>CM021101.1:251647719-251741689 GCA_007115665.2 Sequoiadendron giganteum | reverse complement strand
TTGGGTATCTCCACCCCCCTCTCTCACTCTCTCTCTCACACACACACTCCCTCTCTCTCCCGCTCCCTCTCTCTCACTCTCTCCCACTCTGTCTCTCTCCCTCTCTCTCAGGTCTCTCCCTCCCACCCCCTCTCCCTCTCTCTCTCAAGTATCTTCATCCTACCCCCTCTCCCTCTCTCTCTTTGTCTTGAGTCTCCCCCTCCTACCCCCTCTCCCTCTCACAGTCACTCTCTCTATCTCTCTTCCACTCCCTCCCTATCTCACTCCCTCTATCTATCTTTACCTCTCCATCTCTCTCAAGTATCTCCCTCCCACCACCTCTCCCTCGCTCTCTCAAGTCCCTCTCTTTCTCATGACCTCTATCTCTCCCCCAATCTCTCTCCCTCTCTCTCTCTCAAGTCTCTCCCTCCCACCCACTCTCCCTCCCTCTTTGTCTCTCAAGTCTCTCCCTTTTATCCCCTCTCCCTCTTTCAAGCCTCTCTTTGTCTCTCTCACTCACTCCCTCTATCTCTCTCCCACATCCTCTCTCTCTCTCTCTCTCACTCCATCTATCTTTCTCCCTCTCTCTCTCCCTCTCTTAGATATCTCTTGTTGAGTCTCAAAAATGATGGTTTGAATGAACCATGAGAGGTTTCCACACTCTCACCACGTTGATGGCCAACTAACAAGGCCAACCAATATGGTTTAACCTTCTACTCTTAAGGCTTTGCTAAATCTAGGCGGGTGCACCTATATGAGTAACACAAATTTTGAATTTATGTTTCCTACTTGATCTAACTATCCACAAATGGCAATTTAACAGTGGAAAGATATGATCCTAATTTGGTATGAATTGTATATGCAATATCAAGGTATGAATTAATATGTTCAATTAAGAGATTTCAAATGAAGTGAATAAAACTAATGTAATGAAACTAAGGCAAACGAATGCCTTACTGGGTAAGAGAGTCAAATAAAAGCCTTTAATGAGTGGTTTCTATCTAGCAAGTTCTCTAATCATTTGGCATGCAATTATGAGTTTATAACTAGTATAAACATGCAAGGATGTAATTGATAAACCCTACTTGAGTCAGAATATCAAATCTAATTATCTAATTCTTCTTACTAATCCAAATAACACTCCAAGATTACTGTAATTGATTAAAAGGAATTTTAATTCTTTATTTAAAGAATCCAATAAATCAAATCACATAGAAACAACAAATGTGTACTGATAAATTGAACATATACTTGATACTTCAATTTAAACAATAAAGAAACATCAGATTGGAGACAATCAAATAATCGCAGTAATCCAACAAACAATTGACACCAGAATGAAATCACCAAATCAATAGTCTTTCATTATCTTCCTCAAAATTCATACATGCAACATAGTCTCCTTGAATATCATTCTAAAAATATAATGCTTACAATAGTCTATCCTATTCTAAAATCTATCTTTTACTCCAACGATTATCCAACAATGGATATTTATACATTAGTTTGCAAAAGGACATGCCTTTTCGAAAAATTTCTAAGCATAAAAAGTTAATATATTCATCATTAACTAATTTATGTTAAGACACAAATGAACTGTAGACATGTGCTCCGTATAATCCTAGCGCTTATGTGTGTTTGCATCTCCTAACACATCATGAATCATGATCTCCATCATCATCATTCATTCATTTTTCTCACATGCTTCATCCAAGGTTATGTCCTTTGCAGTGGTTTTGTTCAATATCTCTTGGAGTATCGATTTGTATTCGCCTTCCCATGTAATTGCTTCTTTTAGCTCTCCTTCATCATCACAAAATTTTGTCAATCGGTCATTAGCAGCTTCTACCAATCCCTGCACATCCCCTTGTAATTCCTCAAAGAATTCCCTGTGCTTATCCATGATACGATTGGAAATTTTAGTTTTTGCAGCATTAGGAGTACCATTTTTCATTTCCTCAATTCTTTCTTGGATTCTATCATCCACTCTCTTATGCTCTTTTATAGCATCCACGTATTGTGAATGTTTTCCCCATACTTTATTCAACCAAGTGTTTAAAATAGTCTGCCTCTTTTTGATGATTGCAAAGAGTGTGTCTACTTTTCCTTGTGAGTATGCACTTGACCCTTCCCAATGGTCCCTTTTCTGTGAACTCTCACCTTGGGTGAGAATCTTCGTTCGCCATGTTACAACACCTACCAAGTCTTTTAGATGTTCATTCTCTCTCAACATTCTCTCATTATTGGTTTTATACATTTCCCTCTCTCTGATGAATGCTTGGATCTATGCTTTATTCAACTTTGCTATATTTATCCCAACATCTGCAGTTGCAATAGGATCAACCTCTCTAGCCTTCAGGGTCATGACATGTACGAATGCCTTCCTAGTATCAATAAAATTTGACTTCTTATGACGAGGATATAAGGCCCAAATCATCAATGTTTCATCATCAGGATTGTATCTTGATCCTGTGTATACCTCTGTCACCTTCTCTATATAGAGCTTGCGAGTAGCATTGTTATCTTTCAAGAGCCTTGATCCAAACCTAAGAAAATAATAACGTCTTCCTTTTCTAGCATATCTCTTCCTTTTTCAGGGGTCATGTTCATCATCTCCTTGTCTACCTCATCCTTTAATTTTTTTAACAGTTGATCTTCATTTCCTGGTGTGAAATTGTCAACCAAACCCCTTATCTCTTTCCCTTTCTACTTATATAAAAATGTTTTAAACTCTGAGGTCTTTACAAATTCATCATCTGATATAAAAGACCTATAGTCTTCATGTCTCGTATCTACATCCATAGTTTTCTCAACATCTATTTCTTTGGCAACATAGGCATAATCCTGAGTCCTTATTCTTGATACCTTCCCAGATGAGCTTTGTGAACTGTTAGCTTCTGATATCCCTTTGATGGAGGATAACAACTCAGCATCCACCAACTCCTGATCATGTTTCTCAATCACAATTTATGATTAGTCTATCTCTAGGTTTCTAATTATGTCATTAGATTTATAGGGTACATGCTGGTACCCTCCAAAATTTTATTTTTGTCTGGCATAGTGGATATATCCCTCTGAATCAAAGTTTTTTCTTGTTGGTTCTCTTCTCATGTTGTAGTGCAATAATTTATCCAGAATTCGATTGTAACCCTCATTGGCTAATATAGTACAATCACCAAAACACAATGTACTAGGCATAAAGGCCTATTTCCCATATGAACTTAAGTTCATAACATTGTAGAAATCCATTTTCCTATAAATTTATAGGTATGCAATTCTATCTAGGACAATTCTAGGAAAAATGAATGGTGTATCCTCAAAACATAAACCCTAATCATTGTGGCATTCTCTAAGTAATACCAATCCCCCCAGTTGTGGTTGATTGGTCTATTATAATCTCTAGGCCTAAGAAAACTCTTTACTTCTTCAGATAAAGAATAATCACAAGGATGATTGAAAAATCTATATAAGGGTTTCACAAAGAATTCTTCAAAATGCAAGAAACTTGAATTAGCAAACCTGCTGTCCCAAACAGAAGTCCATAATTGAACAAGCAATGGCCTGCCTTCTTTGTTAGATTGTGAAATCCTCAGCTCCTGGGGTCATAAACCTAACTCTTGTCCAAAATAAAACAATAAGTGCATCAGCAGTGAATAATTCCTAAGATGCAGGACAAAGGCTCCATTCTTTCTCGCCATCAAACCTACATCCATCTCCTTAAAAATGTGTGCAGCATAATCAAATGATCTAGAATTGTGATACTGAATATCTACAACAATAACCATGGGTACAACCGCCATATTCTCACGTACCTCCATCCCCAATACTTGTCCCACTGAAAAGTAAGTGTATTTCAGGTAGGTTTCGAAGAGATCTACATGAAATGGTGGTCCCTCACTGTCTTCCATTGGAGTAGGTTTGCCATGACACCTAATTCTGTGCAGGGGTAACCTCCACCCTTTATAAATGGTGTCCATCCTTCTGAACTCACTATCGAGCTCCTTGCTTATTATTTTCTCACTGCATATTCCCTCCATCTTGAAAACCTCAATTATTGCATTCTTAGATACATGTATCAACGGATTCCCTGACAAATCACATATAGCCTTATTCTTCGAGTCATAGTGTCCAGCCAACAATATTACCAGTTTGACATCAATAAAAACATTAGGGCACACTAATTTTCCCAAATTGAGCCTCCATAGATTGCATACTGGATTTCTCTTGTGATAATGGAAATTGAATAACTCATACCCTTTAATTGGAGTGCAAACATCCCCTATAAATTTGCATTTGTCGTCCAATTTGTCAACTTCTGCTTTGAGCTATGCAGAACACCTAGCTTTAGGCCCAAAACCAGGTAACTGGTCTATGAGGTCTTGATTTAATTTCCTTTTAGTGCCCTCTGGTTGCAATTCAGTCTTTTGCTTCTTTGCTTTTGATTGACTACCCTCCCCGGGTTCTCTTCCCTTAAGTTTTCCTAAACTAGTGCCTTCCATATTCAAATTTTACGAATTCTGAGAGGATGAGAAACTTACTATAACTTTCTTGCAAATCCAAGCCAAGTGAATGCCTTAATTTCTCTACTAGTTCCCTTGCTCTCCTTCATTGCCAATTCCATGAGACAATTATTTCAATTGAGCATACCGTGATATGCAAAATATTTTATGCTTCATGGCACCATTAATGTCTTTATTGAGACATGAATGCAACAAGTTTTTTGAAATTCTTGTTGTCACATCAGGGATCATATCGGAAAGACATTTCAAATCTCTAGCCGATCTATGTTTCAACATTCACCCATCCACTAAGATGTCTTACAATTTCTCTGACATCACAAGTCTCCCCGATAGTTTCTTTCTTTTTGCTTTTTATATCGCAATGACCTTCGCCGAAGCAACTATCACCCAAACTTAATGAATCAGGCCAATGGTTATTCACCTTACTCTAAAAGCTCTTCATCTTACCGAGATGTTTACTTTGTTAACTTATGTCGCCAAGACCAAGAAATTTTTTTGCCGACAGAATGATACTCGTCGTGATGTCTCTTAGATCTCCCCACAGTGACATGTCTCACCAATACGCTTTTTCTTCAGTGAGACCACACGCATCATCTTCTCGACACCCTTTATCTCTGCATGCTCAATTCTATCAATGTAACTTGAGGGGTCAGTAAGACTCTCCAAACTCTTCTCGGCCTCATTTGTCTTACCGAACGAGTCTTCCCTTTTGGTTTATCGGCAAGACCAATAGCGCTTCGGGTAGTGTTTTGAAATCTCTCTTCGATGACCAAAGTCTCTCCGATAGAATTTACTTTACTCCAATCGGAAAAAGGTAACTTAGCTTGATATGACCTTACATCGTCATGCCGATACCTTTTGTCTTGCCGATAAGAAATGCAAACGTACATTCTCTTAGTGTATAAATTTATCAGTATGACCCTTTTGATGTCCTGCCAATATACTGAGGATATGTATATTATCATTGATGAGACCTGCATCAACTTATGGCAATATTTTCCTATGTTAAAGTTTTAATGCCAGATGAAATTTATGGGGCTTTATGGAAAATTTAAACCAGATTTTGGTATAAAATGCTATGTGAGGGTTTTTATGTCAGTATTATGAACCTTTTTGGGAGACTAATAATCATGAAGGGTTAATGAAGTTGTCAAAATTTCACAGTTCTAACAGTGGCTCCATCTAGGGATGAATGATTGTGAGATCATTGCAAGGATCTAGATCTTTGGGTGAGTAGACCAAACATTATGGATGAAAACAAGTGGAGATGGAAAATGATCCTAAACTATTGTACATGGAAAAAAAGATCAAATAAGGATTTTCAGGATTGTCCATGTACCAACAATTTCCTGTATCCTTTACTTCCTATACTACTGTGCATGGAAAGTTTATGAGAATTTTTTCTTCAAGAGTTGTCCATGCACTGGCAACCCTTGATCCTCTGTGACTTTTAAGAGAATTTTTTTTTTAGAAATTTCCCATGTACAGGAAACTCTTGTTCTTCACCACTCATATTTTGCAAATAATATGAATCCTCTCCTTGCTTGCCAATAATAAAAAAAGGTCCTAACCATAGTGCCTCAAATTTTCAATGTTTTCCCTTCTCTTGGCACCTAGCATTCGACATTAATACTAGATCATCTTTTTCAAATTTTCTATTTTTTGTTTTTTTGTCAAACAAATATTTCATTTGTGCTTGCAATTTCATGTTCTAGTTTTGAAAAATTCTCCTTATTTCATCAAGTTCTACAAGTTGCTCTATTCTCTCCTCCATTGGTTCAGGAACATCTATATATTCTTGAAGGATAAATTTGTAAACTAGCAATAAATTTTGCAAAGTCATCCTAACTTGTGTTCCATAGACTAATTCATATGGGGATTTCCCAATTGCCTTTTTTATAGTAATTCCATCTGCCCATACAACTAATCTTAGCTTTCAATCTCAATATTTTTTGTTATTACCGAGCATCCTTTTTATGATTTTTAAAAGACTCTTGTTGCTAGATTTTGCCTGACCATAGGCTTGTGGATGATATGGGCCAGAATAAGAAACATTGATGCCATATGTCCTACAAAACTCTTTGAACTCATCAAACCTGAAACACATGCCATTATCTGTAATCACTCTCAATCTAGTAATAATGTTATCCATTAAAAATTTGATTACAACTTTACTTGTTACTTGCTTGGTTGGGATTGCCTCCACCCATTTGGTGAAAGTAATTAGTGGCCACTAGTATCCACCTATGTCCTCCACTCGATTTCTCTTGTATTTACCCAATGAAATAAATCCCCCACTGATGAAAAGGGGCTTCAACCTACATAGGTCTGAGTGGTAGAGCTCCCTGATACTTCATTTTCCCTAAGAAATTTTGGCATGCTTCACACTTCCTTACATATGAAAATGAAACATTAAAATATTTTGGCCAGTAATAACCTTCCCTGAGGATTTTATGTGCAGTTTTTTTTGTTGAATAATGCCCTCCACAAACTCCTTCATGCATTTCTTTCAGAACATGATCAGCTTGTGACTCATCCAAACATAACAACAACATTCCATCTCTTTTTTTCCAGAATAGATCTCCTTCTATAAATACATATTTAGAAGCCTACAATTTTAAATTTCTTTTTTGGTTATCACTAAATCCTTCTGGGCATTTTGTGTTCCTAAGGTAATGCATGATGTCTGTGTACTAGGGTGTATGCGCAATACTTACGATTCCATTTCTTCTTCTTGTACATTGCAAATTTGATTTGACTCAATGTTTGTTTCTGCCATTAATCTGGCCAATCCTTGGCCTCTTATCAATTTAGTAATCTGTATTTCCATATCAAATTCCTAAATTTTGTTAATCCACTTGCACCTTTTCCTTGTCACTTCTGATTGTGTCAAGATGTCTTTGAATGCTGCATGAGGAACATATGCAATTACTTTGGCTCCAACAAGATACGGCCTAAAATCTTTTGTGGCCTTTACCAGTGCAAAGGCTTGTTTTTCCATTATGTCATACTTTAATTTTGGTCCCTGTAAAGATTTACTAAAGAAAGATATAGGTTGCTCATGACCATCCTCGTTTTTTCGTAACATGACCACAACTATTGTATGTAGGGAAGCAAATGAAAATATTTGAAAAGGTTTTGTGAAATTAGGAGACTTGAGGATAGGGGCTTCCTTAATGGCTCTTTTAATGGATACAAAGGCTTCTAATGCTTCTGGGGTCCATTCAATTTTTTGTCCTTTAATATTTCTGATATGGGTTTGACAATCTCAGCAAAGTTGCACACAAACCTCCTAACAAAATTAATCTGCCCAAAGAATGATTGGATGGATTTCACATTTTTAGGGATAGGAACCTTATCTATAGCCTCAACTCTCTCAAGATCTATCCTAACTCCCTCTTTTGATACAATGTGTCCTAAGAGCTTTCCCTCTGTAACAGCAAAATGACATTTCTTAGGGTTCAAACTAATGCCATATTCTAAAGCTTTAATGAATATTTTTTCAAGGTGTCCTATATGATCTTCAGCCCTTTTTGAGTAAGCCATGAGGTCATCTTGATACACCACCATTATAGAATTGATCAAGTCAGCAAATGCTAAGTCCATAGCCCTTTGAAAGGTTGGTCCCACATTAGTGAGACCAAAAGGCATTCTCACATATACATATGTTCCCCATGGGGTTGTGAAAGTTGTTTTGTACTGCTCACATTCCTTTACCTTTACCTAGTTTTAACCAGAAAAACCATCCATCATAGACAACAACTCACACCCAACTACCTTATGCAGTACGACTTCCATGTTAGGTAGTGGGTAGTTATCTTTAGGAGATGCTACATTCAAATTTCTAAAATCTACACATAGTCTTATATCTCCATTTTTATTTCTAACAGGAACAAGGTTTGACACCCATGTTGAGTGCCTCACAGGTTTGATGATACCTCTATCTCTAACCTTGGTTAATTCTTCCTGCATTTTTGGTTCCAGAGTGGGGTTAATGGGCCTTTGTTTCTGTCTAAATGGCTTTGCATCTACTTTCAATGGAATTTCATGTTGAAATAAATCCTCCCTATATGCCTTGAGGTCTTCATAAGACCATGTGAACACAGGTTTATATTTTCTTAACAATGAAATCAACATTCTTCGGACAATAGGGCTTATCTTTTTCCCAATATATACTTTCCTTGGTGATAGTTCAGTTCCTAAATTTATTTCTTCAATATCTTCCCTTTTGACTGGTGTCTGTTTCATAAGGGATCGATCACTTCCATTGTATACTCTTTCCAATGCTACCAACCCCTTGGGAAGTTTATTAGTCTTAAGTTGCAAGACCTTCTTTCTAAATACTGTCTCTTCTCCATTTATTTCTTCCACAAAGGCGTTGAAATCAATTTTTGAGCCTCATACTGGTCTATACATTGAAGGAATTTCAAAAGGTCAATGTCATCATTGAAAACCTGCCAACTATATACATTGTCAAGTACTGTAGGTCTTGTTTTGAATTCCACTTGGGACACTCCTGCTAATGTGATATCATCTTGTTTTAATGCTACATTTTCCAAGAAGTTTTCCATTATATTTTTTGGTATTTCCACCCAATCAATGGAAAAAGCATCAAATAGTTCAATTGTATCCCATATTGCATTTCTGTACTATTTCAGTCTTTTATTTTTTGCTACACATTTTGATCTGGTCTGAGATATAACCAGTTCTGAATCTCTAAAAACTATTAAGATTTTGATCTTGTGTTTAACAGCTAAATTCAATCCAGTCAACAAAGCTTCATATTTCGCTACATTTTTTGTACATTCAAATGCTAACAAAAATGAATATTTATAATTTGAACCATCAAGAGATATAAAAACTATACCAGCTCCATTACGCTCTTGGCTATAGGCTCCATCGAAGTACATTTTCCATACTCCTTGTTGATTTTCAGAAATATTTTGATCAATTTTGCTTACCAACTTAGGTCAAGATAGTTCTACTCTAAAACTTCCCAAATCAACATCACAAAAGCAATTCAGTCGCTCTTGAGGAGCATATTCAACAATTTGATTCATTCTAGGTTCTCTATACAATTTTACCTCTTCTCCATTCACTGGTATGGTGGCATATGATAGGTCAAACTGTACATTGGCTCCTACTGTAGCAGTCCACTGTCTCGATAGAAGCATCCCAAACTGGGGAGGTGTGTCAATTATAGTTATGTCAATAGTGTAAGCAGCTTGTGGGTAAGTTGCTAACCTTACTTCCACATTCTTCATGATTCCCACAACCAGGATAGGCCTACTATCCATGGTGTAGCATTTACCTCCTTCCACATCTATCCACAAACCGAGCTACTTCATCACCCCTATTGGCATGATATTCATGGAGGCACCTGAGTCTATCATGCAATTTTTTACTAATTTGCCACTTATGAGTAAAGTGGTGAAAAATGGGTCAATTTTTGGTGTGTTCATTAGGTAGGCCTCTAGGATTTTTACCTCCTTTCTTTTATTATTTATCTCAGAGACCTCTTTGTTTTTAGGGCTTATATTTTGATTTCCATTAGAAATTAATTGTATGGTGCTTTCCCTATATTACTTGATTTTCATCATTTCAATTAATGGTACAAACATTTTCAATTGAGATAAAGCTTGTATGAAATCAAAGGGTGTACCTTCAGTTTGATTTCATTTTTAGGTTCAGTGCATTCTCCTTTATTTTCTTCCTTTTCCCTTTTGGATGTTTGATCTAGCTTTTGCTTCTCAATGGGAGATTTATTACTTTCCTCCTTAGGGTATACTTTCTGTTCTCTTTTGTTTGATTGTTTATCATCAATCCCTTTTGATGTCTCATCTGATGCTTTTTTATTTTTTATAAATATCCCCCTTGGGACACCCTCATCTCTATTCACCATTTTTTTTCTCAAACAATATTTGTTTCTGGCATCCTCCATTGCTACAATTGTCAATCTTTTAATCTCTTCTTCACTTGGTCTTCTTATATTGCATCTATTAGTTTGACTTGATGCAAAAGGGGGGTCTTGCTCATTATCATTTTCTTCATGATCAGAGAAAACATGCTGCTCTGCCATGTGAACATTGTATTTTTGGTGATCCACATTATATTCATATCCTTCCTCCTCTGAAGATGCATACTCCTGCTCCAAAGAGTTAAGAGTGTGGGAAGTTAAGTAGACATTCTGGTCTTCACCACCATCATCTTCCTATGTGTCTTCCTCTAGTATTGACTAAGCTGTTACACAATGTTCAGGGGAATGTGGTGCATAACAAACTAAACACCAGGGAATTTTATCTACCATGTATGTCCCTTTTCTTTTTAATGGATATGGTGTTTCTTTATTTTAGGCCTATCATTTACTGGCTTCCCATCTTTCCAATTGGTATTATAAGGCATGTCATGCAGCCTTGGTCTTTCATTCCTATATGTGTTCTCTTGTTTGTTTGGGGGAAAATATTGAGGAACCCTAGGGTTTTCCCTTTTATAAAACATCCCTGTAGCTTTCCTATTATTTTCAATGGTTAAGGCTATTTTTAGGGCCTCAGTTAGATTCCTAGAACCTCTATTTCTCAATTCATATCCTGTCTTGGGGTCAAAGGCTTTCAAATAGATACTCAACACAAAAGGATCATCCAACTTGGATGCCTAAGGTATTTTATTATGTAATTTAACAAACCTTTGGTTAAAATCAAAGGTTGACTCATTCTGATGTTTTTGGATTGTCACTAACTCATGCAAGGCAAAATTTGATGCACACTGATTTCCATATTGTTGAAGAAACTATTCATGGAAAACCTGAATGGAATAATTGGATGCAATTGGTAAACTATTAAACCAGTCTCTGGCATCCTCAATCAATGACATCATAAATAGTCTCATTTGTACATCCTCATACTGCATGTCTAAGTCCTGAATGACCACTTTAAAATTTCTTAGATGTTCCTTAGTTGTAACTGCATTACTTCCTATGAATTTAGGGACTAAGTTCCTCCAATTGTTGTCCAGTGGGTAAGGATAGATTTTAAATCCAACAAGATCAAATTGTCTAATCATAGTTGTGCATTGTGGAGGGGGATTTTGGAAATGTTGATGTTGGTAGAGTGGGTTATTATTTTCCATATATTGTGGGCCTTGTGGGGGTACAAACTGCTAATGAGGAGGTGGTTGAACATTTCGGTGTTGTGGTGGACCATTTGTGTTCCTATATTGATTTCTAGGCTGATTTCAGTGGGCTTGAGGGGAACTTGATGGCTTCATATTATTGCTTTTATGGGGAGTGTATATTTGGGTGACTCAGTCACTGATGTTTTGATTTGAGTTGTGTAAATTCATCTTTCTAAATTCTTCCATTTCTTGAAGTTGTTGCTCATACTCTACCCTTAATCTTTCTGCATGTTGCCTCATTTTCTCCCACTATGTATCTTCTTCATATCGTGCTGTAAGTTCATGATTTTCTTCAGATATCTCATCATACTCAAGACCTTCCTCATAGAGTGCTTCTCCTTGTTCATCTTCATACTCTCTCCTTTTTCTAGCTTCAAACTCAGCCATATTCTCATCAGCTTTCCCAAGGTCCACTGGGTGGGAAGGGTTTCTCCTCCCCTTAGGAGTGTGGAACTCTTTAGATGGGCTCTCTTCATTTGCAAGTGTATCATATGAATTATGTGTTTCCAGCAATAAATTTGATGCTTTGTTTTTAGTTGTTGTGTCCAAGTCATTAAATACTTTCTTGCCCTAATTTTTTTTGTAGTTTGACTTTCCTTTATTATCAGGACCATCCCCCTCTTTATCCAAAGATCTCCTTCCTTACATGTTGTGAGAAACTATGATGATTTGAACTCTAGGTTGATTCCTTTTTTATTTGTATCTTATTGTGTCAGTCTCAATGTTTTTATTCATTCAGAGTCGCCACCCAATTTTTCTAAAAGTTAGAAAAGATTTTGTGGTTATCTTACCCAGTGGAGTCGATTTCTTTCAAATTTCAATTCAGAGTCACCAATTTGTTGAGTCCCAAAAATGCTGGTTTGAATGAACCATGAGAGGATTCCACACTCTCACCACGTTGATGGCCAACTAACAAGGCCAACCAATATGGTTGAACCTTCTACTCTTAAGGCTTTGCTAAACCTAGGCGGGTGCACCTATATGAGTAACAAAAAAAATTAATTTTTATTTCCTACTTGATCTAACTATCCACAAATGGCAATTTAACAGTGGAAAGATATGATCCTAATTTGGTATGAATTAATATGTTCAATAAAGATATTTCAAATGAAGTGAATAAAACTAATGTAATGAAAATAAGGGAGACCAATTCCTTATTGGGTAACGGAGTCAAATAAAAGCCTTTAATGAGTGGTTTCTATCTAGCAATTTCTCTAATCATTTGGCATATAATTGTGAGTTTATAAGTGGTATAAACATGCAAGGATGTAATTGATAAACCCTACTTGAGGTAGAATATCAAATCTAATTATCCGATTCTTCTTACTGATCCAAATAACACTCCAAGATTACTCTAATTGATTAAAAGGAATTTTAATTCTTTATTTAAAGAATCCAATAAATCAAATCACACAGAAACAACAAATGTGTAGTGATAAACTAAACATATACTTGATACTTCAATTTAAACAATCGAGAAACATCATATTGGAGACAATCAAATAATCGCATTAATCCAACAGACAATTGACACCAGAATGAAATCACCAAATCAACAGTCTTTCATTATCTTCCTCGAAATTCATACATGAAACATAGTCTCCTTGAATATCATTCTGAAAATATAATGCTTACAACAGTCTATCCTATTCTAAAATCTATCTTTTACTCCAATTATTATCCAACAATGGATATTTATACATCAATTTGCAAAAGGACATGCCTTTTCGAAAAAGTTCTAAGCATAAAAATTTAATAAATTCATCATTAACTAATTTTTGTTAAGCCACAAATGAATTGAAAGCATGTGCTCCATATAATCCTAACGCTTATGTGTGTTTGCATCTCCTAACACATCACGAATCACGATCTCCATCATCATCATTAGTTTATTTTTCTCACATGCTTCATCCAAGGTTATGTCCTTTGCAATGGTTGTGTTCAATATCTCTTGGAGTATCAATTCACATTCGCCTTTCCATGCAGTTGCTTCTTTTAGCTTTCCTTCATTATCGCAAAATTTTTTCAATTGGTCATTAGCATCTTCTACCAATCCCTGCACATCCCCTTGTAATTCTTCGAATAATTTTGTATGCTTATCCATGATACGATTGGCATTTTCAATTTCTGCAGCATTAGGAGTACCATTTTTCATTTCCTCAATTCTTTCTTAGATTTTGTCATCCACTCTCTTATGTTCTTTTATAGCATCCATGTATTGTGAATGTTTTCCCCATACTTTATTCAACCAAGTGTTTAAAACAGCCTACCTCTTTTTGATGATTGCAGAGAGTGTGTCTACTTTTCCTTGTGATTATGCACTTGACCCTTCCCAATGGTCCCTTTTCTGGGAACTCTCAACTTGGGTGAGCATCTTCATTGGCCCTGTTACAGAACCTACCAAGTCTTTTAGACATTCATTCTCTCTCAGCATTCTCTCATTATTGGTTTTATACATTTCCCTCTCTCTGATCAATTCTTGGATCTTTGCTTTATTCAAATTTGCTATATTTATCCCAATGTCTGCAGTTGCAACAGGATCAACCTCTCCAGCCTTTGGGGTCATGACATGTTTGAATGCCTTCTCAGTATCAATAACAATTGACTTCTTGTGAGGAGGATATAAGGCCCAAATAATCAATGTTTCATCATCAGGATTGTATCTTGATCCTATGTATACCTCTGTCACCTTCTCGATATTGAGCTTGTGGGTAGCATTATTATCTTTAAAGAAACTATCAAAAACTAATACAAAATTTAGATCCAAACCTGTGAAAATCATAACACCTTCCTTTTCTAGAATATATCATCCTTTTTTAGGCGTCATGTTCGTCATCTCCTTGTCTACCTCATCCTTTATGTTTTTTAAAAGTTGATCTTCATTTCCTAGTGTGACATTGTCAACCAATCCCCTTATCTCTTTCCATTTTTTCTTATATAAAAATGTTTTAAACTCCGAGGTCTTTACAAATTCATCATCTGATATAAAAGACCTATAGTCTTCATGTCTCGTATCTACATCCATAGTTTCCTCAACATCTATTTCTTTGGCAACATAGGCATAATCTTGAGTCCTTATTCTTGATACCTTCCGAGATGAGCTTTGTGACCTGTCAGCTTCTGATATCCCTTTGATGGAGGATAACAACTCAGCATCCACCAACTCTTGATCATGTTTCTCAATCACAATTTATGATTCCTCTGCCTCCAGGTTTCTGATTATGTCATCAGATTTATAGGGTACATGCTTGTACCCTCCAAAAATATTTTTTTGTCTGGCAAAGTGGATATATCCCTTTGGATCAAATATTTTTCTTGCTGGTGCTCTTCTCATGTTGTAGTGCAATAATTTATCTAGAATTAGATTGTAACCCTCCTTGGCTAATACAGTAAAATCACAAAAACACAATGTACTGGGAATAAAGGCCTGTTTCCCATATGAACTTAAGTTCATAACACTAGAGAAATCCATTTGCCTAACAATTTCTATGTATGCAGTTCTATCCGGGACAGTTCTAGGCAAAATGAATGGTGTATCCTCAAAACCATAAACACTAATCATTGTGGCATTCTCTAAGCAATACAAATCCCCCCACTTGTGGTTGATTTGTCCATTATAATCTCGAGGCCTAAGAAAACTCTTTACTTCTTTAGATAAAGAATAATCACAAGGATGATTGAAAAATCTATACAAGGGTTTCACAAAGAATTCTTCAAAATGCACGAAATTTGAATTTGTAGACCTGTTGTCCCAAACAGCAGTCCATAACTGAACAGGAAATGGCCTACCTTCTTTGTCAGATTGTGAAATTCTTAGCTCCTGGGGTCATAAACCTAACTCTTGTCCAAAATACAACACTAAGTGCATCAACAGTGAATAATTCCTACGATGCAAGACAGAGGCACCATTCTTTATCGCCATCAAACCTGCATCCAGCTCCTTAAAAACATGTGCAGCATAATCAAATGATCTTGAATTGTGATACTGAATATCTACAAAAATAACCATGGGCACAACCACCATATGCTTAGGTACCTCCATCCCCAATACTTTTCCCACTGAAAAGTAAGTGTATTTTGGGTAGGGTTCAAAGAGATCTACATGAAATGGTGGTCCCTCACTGTCTTCCATTGGAGTAGGTTTGCCATGACACCTAATTCTATGTAGGGGTAACCTCCACCCTTTATAAATGGTGTCCATCCTTCTGAAATCATTATCGAGCTCCTCACTTATTATTTTCTCACTGCATATTCCCTCCATCCTGAAAACCTCAGCTATTGCATTCTCAGATACATGTATCAACGGATTCGCTGACAAATCACATATAGCTTTATTCTTCGAGTCATAATGTCCAACGAACAATCTTACCAGTTCGACATCAATAAAAACATTAGGGCACACTAATTTTCCCAAATTGAGCCTCCACGGATTTCATACTTGCTCAAATTGATTTCTCCTATGATAATAGAAATTGAATAACTCATACCCTCTAATTGGAGTCCAAACATCCCCTATAAATTTGCATTTGTCATCCAAATTGTCAACTTCCACTTTGAGTTGTGCAGAACGCCTAGCTTCAGGCCCAGAACCAGGTAATTGGTCTATGAGGTCTTGATTTAATTTCCTTTAAGTGCCTTCTGGTTGCAATTCAGTCTTTTGCTTCTTTGCTTTTGATTGACTACCCTCCCCGGGTTTTCTTTCCTTAAGTTTTCCTAAACTAGTGCCTTCCATATTCAAATTTTATGAATTCTGAGAGGATGAGAAACTTACTGTAACTTTCCTACAAATCCAAGCTAGGTGAATGCCTTAATTGCTCTACTGGTTCCCGTGCTCTCCGTCGCTACCAATTTCGCAAGACAATGATTTCAATTGAGCATACCCTGATATGTGAAATATTTTATGCTTTGTGGTGCCATTAATGTCTTTACTGAGACAAGAATGCTGCAAGTTTTTTGAAATTCTCACTGTCACATCAGGGATCATATTGGCAAGAAATTTCAAATCTTTGGCCGATCTACGTGTTCAGCGTTCACCCATCTGCTAAGACGTCTTGCAGTTTCTCCGACATCACAAGTCTCCCCGATAGTTTCTTTCATTTTTCTTTTTATATCACCATGAACTTCGTTGAAGCAACTATCACCCAGACTGAATGAATTGGGCCAACGGTTCTTCACCTTACTCTGAAAGCTCTTCATCTTACCGAGATGTTTAATTTGTTAACTTATGTTTCCAAGACCAAGAAATTGTTCAGCTGACAGAATGATACTCACCGTGATGTCTCTTAGATCTCCCCGCAGTGACATGTCTCACCGATACGCTTTTTCTTGGTGAGACCACGCGCATCATCTTCTCAACACCCTTAATCTCTGCATGCTCAGTTCTGTTAGTGTAACCCGAGGGGTCGGTAAGACTCTCCAAACTCTTGCCGGCCTCATTTGTCTTACCGAACGAGTCTTCCCTTTTTATTTATCGGCAAGACCAATAGTGCTTCGGGTAGTGTTTTGAAATCTCTCTCCGATGCCCAAAGTCTCTCTGATAGATTTTACTTTACTCCAATCAGAAAAAGGTAACTTAGCTCGATATGACTTTACATCATCATGCCGATACCTTTTGTCTTGTTGATAAGAAATGCAAACCTGCATTCTCTTGGTGTATAAATTTATCGATATGACCCTTCTGATGTCCGGTCGATTTACTGAGGATATGTATATTATCATCAATGAGACCTACATCAACTTATGGTGATATTTTCATATGTTAAAGTTTTAATGCCAGATGAAATTTATGGGGATTTATGGCAAAATTTAAACTGGATTTTGGTAAAAAATGATATGAGGGTTTTTATGTCAGTATTATGAACCTTTTTGGTTGACTAATAATGATGAAGGGTTAATGAAGTTGTAAAAATTTCACAATTCCACCATCTCCCTCCCACTCTCTCTCCCTCTATCTCATGTATATCCCCCCCACCCCATCCATCCTTTGGAATCCCTTTATCTCGAGTAATCCCTCTCCACCAAGTACTCCCTCTCCCTCCCACACCCTCTCTATCTCTCAAGTCTCTCTCTCCCACTCCTTGTATCTCTCCCATCCCTCTATCTCTCACTCCCTCTCTCTCTTACTCTCTTAGGTATCTCCTTCCCACACCCTCTCTCCCACTTTGTCTCCCTCTCCTTCTCTCTTGGGTGTCTCCCTCCCACCATCTTCCCCTCTCCCTCTCTCTTAGGTTTCTCCCTCCCACCACCTCTCCCTCCCTCTGTCTCACTCTCTCTATGTCTCTATGGATTAGGGTTTAAGGTTTAAGGATTGAGGGTTGAGGGGTTAAGAGGGTATAAGGGTTGAGGGATTAGGGTGAGAGGGAGGGAGTGGGAGAGAGATAGAGGGAGGCATGGTTCAGGGTAGAGGGTAGAGGGTAAAATGGTTTAATGGTTTAGGTTTCAAGGGTTAAGGATAAAGGATTAAGGGTTAAGGGTAGAGGGGAGAAATATAGAGGGAGTGAGTGAGTGAGTGAGAGATACCTAAGAGAGGGAGAGGCGGTAGGAGAGTGAGACTTGGGAGAGAGAAATAGGGTGGGATGGTAAAGGGTAGAGGGTAGAAGGTTCAATGTTTAAGGGTTTAGGGTTAAGGGTAGAGGGGATAGAGATAGAGGGAGTGACTGAGAGAGAGAGAACTGATAGAGGGAGAGAGGGTAGGAGGGAGAGACTTGAGAGAGAGAGAGGGAGGGGAGATATACAGGCTCTCCCTCATCCCCTCTCTCTCAGGACTGTCCCTCCTACCCCCTCTCTCTCTCTTAGGTCTCTCACTCACTAACTCCCTCTCTCTCTCTCCCTCTATCTTTCTCCACTATACCCTTAACCCTAAACCCTTAACCCTTAACCCTTAAACCCTAAACCCTTAAAAAATATACCCTCTACCCTCTACCCTCTATCTCTCTCCAACTACCTTCCCCTCTCTCTCAAGTCTCTCCATCCTACCCCCTCTCCCTCTCTCAAGTATCTCTCTCACTGACTCCCTCTATCTATCTCCTCTCCATCCTTAACCCTTAACCATTAAACTCTCTACCCTCTACCCTTTACCCTCTATCTATCTCCAATTCCCTCCCTCTCTCTCTCTCCTACTTCCTCTCCCTCTTTTAGGTCTCTCTCACTCATTCACTCCTTCTATCTCTCTACCCTCTAACCTCTACCCTCTACCCTCTACCCTCTACCATTAACTCTTAACCCTCTACCCTCTATTGATTTTCCACTCCCTCCCTCCCTCTCTCTCACTAACTCCCTATATATCTCTCTCCTTTAACCTTAACTCTAAACCCTAAACCCTTAGCCCTTAAACCCTTAAACACTCTACCCTCTACCCTTAACTCTACCCTCTACTTCTCTTTATCTCCTCCCACCTCTATCTACCTAGACCTCTCTTTATTTTTTCTCACCTCTCTCTCCATCCCTACCTCTCCCTCTATCTCTACTTTCATATCTACTTCTCTCTACCTATTTGTCCCTCTATACCTATTTCTCTCTCCCTCCTTGCCTCCTCTCTCTCAATATCTCTACCTTCTCTCTCTACTTCTCTCTCTCTCTCTCTCTCTCTCTCTCTCTCTCTCTCTCTCTCTCTCTCTCTCTCTCTCTCTCTCTCTCTCTCTCTCTCTCATCTCTACCCTTAACCCCAAACCCTTAAACCCTCTACCCTATTAGAACCCAAAAAGAATTCATTAAAAAAACCTGAATGATTTTCCCTTTTGAACCTAAATTTTCCATCAATACCCTAAAGGATTTTATTCATTTATATCCATTACTTTCCTATCTTTCCATAATATTTCATTTACTACCTTACCCCCATTTAATTTCTCATTATTTTCCTATCTTTTCCTTTGAAATTCATTTCTCCCCTTTCCAAAAATGCTCATACATTTTATACCTCTACCGCTCCCTTAGTGATCACTTCATATCTTATTCATCGCCCAACCGTGGCTTCCCACAAACCAGCCTGTGGTATAGCGGTAAAGAGCAGTCAAGGAAACCCTTACTGCTGCACCATGGAGGGTAATCTCGAGGGCTGCAGTAGAGTGGCAGCGGTTAGAAGGTGGTGGTAGCAGTCAACAAAAAAAATCGGCAGCTAAACAATTAGGAAAAAAATGTTTATTGCACCACCGCACAAGGTCTAGACATAGACTGCAATACCACGGTGGTCAGTAAGTCAACCGACATGGAAGGAGTGCAAACAATCACCGTGGTACCACACATGGTGAGAATGGTGACCGTGGTGACTATGATAAACTGTTAGTGGAAGGTCAAGGTAGGCATCAAGATAGCTACCGTGGTACTACGGATAGTCTATAGGGAGACTACGGTAGCGTGGTAACAGTCGGGAGAAGACCTTGATGGTTAAGACCGCCATACCACTAGACCACCATACCGCTAGGTAGAAAGATAACGATCGTGGTATAGCGGTAAACACAATAAAGGATGCATACAAAGTTTACTGCATTACTGCAGGTATAGATTTTACTGCGCGTGGTATAGTAGTGGTTGTTTGATGACCGCTAGGCTAACCCTCTACCACACAACTACGGACTATTTGAAGGCTATCCACGGTAAAGCAGTATGGAGAAAAATTTAAAGGGTTTAGGGTAGTGGTATAGGATATAAGTCATTTTTTAGCCTTTTTGAATTGAGGTAAAGGAATTTGAAGGATTTTGGATGGGAAAAATGAATTTTAATGGAAAAGAGGAAATAATTCGATTCAAATAGGTAAAAGACCTTAGGATTTTCATGAAATTTTGGGTTCTAACAGGGTTAAGGGGAGAGGGGAGAGAGATAGATGGAGTGAGTGAGTGAGTGAGAGAGAGAGACCTGAGAGAGGGAGAGGGGGTAGGAGGGAGAGTCTTGAGAGAGAGAGAGAGGGAGGAAGAGAGATAGAGGGTAGAGGGTTAAGGGTAGAGGGTTTAAGGGTTTAAGGATTAAGGGTAGAGGCATAAGGGGAGAGGGGAGAGACATAGAAGGAGTGAGTGAGTGAGAGAGACTTGAGAGAGGGAGAGGGGGTAGGAGGGACAAAATTGAGAGAGAGAGAGGGAGAGGGAGTGGGAGAGAGATAGAGGGTAGAGGGTAGAAGGTTTTAAGTGTTTAGGGTTTAGGGTTAAGGGTAGAGAGAGAGAAGGGGGGAAACAAGGTAGAGATATTGAGAGAGAGGAGGCAAGGAGGGAGAGAGAAATAGGTATAGAGGGACAAATAGGTAGAGAGAAGTAGATATGAAAGCAGAGATAGAGGGAGAGGTAGGGATGGAGAGAGAAGTGAGAAAAAACAAAGAGAGGTCTAGGTAGATAGAGGTGGGAGGAGATAAAGAGAAGTAGGAGAGAGGGAAGAAGATTTAGGGAGGGAGAGATAGGTGAGATAGAGAGAGGAGGGAGGGAGGGATATTGAAGGAGAGAGAGATGAGATAAAGAGAAAGAAAGTAAAGAGGGGAGGAGGAGAGAGAGAGGTGATAGAGATAAGTAGAGGTGTAATGAGGAAGGTAGATAGATTGAGAGAGGGAAAGAGAGAGGGAGATAAAATGAGGTATATAGGAGTTGGCTAGACAAAGAGATGTAGAGTGAATTTTGATGGAAGAGAGAGAGGAGGGAGGGATAGGTAAAGATGGATAGTTGAGATATATAGAAGGAGAGAGATATAGGTAGAGAGGGGGCAAATAGATATAGAAAGAGGGGGAGGGAGAGAGGAGAGATAGAAAGAGGGGAGGGATGGAGAGATAGAGAGAGTAGAGAGGGAGGAGAGAGATAGAGAGAGGTGATAGAGAGAGAATTAGAGAGGGAAAGAAGGTGGAGATATTGAGAGAGATGAGGCAAGGAGGGAGAGAGAAATAGGTATAGAGGGACAACTAGGTAGAGAGAAGTAGATATGAAAGGAGAGATATAGGGAGATGTAGGGATGGAGAGAGAGGTGAGACAAAAATAGAGAGAGGTCTAGGTGGAGAGATGTGTGATGGAGCTGAAAAGTAGAGAGATAAGGAGGAATGTGGAGAGATTGAGAGGGAAGGAGAGGGGAGAGAGAAAGATGTATAGAGAGATAGGTTAGATAGCGAGAAGTAGAGAGAAAAGGTGGGTGAAAGGAAGAGAGAGGGAGAGAGAGAGGGGGAGAAAGAAAGGTGAGATAGAGAGAAGTATAAAGGGAAGGAGAGAGAGGGGGATATAGATAAAATTAGAGAGGGAGGAAGGGAAGGAGAGAGAATTGAGATAGAGAGAACTAGAGAGGGAATCTTAGGTCTCTCACTCACTCACTCACTCCCTCTCTCTCTCTCTCCCTCTATCTCTCTCCACTATACCCTTAACCTAAACCCTTAACCCTTAACCCTTAAACCCTAAACCCTTAAAAACTGTACCCTCTACCCTCTATCTCTCTCCCATTCCCTCTCTCTCGCAATCCCTCTCTCTCACTCTCTCCCACTCTATCTTTCTCCCTCTCTCTCTCCCTCTATCTCATGTATCTCCCTCCACCCTCTCCATCTTTCTTGAATCCCTCTATCTTGAGTACTCCCTCTCTCCCGAGTACTCCCTCTCACTCCTCTCTCTATTTATCTCTCTCTCTCTCATCTCTCCCATCCCCTCTATCTCTCACTCCCTCTCTCTCCTACTCTCTTAGGTATCTCCTTCCCACCCCCTCTCTCCCACTTTGTCTCCCTCCCTCTCTCTCACTCTCTCTCTCTGTCTCTATGGATTAGGGTTTAAGGGTTAAGGGTTGAGGGTTGAGGGATTAAGCCTCACTTATCTCACAATCCCTCTCTGTCAGGCCTCACTTACCTCCCACCCTACTTTCTTAGGTCTCTCCTTCCCACCCCCTCTCTCTAACTTTGACTCCCTCTCTTCTCTCCCACACCCTCTCCCTCCCCATCTCCTCTCTCCCACTCCATCTCTCTCTCTCTCTCCCTCTCTCTGAAGTCTCCTTTTCAGAGGAACATATTTGGCGAATTTGGTGCTCTCCAAATTTGGTGAGCGCCAAATGGGTTTTACCTTGAAATGATAAAAATAAGGGTTGACCCCGTGATTTAGGCCCACATTCTCCTGTGTTTGTCTAGTTCAACGCTTTATCCAAGTCAAGAATGCCTTTTTTTCTACAGTTGACTTCATATTGTACCAATCTATGCTTGATCCATCACCTTTTTACCACCAATCTACATAGTAGACAACATAGAAGAAGATATTTTGAAGTTTCTACATCATTTTACATTATCTGAGGTAATATATTCATTTTGGTAAATTGAAATGTTTGTATTTAGTAAATTTTTTTGTTTTTGACAATATAAACTAAATTTCCTTAATGATTTTATTAATCATAACAATTGGACTTAGAATTCAACATTGAATTAGATGGGATTTGCATAAAAAAGTTCAATTTTTAGATTTGCATAAAAAAGTTCAATTTTTATGAGTTTGAAGAACAAAAAAAATAAAAACATGACATTTACTTAACATAAATTTACTTATGAATTCTATTTGTATTGCTTATAGTAGTCCATTTCCAGCATGGCTAGTGGAATTCATTGTATTTCATTCTTTTTTCAACTAATTTGGAAAACTTTTATTTTCATCTAATTTAGAAAACCTCCTTGCCAAAGAAATAGTGAATAATGATAAGATATAGCATCACTGAATCCATATTCTTCATGACTTTATTGACATTCAAAAAATTTGTTTTGAGAAAAATAAACACAAGAGTCTCTAGTTTTCATTTAGGTGGCAGCAATTTATACCCTAGGTTGGTGATTCTCATTAATTTGCTGTATTGAATGTTTTCCACCCCTCTCTGCATCAATTTTTTTGTAAAATGATTTACTTACTTTTATTCTATGTGTGTTTGTACACATGTAGGATTCAAGGTCATGCCGAGGAAATGACCGAAGCCTCTAACACCAAAAGAACATGCAGTTAAAAATGTAAGGAGAAGAGAATAAAAAAATGTAGCTTGTGAAGAAAAGGAATTGCAGCCCATACAGCCACAAATTCCCATGCAATCTAAGACAGATGTCAAATTGGAAAAACAAAGGGCATGAATGAGGAAAGTTTGTGGAAGGACAAGAATGGATACAAAATTTGGGGGAACATCATCAACCATAGGTGAAGCTCAATGCACATCTCTAGTTGAAGACACATTGACAACAACATGTGGTTTTCTAGGTACATCGGAAATCACATCTCCAATTGAAGACACACCATAAAAAACATTGCGCTTTGAAATTACATCAGCAAACACATATCTATTTGAAGGAACTCCACAAATGACATCTCAAGTTTGAGGTACAAAATCATTTACATGTAAATCTCAAGTTATGTCATCAATTGCACCTCCAATTGAAGGTACATGATTTATCCCCGATGTTGTTGACCTTCCCATTATTGACACAAATTTAAATTTGAGAACTCCTCTTAGAGTTTTACATAGAAAACCTACATTTTTTATTGATATTGATTCTAATGTTTTAAAATGGATGCCTAATAAGATTCCAAAACATACATGTCAAAGATATGCATAAAGGATATGGAATTTGTTTTTTGCAAAGCTAAGTGAGGGTGAAAGATGCCAACTATTTGTTGAAATGATGAGGCAACTCAAATTTAGGCACACCATGAAGGCTCTTGGGCTAAGAGTTTTGAATGACTCAAGTGAAAATTCCATTGTAAAGAACTTGATGAGTGCATACGAGAGCGTGGGTTCCACCTCACGCACGAAGGATAGTTGTGCCACACGACATGTGATGACAACAACACTGTTAAGTAGTCAAACAAGGAACAAGGTGAACCTTACAAAGGCAAGTAAGTCTTTGAAAATAAGTAGATCATCTCTAATGAGAGCCAAAGGAAGATGTGAAAGAGTGGAGGATCCAAATAGCAATGAGTTATGGGCATTTTCGGGTAGAGTGCCACGGAAAGACACAAGAATTGCTCAAGGCTTGAGATCTTTAATTTTGAATTATTGGAAGGATAACACAAGGACCTCTCCTAATCAAAGAGATGTTGTAAGAAGGAGAATTGGTAGTATAAACCATGAGCCACATCCAATGCATTATTTGGATACCACTCAAGCCCAATTTTTTTTTTATTTTGTACAAAAGTTTCTTGAAATTAAAATATGTCAAAGGTATTTTGAAATGCTAATGAATTTTTATGTCGAAATAAATAAAACACGCACTAATTTTTTTTGTAGGGTTCATATTGATTTTTCTAACCATTATGATGTTTATCAATATATATGTGTAGATATGCATATTGCAATGTTTTGCAAGAATGTAACATAGTGCCTCCACCTAAATCGTCAAGGAAATTTTTGTCTTCCATTTTATGTGAAAGAGAGGATGGTCAATTTTTTTTACAAAAAATCATGTTTGGATGGCACATGTGATCATTGTGGTGGCATGCAACATTTTCCAATTTTCCAACACATGGCTAGTACACACACAATTGGAGACAAAATTGTGGAATTTGGAAAATATACGACAGTAGCATACAGTCTAAAAGATGGGCAAGAAGCAAAGAAGTGTGAATTGGTCAGTGATAAGATTCTAGTGTATCAGTTTATGGGCATTTTTCATGATCGAGTGGTTTATGATTATGCAACGTATACACACAGAGCACAATGGTTGGACTCACAGTTCAAGTTATGCAAGGACACATTTCCACTTCATCATATCCTTTCAGTTGTCGACTTCACTAAGAACTACACACTACAACCACAGAACGAGGTGCAATCACAGTACTACAAATTCATGTAGGTTGCTATATTTGTACATATAGCATTAATTCATGCAAATAATAGTACAAAGGAAAATAGGAAAGTATTGAGGGCGTATCACTTTTACATCAGTGATCATCACACACATTCTACAAAGTTTGTTCAAGGTTGCTTTCATATGTTCTATGTCGATCTGGCTAGTAGGGGCATATCATTTAGTCAACATATCATAAGGTCAGATAATTTTACATCACAATTCAAAAATGCCAGAATGTTTTCCTGGTTGAGTAGGATGCATAGGATTAGTGGTGTTCAACATATGTGGAACTTCTCAAAGGCTGGGCATGGAAAGGGGGAGCATGATGGAGCAGGTGCATGTATCAAAAGAGCCCTAGCACGAGAAGAGTTAAAGTACACAAATATTATAAATTTGATAGATGCAAGATCAATTGTCCAGTAGTGCAATGGTTCAATTGGTCTAGGTAGTGAAGGTAATTCTCTAGTTTGTAGATTTTTTCATTTAGTAGATGATACTAACATTGCAAAATATGAGGATTGTTGTATACTAATAGGATCGAGCAAGCTACACTCTTTTAGAAGCTCCACTGCAGGTACATGGACTATCCATACAAGGAAGATGGCATGATTTTGTTATGCATGTACACTTCAATCATGGAATGATTGCGAGTCAACAGAGTGGGTTGATGAATGGTCTATAAGAAGTCTAACCCCACTTAACACTTATCAGCTCCTGATGGCTCTACAAATCATGGAGATGCAATCATCCATTGATTTTGATCATGTATCAGACCTACTAGAACCAAGTAATATATATTACAAGTTTTATTATGTTGCTCAGTAAATAAATCTAACAAGATGAACATATCAATGCAGGGCACGTTTATGCGGTTATTGTAGATGAAGACAATGAAGATGGTACAAATTATTACCTGTGTCATTGTATCAAGGCCAAAATGAAATTGGAGTCCCGTGTTATAGATGAAGAAAACATAGAATATCCTATAGGTTTGGTGGTTGTTACTGGAACATGGCTTTGAAGGTATCCAATTAAGAATGTTGTAGTTTGGTTGTTTGAGGACTTCAACACACATCAAAAGATTATTCACTATTTGAACCTTGTCATCGCCACCAACGTTCATTTGATCAAATATAAGGGTAGACCTGCAAACAAGAACTTGTGGAAAGTGTGTGAGTCTGACCATGAGGCAAAAATTGACACAATAAAGACTAGAGAAGACCCGGATGGTTCCCTGGATTGATTTGTACGTATGCACATTGAATTTGTAAAGCCATGTTATTGATCACTCTTTTGGACCAACACCTTGCAATAAGAATTTTTCATGATTACTGTTTGATATCATATGCATTTACGACTGTCATTGATCTGGTTGGGTACATTTATGCTAGGCATGGTCCTCTTTTGCACCCAAACATGCAGAATCACTCTGAGCTACGTTCAACCGGATCGATCCCTTAAGGGTCCAAAGTGTAAAATGGTTGTGAAATTCAGCATGCTATTACTCAGATACCATGATTTTTAGAAACTTCTCATCTAATCCTACAAGATCACATTGGGACCATCTATAATAACCTCTCTCAGTTTTCGCTATCTCGAAGGCATTTTCTTGTGCTAGTGAATTTTCACTGGGGGAAAAAGTTGTCACATGCAAGTAGTTGAAAGTTGCAAAGTGGTGCAACATTCGTTTTTCAACTCATGTGACCAAAAATACTGCTCCAACACATCCAAGTGGGTACGTTTATGCTAGGCATGGTCCTCTTTCACACCCAATCAGGCAGAATCACTCCAAGCTATGTTCAACTAGATCGATCCCTTAAGGTTCCAAAGTGCAAAATGGCTATGAACTTCAACATGATTTTACTTGGATAGCATGATGCTTAGAAACTTCTCCTCCAACCCTAGAGGATCATGTTGGGCCCATCTACAATAAACTCTCTCAATTTTCGCTATCTCGAATGCATTTTCTTGTGCTGGCAAATTTTCACTCGGGGAAAAAGTTGCAAAGTGGTACACCTTTCATTTTGTAGCTCATGTGATCAAATGGACTATTCCAATGCATTTGGGTGGGTACGTTTATGCTAGGCACAATCCTCTTTCACACCTAAACATGCGGAATCGCTTTGAGCTACGCTCAACCAGATCGATCCCTTTAAGGGTCCAAAGTGCAAAATGGCTGTGAAATTCAGCATGCTATTACTCAGATAGTGTGGTGCTTAGAAAATTCTCTTTTGATCCTAGAGGATCATGTTGGGCCCATCTACAATAACCTCTCTCAGTTTTCACTATCTCGAATGCATTTTCTTGTGCTAGTGAATTTTCACTCGAGGAAAAAGTTGTCAAATGCAAGTAGTTGAAAGTTGCAAAGTGGTGTAACTTTTGTTTTGCAGCTCGTGTGACCAAATAGAATGTTCCAATGCATCTAGGTGGCTACATTTATGCTAGGAACGGTCCTCTTTCATACCCAAACATGCAGAATCGCTCTGAGCTATGTTCAACTGGATCGATCCCTTAAGGGTCCAAAGTGCAAAATGGCTGTGAACTTCAGGATGCTATTACTCGGACACCATAATGCTTAGAAAATTCTCATTTGATCCTATGGGATCATGTTGGGCCTCTCTATAATAACCTTTCTTGGTTTTTTCTACCTTAGATGGTTTTTCCTATGGTGGTGAATTTTCACTCAAGGAAAAAGTTGTCAAATGCAAGTAGTTGAAAGTTGCAAAGTGGTGCAACTTTCGTTTTGCAGCTCATGTGACCAAAAAAACTATTCCAATGGATCCAGGTGGGTATTTTTATGCTAGGCATGGTCCTCTTTTTCACCTAAACATGTGGAATCTCTCCAAGCTACATTCAACTAGATCGATCCCTCAAGAGTCCAAAGTGCAAAATGGCTGCGAAATTTAGCATGCTATTACTCAGACACCGTGATTCTTAGAAAATTCTCATCTAATCCTACAAGATCATGTTGGGACCATCTACAATAACCTCTATCAGTTTTTTCTATCTTGAAGGTATTTTCCTATGCTAGCAAATTTTCACTCGAGGAAAAAGTTGTCAAATGCAAGTAGTTGAAAGTTGCCAAGTGGTGCAACTTTCGTTCTGCAGCTCGTGTGACCAAACGGACTGTTCCAACACATCCAAATAGGTATGTTTACGCTAGGCATGATCCTCTTTCGCACCTAAACACGTGGAATCTCTCTGAGCTACATTCAACCGGATCAATGCCTTAAGGGTCCAAAGTGCAAAATGGTTGCGAACTTCAACATGCTATTACTCAGACATCGTGATGCTTAGAAACTTCTCGTCTGATCCTATGGGATCATGTTGGGCCCCTCTATAATAACCTTGCTTGGTTTTCACTATGTTAGAGGCTTTTTCCTATGGTGGCGAATTTTCACTTGAGGAAAAAGTTGTCAAATGCAAGTAGTTAAGGCATATTATCAAACAATTCACTGCCTTGTCTATGGCTTGTCATGGCATTCCATCACCATGAGACCACT
Organism: Sequoiadendron giganteum; assembly: GCA_007115665.2. NCBI lineage: Eukaryota > Viridiplantae > Streptophyta > Pinopsida > Cupressales > Cupressaceae > Sequoiadendron > Sequoiadendron giganteum. Next base: position 251,712,764 of record CM021101.1, on the reverse strand, counting down.
TTTATTTGAGGCATTTTTTCAAAAATTTCAATGGCTTGTCTATGCTATTGCTTACTATTATGCTTTCATAGATTTTTTCCAAGCATCCATAGCTTGTTTGAAAGCATCTGTTTTAGGATTTTATCCATAGCAAGAAGGCAATGAACTATTTGATAAAATGCTTTGGTAGACATATATGAAAAATTTTGTAGCATAGACAAGGGAATGAACTATTTGAAAAATTCCTCAAATAAATGTGGTCTCATGGAATGCCATGACAAGATAAAGCAATTGGTAGCTGCTCCTAGTTATTAGTTATGCAATGTGAAGTAATTGCATAACTGCTTAGGTTGACCTTGTAAAAAGCTATATTGTAATTGAAATTTTGTCATCTATCAACATCTAGTTATTCATTATGCAATGTGAAGTGATGCTTTGAGTTTGAAAGATGTGCAATGCATGAATAAAAACTACAAAAATATATTTTTTAGATTTCATTAGTTAAACTCTTTATTTTATTTTCTCTTTATATCTCTATGCTATGGAAATGCCTTTCAATTTCAAAAAAAATATTTTTTATCTCTTGTTATAAAAAGGAGCAGATATACAATGTTAAAGAAGAGTGAAAGAACAACTAAATTTATCATTTCAAAGCAATTTTTTTGATGCATTTTTTCAAACAGATCATTGCCTTCTCTATGCTATTGCTTACTATTATGCTTTTGATATATTTTTCAAAGCATCCATAGCTTGTTCAAAATCACTTGTTTTAGGCTTTTAGCCATAGTAACAAGGCGGTGAACTATTTGAGAAGATGCTTTGGTAGACATGTATGAAAAATGTGGTAACATAGACAAGGCAGGGAACTATTTGGAAAAATATCTCAAAGAAATTTGGTCTCATAGAATGCCATGATAAGAAAATGCAATTGGCAGCTGCTCCTAGTTATTAGTTATGCAATGTGAAGAAATTGCATAACTGCTTAGGTTGACTTTGTTCAAACTATATTGTAATTAAATTTTCGGTATCTATCAACATCTACTTATTAGTTATGCAAAGTGAAGTAATGCTTTGACTTTGAAAGATGTGCAATGCAATGTAATCAATGACATGAATATAAACTACAAAAATCCATTTTTTACAATTCATTAGTAAAAGTATTTATTGTATTTTCTCTCTATATTTCTATATGCTATGTAAATATCTTGCAATTGTATTAAAAAGGCTTAATAGGTCAGTTAGGTGGTATTTGCAAAATCAAGTTGTGAATGAATGGTAATTAAGAGAAATTTTGGAAAATTGCCATCTTAGAAGTCTAACAAAGGATGGTTATGGTGGTTGATCAACTCAAGGGGTAGTTGGAAGGTGGTATCAAGATATATTGCTGTAATACCCCAAGTTGAAGGTTGATTTTGTTCAGTTTCTAATAAGAAAATATACTTGAAAATGCTAATCATTGGTTTTCTTTGATTTCCTGAATTTTCTTTGCCTTGCATAGGCCCATACAAGTCTATCATGACTTGAGGCTTTGGATACTTGATTGCATATGTGTTAACTCTCTTTACATCTGTTCTAAAGGTTTAAATCCATCTTTGGTGTGTGTGGGATCAACAAACTTGGTTATTGCTTTGTTTTCTATGTTAGGGGTTTTGAGGGCAACACCATGACACATTAGCCAATCCACCTACTATTCTGACCCTATGATGCAGGAGCATCCAGTGGTGTAAGGGAAATCCTACATCACCCAAAATATATTTACTTTCACTTAGATTTTTGTAGATGTTTTTGCATTTCAGGATACCCTTTTCGTCGAAGATGAATTCCCAACTTTCAGAACTGCTTTTTTGCTTTTTCTGCTCAACTGCTATTTTTAGAAGGTGTGAATTTGAAGGTGTGTGAAGGCATAAATTTTAGGGAAGCTTCGGGATAGAAAAATAAGTGCTTTGGCGAAAGAATTAGGCCAAGATCATTCCTGGTTTGAAAGTTATTCAAGTTTCAATTTCTTCTTTTTGCCCTGAAAACTCTTTCGAGCCCTATTTGAGGCACTAAATGGTCCCGTACAGGCCTAAAAATTGTTGAAACTAGTAGAGCGGGTTTTTAATGCGTTCTTCACTTCGAGACCTTTTCGATGGTTCAAATGGTTCGAAAAAATGAGTCCCGGATCAAAAGTTATGGCTTCCGGAAGTTGGTCAATTTTTGGAAAATTGCCAATTTTTAAATTATGACTCAATTTTTGAATTTCAAATTTTAAGTTTGAGCGTCAAACCACCAAACCTCATTATTAAAAGGTGGCTTGTGGCTCCAATGGGATGGGGGGGTTTATTTGGGGCTAGTTTCTAATTTTTTGATAGTTTTTTTTGGGGAAAAGAGCACACAGTGAGAGAAAGGGAAATTTGGTAGTTTTTCTAATTTTGCATGTATTGCAGAACTCGAGGGTTTGAGACCCTCTGCATGTAATATTTTCACACTCAAAATATGAATAGTAATCTCTGAATGTGTGTGTTATTTTCTGTGTCTCGGGTTGCACCTTCATCACCCTGTTGCTTGGTGGATTGGCCTATACCATGATTAGTTTGGTGTATGAATACTTTGGATGCCAAGAGAATGAATAAACTCAGTGGGGTGTGAAGTTCTAATGTTGTTCAGGGGTGTTTCCACAATGAAAGTAAGGAACTCAAGTACTGAATATGAGAAATGTTGAAAGGAATGGGATTGTGAGTGTCTTTTAAGTTAGGGCAAAGGTATTGTGGGGTGTTTGGACCTTTGGAAGCATTGGGGGAGGTTTGGAGTTATGAGTTTCTTTAAAACCCTTGTTTTTGTGAAGGTTTAGGACGGTTTGTGAGTAGAGGAATTGAAAAATTTCTTGGGGCTCTTAAAATGGGAGAATCCTGAGTTTGGTGAGCATCCCTAAGACTGTTTCAAGTTTCCTTTGTTTGGAGGTGAGTTTGTGAGGGGGTTCCTTTGGAAATTAGGCCTAATTGTGAAGCCTAGAGCGAGGGAGGTGTATTGAAAGTTCATGTTGGTCCAAAAGAGTTACTATTGGTTTTGGAATTTGTTGTGTAACCCTAAAAAGGGTATCTTAATCCACCTTTAAACGGTCAGGTGTTTTGGAAAGGTTGGGAGAAATTAGGCTTGGATCGGGTTTTGAGCTTGGTGTAGGAGCACCTACACCACATCATCAAATTTTTTTTATTTGAATACATAAATAGGTAAATGTTAGTGTATTTAGGTTTATTTTGTCTAATAAGCTTTGAGAGATCAAGAATAATGCAAATAAAGGGTGTTTTGTGTCTTAGAAGTCAATTAGAAATCATATAAGTTGTAAAATGTTGAAAAAGCAACTTTAACAAAAACAAATGTAATTAAGGGACCAACTAATCCCAAGGTTGGTTATGGGCATTGGGGAGAAGATGGTTTTGGAAAATTCTTTAAAAATCCTTACCAAGGCTTGAATGAGAGAGTGGAAGAAGTTTTGTAACAATTTTACACAATAAACACCACAATTTGAGCAATTTTCTAGAAAAATATTGTTTTCTTGATCTTTTTGAGTGTTGTACGGGCAGATACAGGTTCTTCATGGTCTAAGAATTTTAGAGGATGTGTCTATATATTTTATAATTCATTTATTTTTTATTTGGTGTCTTAACTCTTTGTTTGTAGAGAGAACCAACACAAACAGTGATTGTCCCAGTGTTGTTGAATCAAGGGTTTGAGGGGAAATTTGTGATGTAACAATCAATCCACCCATTGTTTGCTACTATATCTCAATGGATTGATTGAAAACATGTTATAATAAGTGTTTCAAATCATTTTGGAATAAGGAGTCATAATTATGTGTTGTTTTTGTGACTGTTCTAAGGCTGAACAAGGGTTTTCCAACATGGAAGTGAGGAACCAAAGAGAGGTTTTTAAGAATTAATGCATGTAAGGGTTATGTGAGGGTCTGATGAGTCTATGCAGAAGTATTTTGAGGTGTTTGGGGCTTTGGAAGTGTTGAGAGAGGTCTAGATTTGTATGTTTCTTTAAAACCCTTGATTTTGTGAAGGTTTAGGAGGGTTTCTTGGGTTTTGTGAGTTAGAGGCTCTGTACACACAAACTAATGACAAAAATTGAGGTTTGGAACCATGAACTAAGACTGTCCAAGGTGTTTGGATAGATACCTAACTTTGGAAGGGTGGTCCCTTTGGAAAAAAAGGGCTAATTGTGAAGCCAAAATTGAAGTAGGTGTGTTGAAAGTATATGTCAATCCAAAAGAGAGACCACTAATTCATGGGTATGTTGTGTAGCCCTGAAAAGGGTATCTTAATCCATCTTGTAATTATCTAGTGTTTTGGAAAGGTTGGGAGAAATCTGGCTAAAATTGAGTTTTGAGTACTACAAGAATAACCAGTCACAAATGTGAGTTTTGGAAACCTTGATGAATCTGACTTATGGATTATTATCAATTGATTCAATTGTCATTGTATGGATGTTGATGGTCTTTGTAGGGACTTGGTGGAGTCTTGTTGTTCATTTGCAAGGTTGAGGAGTTGAGACCCTTGAGGGTGGGTTGATGCCTATTAGGTTGAATCATTAAGAAGAAGAGTTTTTGATTGAGAATTGGCATTTCCATTGTTGTGAGTCTTCTCCACCTTGGCTCTGCATCAGAGTGCTACAAGGGTGGATTGTTGGGTAAGTTGTTGAATGAAGATTTTGGTTTTATGGGGCTTTAAGGTTGTGTAGATTGCTCAAAATAGGTTGTATTAATCTTGTTAGGAGCCCCTTGAAGGCAGGTTGTCATATTGATGGGGTTTGAGCCTCCTTGCCTCTGCATCGGTGAGGCACAAGTAATTGAAGCATTCCAAAGGATACAAACCACCACGAATGATGCTTATTTATACAATACGCTTTAGATGGGGCTTATTGAGCATTCAACAGTAATTAATTAAGCATTAGATGTAAACAAAATCCATGCCTACAACATTCAAGCATACAACTTACATGATACACATGATAACATCATTCAAGAATGGCAATAACAAAATAAGATTTTCTTTAATCAAAAATCCGAAAGGCTATACAATGATATATATTGATAAAAGTATATAAATATATCCAAAAAAAACATATAGGCTTAGTACAAAGGAGCCATTTGGACATAAAATATCACATATATATATCAATAGTACAAAACATATGTTCCAAAATGCCACATAGGAATACAACAAACAACACTAACACATAGTCATTTCCCTCTAGGGGAAGGAAATAGATCCCGTGCTGCCTTCAAAATTTGGCTGGATGGAGTGATTGTTCCTTGTCTTGTCTTTTGAACGTGCTCATTACTCCTCCTCTCTTCACTCTAGACCTTTAACTGATACAATTAAAAGTAAAGATGTTAAAACATAGAAACTAAATTATGGAATGGCATATAACAAAATATAATCACTTACCGCATACATATAGTCATCATGCACATTTAAAGCATCACCATGTCCTCGATCTGGAGTGAAAACTACCTGTAGTAACCATGAAGATAGAAATTAAACTACATAAAATTATCATGAAAATTTTCTATAATAGACCATAAAAGAGAAAATATAATGTCAAATCGACTAATCTATTCCATACCTTTCTCATTGGATCAGAATTGGCTTTTGTTGCAACAACTCCATGGTCCATCGTGCCACCAACATCACCAAGGCTATCTCTTGTCAATAACTACAAATGAAACAATATCTTAGGTATCATGATGATATAGGAGAACATAATGTGACATGATCAAGGAATACTTGAATGCAATGTTTGTGTTTCTCATCAATTTTTTAGATTTGTATATATGCAAAATTATGAAAACTAGCTAGCATAGATATACAAACCTATTAATGAATAAAGGCTACCTAAGTGTACATTGTTTGAGGATATGAATCACGAGGCATGGAGGAAGAAGACGCACTAGGAAACTGTTTGAAATCTAAAGCATGTTATGAGAAAAACATTCAAATATAACATTCAACTATTCAAATGCAATAATAATATCTTTGATACTAGTTGCATACTTGTGGACTCATCATCGAGAATGTATAAGGGTTTGTAGGAATAGAGCATCCCTCATGAACAGTGCAACCCTAAAATTTCATCATATAAAAATTCTACTAATTTAGTTATTCTTAAATTTCAAAATATATTTTAATATACATTAAAATAACTTGCTAAATTTTACCTGAGTGTCAATGTCGAATGTATCATTTAGAATATCATCTATGAAATCCATCCCCTCTACAACTAACATAGGCTATGTAGCTGCATCACAATCACCCTGATAATCATACGTACAAACAACACCACAAGCACCACAATGGTGGGGTGGAGCTCGGGGCCTACACATCTCCTCCACACCAGGCTCTACTTGAGGACTCACACATTGTAAAATGGTCTCGGTGAGTGAGCCAATCGACTTCATCATGTCCACCTCTACACTGTCCTTAACAATGGAAGGAACAATGACATCCTCCACCATGGGTCTACCCAAGGCTCTTGGTGCTAACTGTGGATTATGTTGTGCAACAGGTCTATTGGTTGTGGAGCCCCCACCTCTACCCTAAAAGTCTAAGATGTCAAAATAATTTGGCATTTTATTGAGGACAAACTCGCAATAAAGTTTCCTCAAAAATTATCGCAGCACCTCATGGTTATTGCATGGAGGTTGGTCAAATACGATCCACTACCGCTCCCAAAAAAAATTCTAATTAAATCATGGTGGCACCAATGGATGGGGAACCTCTTACATGCATGGGACAAAGGTTCATTGGTTTTTGGGTCTTTGAATAGGGCACACAACTCAGCTTTGCTAATTTTTAGTTTTTGACATCTACATTGACAAACCATTAGCATAAAATTGCCTCATCTCATCTCTCTTAGTTGACCAAAAATTCATTTGCTCACTCATTTCTCCTACATGAGTTAAAATTGACTTCACTGATTCAACAATCCCTCTCCTATAAGGGTGGGTTTCGGCATGCTCGGTTAATATTGCAATTAATTGTTGAATGTCTCTTTTATTGTTTTCAATTTGATTTTGAATATTTTCTTGTGTTCCTTGAGGATGCCTATGAATTGGTGGAGGGGTTTCAGGTTGTTCTTGTATAGGAAGCTCTTGATGAGGGGGTGATTGTGAATTCTCAATTCTTTGAGGTGGAGATTCATTCCTTGAGAATTAGAACAAAGTTTTATTATAAAAATGTATTTAAAGTTGCATTCCAAATCAAATTCGAAATAAATAGAATAAAAATATAGACCTCTTTGCAATCTTCGACCTCTCTGATGTGTTGGCTACATTCTCATGGAAAATAGAAAGCTAAGGATGCAAAGAATGGAGGAGATTTGGCGAGCATGAGTTGCAGACCTGAAATCTTCCTTCTCAAGCCGTAGGTTGAAGACAAAATGAGGGTTCCAAACCTGAATTTTGCATTTTATGTCTAGAAAGACATTTGACATGTGCCAAATGTCTTTTTGGAAATTTGGCGTGTGCCAAAGGCCTTATTTCAGGGTTTCTTTTATCATTTTTTCAATTTGGCACCTAAATTGTGTCACAGATTGGTGCACTTACCCAGGTATCATATGAAAAACCACATCTGACTGATGAAATGATGCATTTGATTTCACGAACAACATCTGACAAATATTGTGATGCATCTGACAGCATAAGCTGCATTCGAGACCTCCCACAATGCATCTAACTATCAACATCACGACGCATCTGTGAATTGAAATGATGCATCTGCCTGGTAAAAATATTCATTTTTAATTTCTATTTTTTTGTGTTTTGGTAATTTTCATTTTGTTTTATTTTTTTCTAATCATTTGTTTGCAGCTATAGAAGGATAACAATATTTTTGCAAGACAAAGCATAGAAGACTTTGAAAAACCAAAACCCTTTCTTTTCTGCAGGATGAATGACAAAGACAACCAATAAACTACTAATCAATTACACACAGGACCTGTTGATGAAGGCTTTAATTTTTTAAAAAAATTACTTGTATGTTTGGTAGATTAAATAATTATCATTTGGATTAAAATTAACGCTCGTGTTTTCTTTGTCTCATACAAAAGGAAATTTTGTAAACCCCTTACGATTTAGTATATCGAAGTATCCTCCCACCTTGCACATTCATGCAATCCTAGGTGTAAGAGAAATAGTTACTAACTCAGAACTTGGGCCTATCTTGGTGGGAAAAAGTACTCACCCCAAGATGACTCAGAATGGTAACATGCTTTAACCAACAACTTCCAATTGCTATATAAAAGTGGATTTTTGGGGGAAACCCTAGAAATCACACTCACTATTCTGACGAGAAGGGTGTAAATGGTATCTCATCATACTATATGGTGCCCCATGAATGGAATGCCCTTTATACTAAAAACCTTGTAATTTTTTCTAAAATCCTATCTATTTGCTGGTGCAGCAGGTCAGACCTGTGAAGCCGTCTTACATTCTTACGGTTCATGTGTTGAGATGAGATGTATGCCATGGGATTTTTATGGGTATAGTAGCTTGGCTACCCTGTATAAGTGAGTTTCATGGAGGGGAGCCAGTGGGATCAAGCTACTAGTTATCCACCTTGAATATGCATAGCTGGAGAAATCCAAGTAAGAACTCAGTAAATATTGTCCAATACAACCTAGGTTGTAATTGTCTTTTGGTTTTAACAGATTCAACACATAAAAATGAAACACTTTATATTTTTTGATTACTTTGTTCTTTATTTGTTGAAACTTGATCATTAAACTGAGTCAGTCATAAAATTTTCATCAAAAAATTGCAACTGTAAACTAAGTCGCAACTTTCATATCTCAAAACTACATGTATCTTTATGAGTCATAACTGTCATGTTTAAAACCGCAAGTTTTTTTACGGGTCGCAACTGTTAAAAAAAAAATTGTATGTGTCTATCAGCAGGTTTAGTTTCATAGAGTTTACATTCCAAGTCGCATATACTTCCTGAGTCGCATATGTTTCATGAGTTGCATCTGCTTGATGAGTCACATTTTTCATGGTATAAACCACATCTGTCAGGAAAAGTTGCATATGTCTGTCAACATTCGATACCTGGTGTGGTCAGTTAACTGCATTTGAAAACTGAAACACATTTGTCAAATCCATCAATGCATCTGAAACACGAACCACAATTGACTATCAACAATTTTTTTGAAAAGCTGCAAACTTAGTTCGAAAATAAAACTGTGTTTTTTGCTTATGTTTCTTGCGATCAACCTTTGGACAGAAATTGGAAAAATTGTTCAAAAACCTTACATTATTAGGTGTCATTTATGTCTTAGTCATAGTCATCCTAAGTTGCAAACATTTAGACACCCCATACAAAGTTGCATATCATAGAATAGAATAACTTTCCACATCATTGGATATGTTCATGCTCTGATTTTTCATTATCATTGAACCTAGTCACTATTATCCTATTAGTGAATCTTTTCAGCTCAACAGTCTAGTTTGGAAAATTCACCTTATCAGTTGTCTTTGTACTACAATTAGGTTCCTTGGTAGGGTTAGATCATTGCTTGGATTCATTCCATAGGTGGTAGGTTATACACATATTAGAATCATTTACCATCATATTCTACTCAAAATTTTGTATACTGTCCATCCTAGCATATGTCATCATACTATACGTCATTTTAGGAATCCTTAAGTTTTAGTGACATCCTTTATATTCAGAAGATCCAAAAAGAAAACATAGAAATAGGACATATCATTTTTTAGACATAGTTTGCATTACCTCATTTTGAGCAACATTTCATGGTTAAAACAAGGTCTAAGAAGAAACAAAAATCAATGTCAAAACCTAACGAGTTTGTCAATCCTTTCGGAAACCAACCATCAAGGAAAGAGAGACCACACAAAAAATTGCTTGAAAAACACGTCACTCGAGACACACATGGAAATATTTTCTTTGAAGACATAGACATTGTCGTACAAGATCCTAAGTTTGCATCCTTTATGGATGAGTTTTTGGAAAATGATCCCCAACTATATCTAGCAAATTTTCTAGTAGAAGGTGTCACACTACTACCAGGATTTGATGTTCACACTTTTAAAACAACATCTACTCAACCAACACAAACCATGACGTCAAGTGTCTCTGTTCAACAAATTACTGCAGCATATTACCAACTAGCATACCTACTCAAACATCATCAATTGTAAACACAAACCCTTTCAACATAACAGAAGGTTTACAATTTACTGTGGGAGAAACTTCATCAAACCCCTTTGGCACAAAAACTATTGGTAAGAGATCCAAAGTTGGCATAAATTTCCTTATACCAAATCAAAACATTCAAATAGGAAATATTCCTATACCAAATCAAAAAATTCTGATTATATATATCCCTACATAGAATCATAACATTCAAATAAGATATATACCCTCGCCAAATCAAAATTTGACATAGAACATAGCATTTCAGATACCAAATCAGAACATTCAGATAGGAAATATTCCTATACCAAATCAAAAAATTCTAACAGTATATATCCCTACATAGAATCATAACATTCAAACAATATATCTACCCTCGCCAAATCATAATTCGTCATAGAACATAGCATTTCCGAACACCCACATTGATCCTAAAAACACAAGCAACATGTCCTTGACACAAGTAGATTTTCTCCAAAATCAAATGCAAATGCTTCAACAATATATGGACAACATGTCTATGTCAAGAAAATGAACTATTTCAATGCAAGATTTATGTCCATGTCCTTTTGAAAAAGCATTATACATGACACCCTTCTCACATGGATACATTATACTGAATTTTCCTAAGTATAATGAGAGGAGGAATCCTTTAGAACACATTATAGAATTCTCTACAACATGCATGGACATATCATATGACCCCACATACTCGATGAGACTATTTATGTGAACCCTTGTTGGGATAGAATTGGAATGGTTCTCTAAACTACCATATGGCATACGATCATGGGGTGAATTAGCTGAGAATTTTACTTTGAACACTTTGCCTTTAACATAGACAATGAAATAACCATAGCTACCTTGTGTCACACCACACAATAAGAAGGTGAAACTTTCACCTCTTTCTTCGAGATATGGAGAAGTTTAGCAAGTAGATGTCAAATTGAGATACCAGAAAAATAGAAAGTCACGATATTCCTTGAAAATATTCATCCAAAATTGAGAAGTGACTTAAGAGTAGATTGTTGTACTTCATTCCTAGACTTGGTACATAAGCGCATTATCCTTGAAAAAGGCCTTATTGACAAAGGAGAAATTAAAGCACTCAATAGAAATCCGATTGTTCAACATCAAAACGCTCCCAACAATAGAAACAAGTTATGGTCTAGAAACAAAAATGTTACAAATGACAGTATTGTTGATGCTAAGACCCTATATGTGAGACTCGTCATCACACTTTGTCCAAAATTCACAACAACAATGACCACAAAGGATATTTAGTAAATGTGAGTTTACACCCTTAGGTCAACCAATTGAGGTAGTTTTCAAAGAGTTGATTAAACATAATCTCCTAAAACCTCTAGAACCAAAACAATATGATCCTGGATAGTTTAAACCTTCATGGTGGGATGATAGTGCCTATTGTGAATACCATCAAATAAAGGGACATAACCTACAACAATGTTGACAACAGAAAAACATCATACAAGATGTTGTTGAAGACGGAACTATAGAGGTCAATGGGTAGAAACATACCAAGAATAGTAATCACATGGTCTTGATAGATCCATTACATGACCATGGGAAAGGAAAGGCCTCCAGTTCAGGAACTAAGAATAATACCTTGGCCAATTATAATAGTGTTAAGTACAATTATAAACTAGGTACGATCATAAATCACCTTTGAGCTGTAAATGAAAATGTCCATACCATCACCATTAAGAAGCATCCTGAATGTTTTGTAAATACATGCAGAACTAAGATAACTCTTTCAGGTCCTTCTTCTGAACCACCTACATAGTCTTCCAAGTATTAAATATAATTTTCATGATCAACTAAGCAAGACCCCAACATAGATATCCATTTTCAAACTATTGACTTTATCACCAAATCATCGAGCCATTCTCGACAAAGCCTTACAGAGCACAACTATCCCTACCAACCTAGATGCTAATCATTTTGAATAAATGGTAGGATACTTAACCAATTCCCATCATTCCACATTTTCTTAATAGGATTATTCAACTAAGAAGACCAATCATAATGACCCATTACACCTTGAAGTCCTAGTCCATCAAACCAAAGTCAGATGAGTCTTGGTAGACAGAGGAGTAGGTTTGAACCTTTGTACCCTAAAATTGGTTTAAGGCACTAGGATTCTCATAAGAATACATGGAAACCTATAATATTATAGTCATTAAGGCTTACGATGATGAGGAAAGATCATCCAAAGGAGTTGTCACACTCCCTATCAAGATTGGCCCTGTAATTATGGACACTGGCTTCCAAGTTTTGGAGCTCACCCTTCCATACAACCTATTGTTAGGCAGACCTTGGATACATGAAATGAAGTTTGTACCTTCCAAATATCACCAGTGTCTTAAATTCCCATATAATAGCATCGAGATCATAATTGATGGTGATCCAGATCCTTTTCAATATTGCACAAGCCTACAAGAAATTCCACAATGATAGGTTCTAGTAAATCAAGAATCTTTTTCATCTACTTTATCCCTATACATTGATCCATCAACTCTTACCAAGTCCATTTCATCACAACCACCATCATCCACTCCTAAGGTCGAGATCCAAGACAAGGGATGTGGAGAGTATCACATAAAGGCACCCTATTGTGTCAGTCAGTTGGTTCCACCTAAGACATATGGTGTACCCACAATAGATCAGTAGTCACATTTCACATTCCTCCTACAATGACATTAACAAAATGGGGAGAATTAAGTGAAGAAGTTGTGGACCAAGATGATATTACCTCCTAGCTGTACCAGGAAGACAATGAATACCCCTCACCATCTATTCAAATAGCTAAGGATCAATATGGAAAAGGATTTATGATAATGCAAAGCAAAGTCTATGATGGAAATAGTGGGTTAGGACTACATCAAAATGGAAGGATGAAACCAATCATTGTCTCACCATGATCGAAAAGCCTAGGCTAGGGTTTCAACTACTTAGAATTGGCTTTCCTAGTACTTCATCACCATTTCAAGAGGAAGTAAGTTCTTATGAAGACATCAAGATATCTCATGAACCACTTGACCTAGTTTATGATGAATCCCCTGACTCAAGCGACTATGAATGGGATTCCCTTTCTTCTATCAGCACAATGAACCTAGATAAGTTATTTGGGGGACTTGACAAAATGATAAAACTCATACCAAATCCATCTAGTCCCCTTCATAAAATGGCCTTATCTAAAGAAGAATGGCTAAATAATTATTATTGGGAAACACTTGATCTTGCATCTTGGGCACTTGACAAACCATCTTATGATGACTTAGCCCTTATGGTAGTCCCACATTAGAGTTTACCTACCCATAGGAAAAAGAACAAGGAGTTAGTCCAAAAATTCTATGACCATGTCAACCACTCTATATTCACCTTGTTAGCTTCCACCTTTGGTAAATCCGATGATGACATGCCCCTCATATATCCCCAACTTATCAATTGGGATCAACAAGGTACACCCATCTTAGACATATTCAAGAATGATGAAGCAATAGCTGAGTTCATGGGATTTCGAGAAGGCATACCAAGAGGGGATCATAAAGTTGGATTTACCATAGACTTGGATGATAAAGAATATTTTGGGGTGTCTATTTATACCTCTATTCGCAAAAATGAAAATAAAAAGAAAAACAATGAAAATGAGAAAAATGATGAGTCCCTAGGTGAAAACCGAAAGGCACCTTTGGATGAAGAAATAGTAAAAATAAAGGATGTATCTGAGGGTGAAAACATCTTTGAGGCACCCAAGGATGGACGTTTGAATAAATTATCCCCATTGCTTAGGAAAAGTCATTGATGTTAGTAGAGGATTATGTTGAATTCAACATAAACACAGAAGAAAACCCTCAGGTAATATACTTTGCAACCTCTTTGATAGAAAAATAACAACAAGAGTTTTAGGAATTCTTCACAAAGAGACTAAAAAAATATGCATGGTCATATGCTGACATGCCTGGGCTGGATCCATACCTTATATTGCATCATCTACCATTATAGCCAAGTATTAAGCCCATCAAACATAAGTTAAGGAAAATGCATCCACAAATTGCTCTACTAGTCAAAGAAGAACTTAAGAAACTATTGGATGTCGGATTCATAAGATCCATAGACTATGCAAATTGGATTTCAAATCTTGTGCTAGTGACGAAACCAACTAGGGCATCCACATTTGTACCGACTTTAGAGATATCAACAAGGTGTGTCCTAAGGATGACATCCCTTTGTCGAACATTGACCTGATAGTGGACCTTATAACAGGATATGAGATGCTATCCCTCATGGATGGCTTCTCTGGGTATAACCAAATCAAAATCATAGCTGAAGACCAACACAAGATAGATTTTATGTGTCCGTGGGGAACATCCTATTGGAATGTTATGCCTTTTGGGCTAAAAAATGCAAGAGCTACGTATCAACGTGCAATGATGACTATTTTTCATGACTTTGTACATACTCTCATGGAAGACTATGTCAACGACATAATAGATAAATCAGTAACAAGGGCAGATCATTTGAAAGTTCTAGACAAGATATTCCAAAGGCTAGAGAATTACAAAGTCAGACTAAATCCAAAGAAATGTGTCTTTGGAGTAAAATCGGGGAAACTTCTAGGATATATCATTTCTAGAAGAGGCATTGAAGTAGACCCTACAAAGGTAAAATCTATCATAGAAATTCCTCCTCCAAATAGCATTGGTCAACTAAGATCACTATAGGGAAGATTACAGTCCATCAGGCATTTCATAGTACAACTAGCAGACAAAATACATCCATTTCAACATTTTCTCAAGAAAGGAGTACCATTTATTTGGATACCTAAATTTCAGGAAGCTTTCCAATAGATCAAGTATTATCTACTTGCTCCACCTGTGTTAATGCCACCTATAGATGTCAGACCTTTGATACTGTACATTTCAGCAACTCAATTAGCTTTAGGAGCCCTTCTCACACAAAATGATGATCAAGGTCATGAAAGGGCAGTGTACTACATTAGTCGTACTTTGGTGGGATATGAACTAAACTATAGTAACATAGAACGTGTCTATCTTGCAGTAGTCTTTGCTAATCAAAAATTTCGGCACTATATGCTAAACCACCAAACCATGTTGGTCATAAAGATTGATCCTCTCAAATATCTCCTAAGGCAACATTAACAGGCCGATTGGCTAAATGGGTGATGATACTTAGTGAATATGACATCCAATATGTGGAGAGGAAAGCTATAAAAGGACAAGTAATTGTAGATCAGCTAGCAGAGGAACCCATGAAGGCAGACCATCCTTTAGTGGCAGATTTTCTTGATGAGTTTATCTTTAAAGTTGACACTAGAACCAAATGGAAATTATACTTTGACGGGTCACATACTAATCATGGTTTAGGATTAGGCATACTATTCCTAAATCATTCAGGATTTCTTTCCCTTGCACCAACAACATAGAAGAATATGAAGCCTTAGTGACAGGACTAAGAATGGTAGCCCAATGGAAGATTAAGAGTTTACATGTTTATAGGGATTCTTAGCTAGTAGTCTGGCAAGTAAATGATGATTATGAAACTAAAGATGAGAAAATTTCCCCCTACAAGCGCATGGTCGATAGTTTCAAATATTACTTTAATGACATCACCTTTCAACAAATACCACACATTCAGAATAGGGCAAAAAATGCTATGGAAACTATGGGATCCTTATTGGATATTCCTAGCAATGTGCCTAAATTCAAGTTTCTAGTTGAGCAGTTGTTGGTTCGCACCTATGATATCCCCGATTCTGTGATGGTGTGTACAATTTTTGGTCCTAATTCCCCTTGGTACAAAGACATATACGACTATCTAAATTCCCAAATCTTACCTCTAGACTTGTCAAACAACCAACATAGAACCTTTATCTATAAGTCTACCAAATACACCATCATTGGAGATACCCTATATAGATGTACCTTAGATAAAAACTTAATGAGATGTCTCGATGTTGAAGAAGCACAAAAAACCTTGAGAGTGATACATGAGGGTATATGTGGATCCCATTCTAGCGGTCCTACTTTAGCCCATCAGATTATGAGATTAGGTTATTATTGGCCTACAATGGAAAAGGACTCATATATCTTTGTAAATAAATTTTGACAATGTCAGATACATGAAGATTTGATACATGTGCTAGCATAGGAGCTTTGTCTGATTACTTCACCATGGCCCTTTGCCCAATGGGGACTTGAAATCATAGATAAGATACACCCTCCATCATCCAATGGCCATAATTTCATCATAACCATCACTGAATACTTCACCAAATGGATTGAATTTATTCCCATGACCTACATAACAGGCACACAAATATCAAAGTTTATCCTAAACTACATAATTTTTGGTATGGGGTACCTCAATCCATCATCACAAATAATGGTCATCCATTCAAAAACCAAGAATCATGCCATCTATGTCAGGAATTCCATATCAAACATCATTTTTCCACTCCATATTACCCACAAGGTAATGACCAAGCTGATGCATCTAATAAAACCATACTATGAATCCTACAAAATACTATCAATGATGTTGGTCGTGACTGACATTTATAGCTTAATCCTACCTTATGGGCTTACCGCACAACAATCTGTACTCCCACTGATGCCACTCCATACTCCCTAGTATTTGGATCTAAATCTATCTTACCTACTGAGGTTGAAATTCCTTCACTGAGGGTATCCTTGAAAGGTCATATTGACGATGAAGAGTACCATGTATCCATATTGCAAGAGTTAGAATTACTAGACGAACAAAGACATAAGGCACTAGATCATTTGCAAGTATATCATAATCATCTTCATCGAAACTATAATAGGAAAGTTCTAAATCAACACTTTGACATCAATGACTTGGTCTTAATGGACAACCCCAAGAATCAAGCTGAACGAGAAAAACCAGGTAAGTTTGAACCTAACTGGTTAGGGCCCTATATTATCACTAAAGCTTTTGGATCAGGAGCATATCAACTCTCTACCCCTAAAGGAGAACCACTTTTGTCACCAATCAATAGACTTCATCTAAAGAGGTTCTATGTGTAGCTTCTTAGAACTATGTCTTAATCAAAAAAATACAAAAAAATGGAAAGAAAACAAAAAAATGGTTACCTTGATGAAAACCTGGAAAACAGGTGTCTTTGTAACAACAAAATATATATATATATATATTGAAAAATAAACAAAATGGTAAAGAGAAATAATTTGTCCAATAGTGAAAACCACTTCAGTGGCGCTATGGATAAGTACCATGGTTAAAACCTGGCAAACAGGCACCATGTGTAGTCAACTTCGCTCCTTCCTCTACCATCATTCCAATCAGACTTTTCACCTTCACTCATCATAAATTGTTGTCTTATCCATTACTTAAAATGATTGACATAAAGTCCACTTTGTCTCCCCACTCCATCCTATATGTCTTATTCTCAACTGGGGGAAAATCCTCATGCTATGTCATGTGGACCTTGACCTTGTACATAGCAACCCAACATCAAAAAATGTCTTTAAAAAAAAAATCTCAAAAACATTTGAAAATGTCATGGAAAAATCCAAAAACTTCAACAAACTTCAAAAAGACAAAAAAATAAAAAACATTTCAAAAATCCCAAAAACAGAGTTGGAGTTAGTTGCGTTAAGTCCATCGTAGACATAGTCGAATTGCATTGCCTCTACGACTGGATGTAGGCAAGGCCATCAATCAATGTTCCTCTGAGGCATTAGGTCTATCTATCTAGGTCTCTCACATCTCACACACATAAAATCATGACTTATTGTTTGTATATATCAAAGTCAGAGGTCATGTCAAACTATGAGGTCTCTGTGTGTACAACGTAGGCAAGGCTATCAACTGATGAGCCCTTGAGGATGCACTAGGTCATTCCAATAGGGTTTATCACATTCACTATCACATATGTTGAATATCATCAACTTAAGTACATATTTTCAGTTAGTTATGTCAGTTAAAGTCTAGTCGAACTACGAGGTCTCTACATGTACAATGTATGCAAGTCTAATCAATCAAAGAGCCCCTGAGGCCACATTAGGTCAGTCCTTAAGGTTATATCATCTCAATTCATACACTGTCAACACACACACACTCATAACAATCAAGGAATCAAGACAAGTCATGCATCAACAAGGAAAACATCTCAAAATTGTCATCAAGTCAAAATCAAACACATTGGTAGAGTGATCAACTTATGTCTTAAGCAAGATATATCTTTTTTGTCAACGGACATTGTCAAATTGTCATAGCCTCATGTAGCTTGTCACATCAACATCATCAAGCTCAAACGTCTTATACAACATGTGTCTTTCTGAAATCAGGCTTTGTCATGCCTTATATAGATAGTCACCAAGTTGAAACCAGACTCAATGTCTTATGTGGTATGTGTCATCCCTCACATCGAGCTATGTCAAACATCAAATAATCACACAAGATCAAGTGTTGTCAAATAATTTTATTGTCTTTTTGACTTTATATCTTACTTTGTCTTATATTTTTATCGATTTATGCATGAGTCTGGTTACTAGCTTTCTCAAGGATGTCTCAGGACTCTTTTTCTTTGACTGTTGTCTATCAACTGTCCTTTTAAAAAAAATATTTTGAGTCATGTTACTAGTTTCCTCAAGGATGTCCCATAAAGGATTTAGAGGATCAATTTCATCTCATGACCTATTTTTATTTTTTTGTTGTATGTGGTTTGTCTAGACAAAAAGATTGGGGCAATCTCGCCCTTAGTATGAGTTAAGACACTCCTTGTCTACGACTATCTGTTTTTCATAGGTGGATGACTTTATACACTATGGTCTATCTCATATCATGGTGTGTACTATCCATTTGTGTCATGTCCCTTGCAATGATGATAAAATGCAAAGCTTAGTATATATATGGAAAAATATCGAAGATCATATGTCCTTTCAATCAACCTTCTTTATTTCTTACTAACATTTTTTAAATCATCCATGCTAACATTTATCCTATCCAAGATAATGATAGAGTCTTTTGACACAACAAATAAATTAGATAATCTGCATATGCATACATTCTATAAGTATTATGTAAACAGTTTCATATTTCTATATATAGTACATCATATAGTTGTGTTGCATTTAAAACAAGTAGGGACATTAGGCATCCCCATTGCATATCTAGGAAAATCATGGAATAATAGGCATTCAATCATCATAAGGTACATAATGGAAACATTGCATGTATATAACCATCTCATGTAGATAGCATTGTATAAACATCAAATTTCATCCCATTATCATAAAATTATATACATCCATCATCATATAGAATCATCATAACATCATAGACTGCATAAACACATCATAATGTAGAAACTATCATCCATAACACATGTACATACATCATCTAGGAAACATAATTATATAGAAAAAATGCATCATCATAAAATAGAATAGCATATCATAGAGAAGCCGCCAAAAATCATATATATATCACTCAAAAATAATGTGTCATAGTACACTGTCAGAATGTATCCATAAATAAAAAGGAGCTTGCAAGCTCTCTGATCAAAATACCATGTCCACAAACATGAAAAGTCAATGTGTCCCACTACCGCTACTACCATGTGGTGAACGTGGAGGAAACTGCCTCAGAGGTACTCTCTGTGAGATGGAAGCCCTGTCATATGGACCTATCCATGGTGGTCCTACCACACCCTCTATGCTTTGTGTCCTAGTCCGACTCTTGCTCTGTGATCTCTAGCTACATACCTATAAAAATATAGGAGCTCGTCTCTCACCTTGCACCACTGACTCATACAGATCTCTACAATATTAATCCCTCTCTACTTCTCTAACTAGCTCATGAGCAAATCCATCAGATGAGGTACCACTACAGAGGCGTCTAGTCTCTGTATACTGCTTCTCTTTCTCATGCCTTCAAGCTACTGCTTAATCTCTCTCCATGAGAGAACTATCTCTCTTCATCCGTAAAGCATCCCTCTTTATAGTAACAACTCTCAATCTCTCCTCCAATGACTCCCTACCACTGTCTCTAAGAGCCTCCTCATCTTGTCTCCCCTCTAATATCATGTCCTGGAGCTCTCTCTCCTATTCCTCCATGGGTATCTCCTCCTCCACATTGTCCTCTCCATAACCTACTAGAATTCCAAGAGGATCAATGTCCATGTACTCTCTCTCGAACTCCTCCTCCTCTGCATGGTCCTCTTTTTCAATCTCTACCTCAGGATGCTCCTCTACTACTACCTCCTCAGTAACATGCTCACCTCCAATCTCCACCTTTGCTCCACCCTGTAGGTCCAACATCATTACATCCTCAACCTCAGCCTCTCGGATAGGTGATAATCCACCTACCTGACCACCTCCCCGTCCTCTCTGACCTCATCCACCACCACCTCTACCATCTTTTCCACCACCTCTTCCACCACCTCTACCTTTTTGTCACCCTCTCGGACCTATCCCTCATCTCTCCACTAGTGTCAGTTGATCTGAATCTATGTAAGGCATAGGATGATTCTCTACCCACCAGGTATCATATGTAGCCGTAGTCCCAAGATCCACCATTCCACCCCTTCAGCCCCATTATAAAGGTTGTAAAGCCTGAATCTTTGCCTCTGCAGTACCCACTGGTATCATAGGCCCCCATAAAGGAACCTCTCTGGATGATCGAGAAAACTCTACTCATCCTCCAGGCTCATCCCGCACCTCACCAAATTGTCTCAAAACATGGTCTGGTAGATGTATCTCTATGATATGCACACTAGAAATAGTCCTCCCAATCAGGTACTGTCTCTGTCGATAGTAGGGTAAATTCTTGTCCTCATCCGACCATCTCTCACAATCCATGTAAGGCCTCCACATAAATCGAACCAATGTGTCCAATGCATGTCTCCAAAAACTTGTATCTCCTACATGACTTTGTGTGATTTTTCCTACATACCAAAAAACATAAGGAGATCTAGCTACCCACTCAACAGTAATAGGAGGATAAAACAAAACAATACGCTCCCATGCCCAAACCATGAGAAGAGTCATCCTATAGCTCATCAACTATGCATCTCTATATACTATATCATGCAGATGGAAATATAACATGCCCAATAGATAGGGACCCCAAGCATACACAAACTCTCTCTCCAGCATCCCAACTAGCATCTCCACCCACCTGATAAGAAATCCATGACCCTGATGGTCAAAAATAAATATCCCACCAGTCAATGTACATAGTATACAATGAATAGACTCATATCTATTTGCTAGCACCTACCATCTAATCTCATAATTCTCTATGCCTAATCTCCTAATATCATCATATACATAGAAACTAGTAATCTCGCTATATCCACATTGTGTATCGTACATCACTCTCTCTCCTTTGATGGGCAATCTAAGAATTATATACACATCCTTTAACTTGACAGTTGCCTCTCCAGTAGGAAAATAAAATGATGAGGTCTTTGAATGCCATCTCTCATAGAGGGTAGTAAGCATACCTTTGTTTGCCTGAATCGTGGGCATGGTCAACACATGATGAAGTCCTAGTCTCCATAACAAGCGTGTCTCTACACTCACTAGTCGATCTCTAAGCTCGAAAGTATCTGGCCATGACTCCTAAGTATAAATAGGATCTAGGATAACCTGCAAAGTGCATTCAAACAAGGTTTCAAACTTTAAATCATTCTACTTTTCTATCAGAATTTTTTTTTTCAAAAATTTGATAGTCAATTGGATCGTTTTAAAAACATCTGTGGTGCACATATCATATATGTTATTCTTAATTGTAAATGTGGTCCATAATTGCACATGCGTCAAAAAAATAAGAATATGTGTTACGTATTTCAAATGCGTAACAAATTAGGCAATTCAAGCAAAAACCAAATGTGTGTAAGTATTATCATATGCGGTGCACATTTTCTATCTATCGAATAGGCACATCTAATTCACATTATCAAATGCGATTCAGATTCCTACATGTGCCTAAGCTAAATTCATATGTGATGCATAGAATCAAATGCAATGCATAGAAAGACAAATGTGTATATTCCCTAAATGTCCTAACAATTCCTAAACATATTTTTACATATGCGTCATTCCGTAAAAAGATGTGTTGCGTATGAACGCATATGCATTGAACTTTCAAAAGTTGCATTTGTAAGATGAAATTTAAACACCTAAAACTACGTGCAAAATAAAAAATCAAGAGGTCATTTCAGGGTACATACCAGGGGTCCTGCATCGACTGGCCATTGAAAGGTCTGGATCTGATATCTGTGATGCTGGGTGTAGGGAACTGGAGACATCTCGCTGAATGCTCAAAGCTAAAATCCTCAATTCTTCAAATCTTAAGGGTGCAAATGAATTTATTTTCACCCTAATTTCTATTTATACCTAGGGTTTGGGTGGCATTTCTTCTAACCTTGTCTGTTGGCTGCATAAAATTCCATCCTCCATCAACCCGTACATGTCCCTAATACTTCCAAATTCAATTTCGTCAACTCCATAGCATTTATGACCATCAAATTGACTTATAGGGAATATTTCCTGATATTTTAAAAAATTCAAAAATTTGTCAATTTTCCTAGGGGGCATACCATAACCTATTTCATATTGGGGCATGGTTGAGGCGTATTTTCTAATGACTTTCTTTGACACAACACCAAAATGACATTGTATCAAAGAGGGGAAAACTATAGACACCAAAAATTGGTCTAGGACTGCGAGTACCACTTTCGACATAATTTTCTAATGTCCATGGTCATGATTAAATAATGTTAATTATTTAATTACTTTCTAAACACATCTTTCCTCTATTAATTAAATAACCTTTTAATTATTTTATTAATTCATTATGACCCTTATTCAACTTTGATTAATTAAATAAATCATATTTATTTAATTATGTCACTAACTAATTAATTATCTTTCTTAATTAAATAATTTATTATTTAATTAACCCCTTTGTTATATTTCAATTATAATTAAATATTCATTATTTAATTATTCAATTAACCTTTTCAATAGTCAATTAAATAAATCATTATTTATTTAATTAAATCTTTCAATTTTGAATGTTGAATTAAATTAACATTTAATTCATAATTAATTGTTTATGTCACATTATTCTATCATCCATTTATCTAATTATTTTCTCACCATCTGACTCGAGATCTATTTAAATATGCCAATTATCTTCGGATACAATATATGATCGTCTCTGTGAAAGAAATCTCTGTCACAACCAGCCAATTAACTAGTTCTAACTCATATGCATGCACATATTTACTAATTAAATATCTTTATTTAATTAATTAATTCATGTGTGCATTCGAACAGATCATGCTCCAAGTTCCAACTTTATCTTTTTCATTCAAAGTCTAATTCTTCTATTTTCGAAGACTTTCAACTAAAGATTAAATCATTTATTTAATCTTGAACTCTTGTTCTTTTCGAACAATCTTCCCACCAGATTAAATTATTATTATAATTTAATCTTTATCTTGCAGAATTTCCTAACTCTTGTTTTAACTAACACATAACTCACATTGCATGGCATTCATCAATCTTGATTGTTGATCTCTCTTTCAAATCTGAGCCGATAATTCAAAAACAAACTTTCTATAAATTGGTTGATCTTTGCCAGTATCTATCCTCCTGAAATCTATATACTTTTTAGAAGAACTTATAATCTTCGATATTTTTCTTAGACATACATCTAGGCTATGCTTGCATACATACAAAAAATATAAGGGCAAGAATACCAACACGGAAAAATGGAGAAGGACAATCAAGATAATTTGAGGAAGTGGATTGATATTCGGTGAAACTATTTTGATTATTGTTTTAATTGATGTTTAGTTCATTTATCTTGTTCTTTGTTGTTTGATTTAGATTTATGCATGTTAGATTATATTTAACCATATTTTGATTGTAGCATTCATTTCATCTACGTTACAACCTTATTCAAGCATACACTAGTCGCTTTGGGAGCGACTGCCCCTTACATGACTGGGTCTTTCTTTCTTATCGATCATGGGTCATTTCTAGGATTACGCATGCAGACTTATGTTTGTATCTTACTCAAGAAAATAACCTCACAAATCGGGCTTTTGATGAATTTTTTCCTCTAATTTTCTAACACTATGACCTCTTATCTTCTTTTGCCCTTCTACTAGTCAATATTTTTCCCTAGTTCACTATGATTTTTCCTTCCCACTTTTGTCCATTCTAAAATGGTAACCACACCATTCTCTTCACATGCAACAAACGTTTCCATTGTTTTTTTTTTGTTATTGCCGCTGAATCTAATTTTTTGAATATTTCCTTAACATTTTTGTTAAGCTATGACCTTAGTGGATCGCCTGCAATATTTTTAGCTTGATTTCCCATATACAGTCCAATATAATTTTATCAGTTATCGAATTGAATTCAATAGAATCAACATCTGTATATATATATATACATACACATAATATATGTGTGTATATATATACATACACATAATATATGTGTATTTATATATATATGTATATGCATATATATGTATATATAGATATTTACTCACATTAAGTTGCATACATGTATATATATGTGTACACATATATATGTATAAATTATTTGTTTGAAGGTTTTCATGAGTTCAAGTGCTACCTCCGAATTTAAATAATAATCTTTCTTTCGACTTTAGATCTACATTCATTTTTAAAATTTTACATGCTGAAACTCTTGTCCTTGAAATACATACTTTAGTTTTCTCAAAAATACAAGGTTTAGATAGACAATTTAATCTACATGCCATTCATTTTCAGTCATCGAAACATTTCAAGTCATGAAATTATGATATGCAAAATAGTTCAAATGTAGGTTATCATTTCCATTTGTTGTGTGTGCACCTAGTTTGCAACTGGCTTACCATTTGATCCAGCTAAACAATCCTATTTCAACCATGTTCTCATCCTTCAATCCTATCACCCTGCAACTGCACACTTCTACTTGAAAATTTATCAGTAACGTTCAATTCTTGGTAACATATAAAAATAATCTCTAAAATTTTGCAAAGTCAACATTAGTCAACTTCTTTCATTCATTTTTTGGAAATTTCTAAAATTTCCATTTAATATTTAATTGAATTTCTTTAATAATTAAATTTTTTGTATTTAATAAATATGCAATAATATTGGGTTATGACATCCTTCCCTTCTTGGAAGAGACATCATCTTGATGTCTAGTACTTTAGTCAAAATAAAAGAACTTAATATCAAAATTTGAACATACATGTCTATTTCAACATCACATCAAAATATATATGTCTATTTCAACATCACATCATATATATATATATACCTATTTCAACATCACATCAAGTACATATATATTTGTTTTAACATAACATCAAAATATATATGTCTGTTTCAACATCAAAATTTTAAAGCATGAAATATCATAGTATCTCAATCCAAAAAAAATCAAACAAAATTATTGATTTTTCTTGTTCAAGAAAGAAAATGTGGAAAGGAGAATTATATTTCTTATGCATCCTCCCAAGTAGCACTATCCTCTGAGTACTGGTCCCATTGGAACTTATATTGAGGAATATATTTTCTCTACAACTAAACATTGCATCTATCAAGGATTCTAATGGGATCCACTAGCACCACTCTTAGATCTTGTACCTGCAAGGATTGCCAATCAAGCACATGAGTCACATCAGGATGATATGGCTTAAGCAAGGAAGTATGAAACACATTATGAATTTGAGCTAGAGTTGGTGGTAGAGTTAGTCTATAAGAAACTAGGTTAATCACTTCCAAGACTTCAAATAGTCTCACATATCTTGGGGCCAACTTGGAAGACTTTCCAAAAGAAATAAAACTTTTATGAGGTTTAACTCTAAAGAAAAATTTATCCCCTATTGCAAACTATCTAAGAGTTTGGTTCTTGTCGATATAAATCTTTTATCATTTTGTTGCCTCTTTCAATCTACTCTTAATGACCCGCATTCACTCTTCCATTTCCTTAAGCATTTTAGCTCCTACTATGATCATGTCCTCCAATTTATGCCAATTGATAGGAGTACGAAAATTCCACCCATACAAGGCTTCAAATGGTGCCATTCCTAAGAATGTATGATAGTAGTTGTAAGAAAAAATTTCCAAAGGAAAATATTCTTCCCACTTATACCAGGTTGGTCCATACAATGCATTCGGAGGAGGTCTTCAAATACCTGATTCACCCTCTTTGTCTGCCTACCAATCTAAGGATGATAATCCAATCTGAAATTCAGTTTGGACCCCAATGCACCATTCAAGGTCATCCAAAACCTTGAGTTCATTTGTGTGTCCCTATTAGAAATGATAGCTTTTGGCACTCCATGTAAGCAAAAGATCTCCTAGACAAATTTCTTGGCCAGGGTCAATGATCCATCCTTAAGGTTTCCTAGAATGAAGTGCACAACCTTAGTCAACTTATCAAATATGACCAAGATAACATCATGCTTTTTCTTGCTCAATAACAACCCCTGTACAAAATAAATGTTGATCACCTGCCACTTATACTCAAGTATGTCATGAGGATACAATAACCTGGTCGGATGTGCATGCTCAGCCTTGAACCATTGGCACTCCAAGCATCTATTTATGTACTCCACTACATCCTTCTTGAGTTTAGGCCAAGAATATAAAGTCTTCAACTCCACGATCATCTTGGATACTCTAGGGTGTCTTGAATAAGGTGCATTGTGAACTTCCTCTAAAACCAACTTTCTCGACTCTCCAAAGTCAAGAATATACATCCTTCTCTAATATCTCAAAATACCATCTAGTTCAATCTCATACCCATCAAACCAATGATCTAAAGGATTTACTCATTGGGCACTCTTCACTCTCTCATAGTGCTCATCCCCATGCAAATTCTGAATTACTTTCTACCTCAAGTTAGACCTTGTTGAGATCATGGTTGTTATATGTTTTCATCTACTAAGAGAATCAACCACTATGTTATCTTTCCATTTTATATATTCAATTCCAAAGCTAGACATGCTAAGGAATTCCAACCACCTTCTTTGTCACACATTAAGGTTTGGTTGGGTAAATATGTATCTCAATACTAAGTGGTCTATCTTGAGTTCAAATGGCTTTCCCAAAAGGTAATGCCTCCAAATCTATAAGGAATGAACTATGGCCACCAATTCTAAATCATGAGGCATGTAATTCACTTTGTGTTGCTTGAGCATCCTTGATTCATATGCTACCACTTGTCCATCTTTCATTAATACTGCCACCAATCCCTCTCTGAAAGCATTTGTGATTACTATGAATCTCCCATTAGGATCAAGAATAGTCAGCATTGGTGTTTTCATGAGCCTCAAATTAGGGTTTGGAGTTCCTGCTAACATTTCTCGATCCATTCAAACCATGTTCCCTTCCTTTAGAGTGAGGTAATAGGAGACGCAATCTGGGAGAACCCTTTGAAAAAACTTCCTATAGTATCCTATGAGGCCCATGAAGCTACATAATTCTAAAACTTTCTGAGGCACTAGCCATTCCATGATCACCTTGATCTTCTTCAAGTCTACGAAGGATCCTTCTATTGAAATTATATGGCCCAAATAGTGCACTCTATCTTGATAGAATGAACACTTGGATAGCTTTCCAAAGAGTTTCCTTTCTCTTAGTCGCTGAAATATCCTCAAATGTCTATCATTCTCTTCAAAAGTCTTTTAGTAGACTAGAATTTTGTCAATGAAAATCAAAACAAAGTCATCCAAGAAGTCTTTGAATACACTATTCATGAGGTTCATAAAGTTTGTTGTTGCATTATTTAGACCAAAAGGTACCACTATGAACTCGTAATGTCCATACCATGTTCTAAATGTTGTCTTTGTAATATATCCATCCTTAATTCTCAATTGATGGTACCCTAACCTAATATTAATCTTGGAGAACAACACCACTCCCTTCATTTGATCAAATAGTTCATCAATCCTCTAGAGTGGATACCAATTCTTAATGGTAACCTTGTTCAACATCCGATAATCTATACATAGACAAAAAATCCCATCCTTTTTCACAAAATAATCGGCGCTCCCCAAGGAGACACACTAGATCTTATAAGTCCCTTATCCAACAATTCCATTAACTGGGCCTTGAACTCATAGATTTTTGTGGTGGTCATCTGATAAGGTGCCTTGGATTGAGGCTCGGCTCCTAGAACTAGGTCGATAGAAAAAATAAAATTCCTACTTAGAGGCAACTCCATAAGTTCCTTAGAGAATACATCTTGGAACTCCTTGAGAATAGGATATTCATCCAAATACAATTTATTTTTGTCAAGATTACTTACGTGCACCACATAAATTGCACACCCCTTTCGATGAGCCTTCTTGAGTTGCATAAAAAAATAAATTCAAAGCTCTAAGGGTCTCTGCATTCCACAAACCTCAACTAGGTTCCCGTAATCATCCAGACAATTGACCACCTTATCCTCATAGTTCACTTTAGCCTTATGCTTAGTTAACCAGTTTATTCCCAAGATTATATCATATGAGCCTAAGGGTGCCACATACAAGTTGACCTAAGGGTATGTGCAGGGTAATGATGGGCCAAAAAGTGGTGATATGTAAGTGATATGATGGCCCATGTGGCTAACAACTTTTTTTACCCAATATTGATGAAACAAAAAGGGTTTTTAAAGGAGATTCTTTACTTTCCACCAATATAAATTATTCTTTACTTTTAATTTAATAAATAATAATTATTCATTTTCTATTTGAATTATGACTAAAGTCCTAATTGATAGGTTGATTGAAAAATATCTATAGATTTCAAATGGTATCACATTTTTTGAATATGAAACATGTGTCACATTCTATGCTTCACATTTTATAGGATTAAAAAAAATAAAAAAATTCATGAAGGTTTTACAAAGTGGTCAGACATACGAGTTTTTATATTTTAAAAAAATTATAATAAAAAATTCATAATTAATTATTTACATGGAAAAAAATTACAAAATAATATGCATCACATTGGGACATGAGTCCTCTACTTATATCTAAAATCTTATGAAATAATATTATCATTTTATTGTGGTTAGGGTGGTTAGACAAACACCTACTTCTCATTTTTTCCCTGAAATTTAAGTACTACTGCATTGAAATTTCAAATTTTCACCAAATAGAGTTTTTTTATTTTAAATAAACCTAGTAGTTTAGAAAATAAATTCAATTTTCTACAAATTATATTCTTACATATTTTAGAAATATTATAGATAACTTATTCAAATTTTTACGTCAAGTTCCCTAACTCTGATTTTCTAAATTTTCATCGCCACTTAAGAGCATGTTTTTTCCATGATGATCCTGCACATACCCCTGAGTCTGAAAGGTTGGAAGCTCTAACTCACTACAAAAGAGACATGTATCTACCCTCCACTCTGCTCGATTACCATACTAGATTGTCCATGAATTTTCCATGTATCCAAGTCTAATGGGTATCTTGGATATTATTCTAGGATCTATAAAACATTTAGTAGCTCCAATATCAATTAAGATTGAAATAGATTAGTTGTAGAGCTTACGCATTAGCTAAATTAGTGAGTCTTGATTCTCTACCTATTTTTTATCCATTGCAGCATGGATCTAGTGATGTTGAGTCTATTGATAGCCTCCTTCCTTCCACGACTTCGAACACTGAGGATAATTCAAGGCATAATGATCGCCTCCACAAGTATAACATCCCTCTCAAGGCCCTTTGTGACCTCCTAACTTTTCCTCTCTAAAGATCTTGTTCTTGTGGCCATCCTTACCCTTTCCTTTGTTTTATTTCTTCTTCTTTCCACCATCACCATATTCACCCTTCTCCTATGACTCAATTCCTCTCTTGAGATTGTGGATTTAATGGCTCTTGTCTCCCTTATGAAATTTCTTCTTCCCATACTGTGACTTAGAATTTGAGTCACTTCAAAGATTGGATATTTTTTGCATCTTTTGCTCATGTTTGGTGGCTTTTTGGAAGACTTCATTCATGGTTTGAGGTTCATACATATCCACTTCAGCTCCTATGTGAGGTCTAAGGCCCATTATAAATTTTCAAATACAAAACCACTTATCTCCTTGATATTGAGGTGCATATTTCAATAGGCTACTGAACTTTTCCCAATACTAAATCATAGTCATATTTCCCTATGTTAATTTCTGAAATTTTGTCACTTTCTTGTCAAATAAAAGCTATAGTAACCATCTCTTCCTAAAATCTTGGAGGAAGAGTTCCTAGTGATCTCAACAAGCTAAAAAATTTGTTCTAATTTCTCATTATCCCACCAAGTCATTGCTTCACCTGAGAGCTTATATGTAGCCCATGTCGCCTTGGTCTATTCAAAAAGGTTACAGAGCCCAAATTGTTTTTCCATTTCTATAATCCAAGCCTCGACTCTTGATCTAATAGCCTTACCATCGAACTTGGGTGGTGCTACTCTTTTGAGGTCTTTCCCAAGCTCTTCCTCAATCTTCCCTAATGGAAATACCACTAGACCACTGTCTCCTTCATTGCCTTTTGCATTCCTGCAGTCCTAGTCCTCATGTTCCACTCAAACTTCTTGCTCTATAAGATCCATGCAACACTCTTTCTAATTCAAAAGCTCTAAAATTTTCTCCAGTCTCTTGTTTGGTCCATTATCAGAACCACTACCACCCCCATCTTGCCTACTGGTCACCATGGCATCTCACACTTATCTTGCAATAGAGTCACATTTATCAAATCTCAACACAAGGTTCTACGTATAAACATTCTTATGCTACATCATATAATTTTTATATGCATAAATCCCTCAATATAGAATAAATACACATTCATGCATAATACAAACATTTTAGAGTCCCTCATTGAACACATCAAAAAAAAAAAAAAATTATTTTATTTATATTTAAGGTGAGTCAAAAGACCCTTTTTTATTGTAGGATTCAAGTTACATCATTTTGATTTCTCAACATTAGAAAGAGGACATTCCTTGGGGTCCTCATCTAATTTTACATCAAACTTTATAGAAGAGGATGGTTGAGCACGTAGGCTCTCCTTTTCCTCTTTAATCAACAAGAGTGCATTAGGTCTAGACCCTGGAGGCTAGTATCAGATTGTGAAAATATTTTTGGTCCTAGATGTTTGTTTCTCCTCAATCTTCAAGCCTCTCTGTAGATTGAGTCATGTAAGAGCTTGAACTAGAGTTTCATCATCAAGAATTTGTTATTGACCTTTTGTCTTGGTGTTTCCTTCTTTTGCATCATTCTTATGTGAGATTCTAATAGTTTTCCCTTTCCTTTTTCCTTCCTTTGACCTTCCCATTCTTGCATTCAATTCAGGTTCCTTCAATTCTCAAGACACCCAAATTTTGGGTTGAGGGTCAACTACCCTAGTCAACTATATGGTAGAATGAAAAGGCCTAGATTTTAACCCTAAGCTTTGATACCAAATTTAATAACCCATTCAAAAAATTTACTTAATTAATATTATTGTAAATGATACATGAATATACTCTAAACTATAAAGACGTAAATAGTTGCTAAAGTCAATCATATCTACACATGTTCATTTAAAATGAGTCAAAGATTCATATATTCACTTTAAAATTCAAATTACAATATCACGTTTGACTTGGCTCCTCAACCCACAAAGTAATTACATGGTACATTTTCCATCAAGTACATGAATATATTACATCAAGTTACAATACAAACTTTAATTATCTTGTAAACAACTAAGGTTATTCTTGGATTCTTGCCTCCACTAGTGGACAAGAACACAGTTGAAGTGCTTTACCGCCTAAAAATGAATCTTATGCTTCCCTAGTATTCTTTTGACTTGAAGAATGCCCGATCCTACATAGAAAGTTTATCAAGAGAACAATTTTCAAGGTGTAATCATCTGGTGTGTGCCCATACATCAACATGCAATTTCTATCTACAAGCTATAAAAGAAAATGCAAGATCTATGCTAGGAATGGAAAAGAGTGAAATCACAAAGTTCATAAATACATAATGAACTATATTTATTAGCCAAGAATATTAAATGTGTTGCAACAACAACATACAATAGGTTCTGGTAAAGAAAACCTATACTCTCTGAACTCCATTTCAGAACCCATCCCGGAAGGTAACTTTCTACTATCTCATAATAGTTATCTACCCTCTAGAAACATCTACCCATAGGTGCTATAGTCAAATATGGTATCACTGTTCTATTCAAGTATTCAAATATTATTTCACAAATTTCTTCAAAAGAAGAAAAGAATACTAGTTTTTACTCTAAACAGAAATCAAATTTTAAGTTTCACAAAGTAACTCCAAAATCAATCATATCATTCTTATGACTATTTTCTACTTGTCATCTTAAGTATTTTCCTTAAAAAAATACTAAAAACAAAAGAAGGTATGTCACAAGTATGTGTATGTACATAGACGAAGTCTATGTGCATATGCATATATGTGCCAACTTATGTTTAAAATGTGTGCATACATTCTGAAATAATCAATAATTCAGATTGCAAACCTATAATAATGTATTCCATTTGCTATTTCTTTTGTCAACTAATAAAGAATGAGAACATGCCTATGTTAATAGTTTCACACATACTATAGTTTCCTTGGAATTCACACAAAACTATGTTAATATAATATTTTTTGTTTACACATGAGTATTAAGTGTTTATATAGAATCAACACCATTTCCCACTAAATATTTATAAGTACGTCCATGGATTAAAAATATTTCAATGATGTTTCCAACTAAATATTTTATCAAACAAGACTGTTTTCAGCTAGAGAGTTATTTTTACAACAATTTAAGTATTGTTTGCAACTAGATATTCATTGTTACATCAATAATACACTGTTTTAGACTAAACAGATACATTTTATGACACACAATAGTCATCTTTCCAATAGAAAATATACTAATTGCAATTACTCAAGTTGTTTCAAACTATTATGATGCTGAAGACTATCATTTCAAATCACTATTCGTTATCTAAAAATAGAATCTGATTTTTATCTCAATGAACATAATACTCTTTTCAGTAAAATATTGTCTACAACTGTCTTGGCTATAATTTTCAAGCAAGGCCATTTAATTTCCTCTAATAAATTAGGTTAACAGAATGTCCATCATTCATCAATTTTTATAACATAAATGGTATTTAAAACTTCACATGATCAAATATATAATAATTTATAATGAAACTGATTCGACATACTTGTCAAATTGAAAACTAGGAAACCATGCAGTCAGGGGACTTTAACTTAGAATTTAGACAGGGTTCCTAGCTTGACCCATGCCTCTTAAGGCCTTATTCGAGCATACGCTGGTTGCTTTGGGAGTGACTACCTCTTACATGACTAGGTCTTTCTTTCTTATCAATCATGGGTGGTTTCCAAGATTACACATGTAGACTTATGTTTGTTTCTTACTCGAGGAAATAACCTCACAAATTGGGCTTTTGATGAAGCTTTTCCTCTAATTTTTCTAACACTACGACCTCTTCTCTGCTTTTTTGCTGCTACTGGTCTATATTTTTCCCTAGTTTTCTATGTTTCTTCCTTGCCACTGATGTCCATTCTAAAATGGTAACTACACCATTCTCTTTGCATGTGGCTGACATTTTAATTATTTATTTTTTGATATTGTCCTCAACTCTATCTTTTTGAATTTTTCCTTAATTTTTTTGTCAGGCCATGACCTTAGTGGGTCACTTGCAAGGTATTTAGCTTGATTTCCCATAAAGTCTGATATAATGTTATTGGATATTGAATTGAATTCAATAGCATCAACATGTTTATGTATATATATTTATATATTTATGTTTATATATTTATATATTTATATGTGTACATAATAAATGTGTATATATATATAAATATATATATATCTATGTATATATGTATTTACATCATTATTCACATTTTCCATATATGTGTTCCAATTTTACATTACATATGTATATATATATATGTATAGAGTTATATCTATATATAAAACTATATACATATACATATATAAGTTCTATATATATATATAACTATATACATTGTAACATCGAAAAAAGGGTCCTTAGCCTTTTTCACGCTTGTTCAAATCCTTCTTGTGGATTTTGGCTTAGTTTGGCCTTGATTTAGTATTTTAATTTGGATAAAACATTCACATTAGGTCTTGGGACCTTGTGAAATAATGTAATTTAATGATTCCTTGTAAAGGTTTTGTAAAGTGTTGCCATACACTTTCACACTTTTCTATGATTTCTAAGCATAATTAACATTCTTTTCATCATAATTTCTCTGAGCCTTGCCTTATTTGGTGTTTTGTAAAGTTTTTTTAGCACACTTTCACATTCCTCTAGGCTTGTCATCAATAATTGGGTTCTCTTATGCTTTAATTGGCCCCTTTTTGCATCCACAAGCCTTATTTTGGTGTATTTTTGAGGATAATCCCAACAAATGGCACTTAAAACATCAAATCCTCAAAAACCCTCCTCAAATTCCTAAGGTGGGACTCACTCACCATTCTTGTCGAATGAGTCCCCTTAGGTGGGACCCATTTTCCCAAAGTGGTGAATGAGTCCCCCTCAACTCAAAAATCAAATTTAATTTAAATCTTTGGCGGGATATAATTCTCCAAGATCCAATGTCAACTTGTAGTGTTGTAATTTTCAGGAATTCTCACATAATTGGGTATAAATACAAGGTTCTTTCTCTCATTTCAATCCTATCTCGCAATCTTATGATCCTATCACTCCTAATAATTCAAGCATTTATTTGAGTAAGAGCATTCAAGGCTTTCAAGGGTAGATTGTCAAGCTTTCAAGAACATTCTTCAAGATCAATCATCATGTCAAAGATCACATTAATTTTTTTTCATCGTGCTTACAATTATGGTGTAGAGTTCATGATCCAAGAAATATTTGAATTCAAGATCTATCTTCATCAAGAAAGAATCGAGAACCACATCCATTGTGTCCATCTCAAGCATATTTGCAACACTTCATTGTAAGGGTTTGGTGAGTTGCAACATCACCTTTTGTTCATTCATCAATCTCCTTTAGATTTTCTTTCTAAATATTCAAGGTTTAATTACCAACAAGGGGTTTGACCAAGGAAAAATCCCATTCTCTAACCCCACAACCATATTTCCATGTTTTTGCATGTGATTTGTAGGTCTAGGCTGTAGATTTATCAAAGAGAAAGATTGGAAAAGTTGTCAAAGAAAAATCAAAGTTGTCAAGATTGTGAGTAAACCTTGGAGGAGCGTGGAGAAGACTTATAGGTTGAATTTAGTAGTTTCAAATCGAGATCTGAATTAGGAGCAACAGAGCAAACCGAGGGCTACAGAATACAACTTTGAATTTCTAGAAATTTATAAGTGGACTAATTCGCCACTATTGCTGAATGAGTCCCACTGCTACTTTCTATTATATATTTTTGCAGATCTGAGTACCTTTTTGTCTAAAACCTGTTCTGACATAGATTTCTCAACATTGGATTGATTCACCCAGCTTGGTGAATGAGTCCTAGTGGGCTTCAACAGTGAATTTTCCAAGGTTTTAGGCCTTCATTCTACCTTCTCTAGTTTCCTAGGTGCACATCTCCAGTTTTTCATTTTTCTATTGTTGTTTGCTTACATTTCTAATTCATTTTGTGTGTCAAATTAAGGTTTTTTCATTTCATCATTCATTTCATTGTCTTTCCAAAGTTACACTTGGTGGTGAACCCCTTATTTATATCATTCCATCCCCTATAACGCACCCTTTTCCAGATTTCAATCACCTTTGCATTGGAATCTCAAGGGTTTGTTTTTTAATGTAAATGATGGATTTTTTTTCCCTAGGTCCTAAACCCTAGTGACCAAGAAACACCCCCAAAATTCACCATTTAATTTTGGTGAACCTACATTTAGAACATCATAATTTTGATTTGGAGTGCATTTACATCCTAGATTTAGCTTGCATTAACATTGCATTAGGTTTTGTAGTGGTTAATTTGTATTCTAGGGTTTCAATTTTTGCATCAGTGAAAATCTCATTCAACTTGTATTATTGCACTTAATTTCATTAAAAATAATTAAATTCTGCATTTGCATCTTAGGATTGCATCAAAAAACATAAAATTCAATTCAAAAATTCAAAAAAAAATTAAAAAAATCCATACCTAGACTCATTTGCTACCTTGGGTGAATCAGTCCCAAGTTACATATTTTACATTGCTTTTTCTGTCATTTGTCATTCATTTTCTGATTTTCTATTTTTTGCTTCTACATTTCAATTTTACTTCCAAATTTTTTTGTTACAAGCATTTCATTCTTATTAGTTTACATTGCATTTGTACCCACCTTGTATTTAATAGATTTTGCATGAGTATTTGGTGTCTTATTGCTAATACCATAGTGAGAAGAAGTTTGAGACTTATGTCATATTGCAATAGCAGAATCATTGTGGATCTTGGGTTATCTAGAGCCTCCACTCCTAGTATTGATACTAGTACACTAGGAATGAATAACACCCTAGGTAACTCTTTTCCTTAAAGTAGTATGCAAGTTGAACCAAAGAATGATAACATTCCACAAGAAAACATAATTCACATTCATGAGGACCTAGTGAGCTTACAACATCAAGTTATATACTTGAAAACATTTAAATCACTGCAATTCCTACAATTGAAAATATTCATCGTATGCTTGACACTGAAGATGGTCTTGATCTTATAAAAAGAATAGTGAAAGTCTTTTACAAGCATTTTACCTCACCTACTAGTTGCCCCTTTCCTACAAATAATGCTTCAATCCAAGGATGAACTCAAATTACTCCTCCCATAACAATATCCTCAATTCCTACATACACCCCTCCTCAAGTCATGACAATGCAACAAGTCAGTAATGTGATTCCTTCCTAGTTATTCTAGCTAGCATCTCTATCTCCTATGTGGCATCACATGTTATAGATCCTACTACCTTACCACCTATAATCATTCCATTCACTTGTTCCACAAACACATGCACTCCATCACCACTTTCATTTCCATATCATAACACAAGAAATGACCCTCTCATACATCAACTTTTCCAAACCATGTCATCCCTTCAAAAACAAGTTTCCACAATCAACCAAAATAAAAATGGTCCACACACATATTATTTCAAAAGAAATCCATTATCCCTAGAGATACTCCATACACTAATGCCACAAGATGTAGAGATGCCTAGATTTGAGAAATATGGAGGAAATAGATATCCTTCTAAAATTGTTAATGCATACACTACCCTATGTAGTGACTTTGTCCTTGACAATAAATTTTTGGCAAAACTCTTTCCTAGAACCTTGAAAGACATTGCCTTGGAGTGGTTCTCTTCTTTACTGAATAACTCGATTCATTCATTTGATGAGCTTGTTGAGGAATTTATAAATAATTTCCAAGTGCAGACGACTCCTAAGCTGACCTTAGCCAACTTGATGATATGTAAGCAAAAAAAGGAAGAAAAGATAACTGAATTTATGTCCCACTATCAATTGCTTTATTCCCAAGTTGATGTCAAGATCCCCAACCCACACCTTCAAAAAATGTTTCTAGAAAATTTGGAAAACAAAATCCAAGACAATTTTACCATGAAGAAACTGCCATCCTTCATGAGCTTGTGTATTTCTCTTCAAGATTACCAAAATTCGATTTCTAGTCGCAAAAAAAATTCCACTTCTAGTTGAGTTGAAAGATTTGAGAATATACACTGAAACACTTCCCACCCCTTTAGAAAACCAAATAAAGAGTTCCTTCAGTTCAACCCTCCCCAACAACAAAATCAAAATTTCAATAACCAAGTTTTTGTCAAAGCCACAATGCCCTTTAGCTATGGAGATCAAAAAAGACAATTCACTCCCCTAACTAACACCCTTCATAATACCATGTCCCAACTCCTAAACCAAAAAATGATTACCTTACCTCCCATTATACAACTTGAACCTAATATGCCTTTGCCTCCAATCTTTAAAGAAAATGCTTATAGCCATGTTCATTGATAAAAGGGACATGACAAAAATAGTGTAAGCATCTTAAAAATCTTGTGCAAGACCTCGTTGATTCTATTCATCTACTTGTTGTGGGTACTAATGATCAAGGCAATAAGTCTGTTTCCCCTCTGAACCAAAACTTACAAATTTTTACTGATCCTATGCCAAAACATAGTATCTCATTTGTTAAAGCTAGCGACACACCTAAGAATGATGTGATGAATGTTGATATAGATGATGAACATACTGATTATGTTCCAAATAATGCTATTAATGTCAATCCTATTAATGAAATGATAGGGGTGATAGACGTCATCCATCGTAAGGGTCGAACTAAGAGTCCTCTTGATATTTATTTCTCCTCTAAAGAAATACTTATAATTTTTCTTGATGGTCCTCTTTACATAGCCGGTTGTATCTATGATAATCCCACTAATGGGATATTAATAGATCTCGCTTGTGGAAAGAACATGATCACCGAGGAATTATTACTCTTGCATGAGCTTTATCAAGATGATTATGGAAAATTGAGAACATGGATCAAGCAGACACATAATGGTTTTACGTGCCCTATGATTGGATCGATCACCCTACCATTACAAATAGGACCAAAAACATTAGATGTTACATTCTCCATCATCTCACAATTAGACTAATTTCGTGTGAAACCAAGCCACCCATGGATATGCTCCATGAAAGTCATCCCTTCAGTTGTGCATAAATGCCTTAAGTTTCTCTTTGACAATGAGATATTTACTATTCACCATAGTGGCTTTAACCCATTTTCATCTAAAGGAAGCTTTTCCCTAGATGCCTTTTGGCCTGAGCCAATGGAACCTATCAAGCCATGAGAAGACATATTTTTCTTGTCCTATTAGAAGTTCAAGGCCAAGAAGATAACAGAGTTATCTCTTCAAAACATGTCCCCATCCACCTTTGATTCTCCTATCCTTGAAAAAACAATGCTTGAACCTAAAAAATATAAAAATAACCAAGACCAACCTAAAACAGTTACCTTACCAACCTCTTACAAGTGACCAAGAAACAATGAAACCAAGCCCACCACAACTCCCAAAATAAAACAAGTTTACAAAGTCAAAAAGAAAGAGGTTGAACAACCCCCCTGTGGTTCCTTTCATTCCTCCCCCTAGGGAATAAAAACAAATTATGGTTGATCAAACCGCTCCTATACAAGTTGAAAACAAAACTAAAGGAAATAGAGGTACTAGGGAGCATAGATGCATATGTCATGCCCTTTCTTACAATTTCCTTGATGAGAAATTAAAATAATGATCCAAACTTGACTGAAGCAACACATGACATTCTTCCTCCCCATTCGTAGAAAGAAATCTCCATGTATCCTCCACGACAAGAGTTGAACTCTTCTATGGATATTATCCTTCAACCTCCTATTGTGATCAACTTAGATGATGATGACGAGGATGCCAAAATTGATGAAAAGATGCATAATTAACTGAACACATTTTTTTCCTCTTCCATGAGCTTAAACAAAAAATCTTCGAACCCAAAGCTTCTCCTAGTTCATCCCTTGCTCTTGTCCCTTTGGCTAGTCGCTCGCCTTCGCTATACATAGAACATGATTGGGAGCTGAATGAATTTCTCATAGGTTGAATCACATTTTCCTTATGAGTATTTTGAATTATTTCTTTTTCACTTTTATTTTGTGTGATTGCATGTGCATAATGTGATCCCCCATAACATTATGTTTTCTCTCTTTGTGGCATTCCTCTATTTGTACCTTCATTCTTCTCTATGTCGCAAATCACTTTCACTTTTTCATCTTTATCTTTCTTTGTCTTGTGTTTTCCTTCTAGGGATGATGCAAGGAATTGAGACATTCATGTCTCCTTCATGTTGACCCAGAAAGATTTCTTTTCTTTTTCCTTTTCATTTCATCTTCATCTTTCTTTTTCTTGTGTTTTCCTTCTAGGGATGATGCAAGGTGTCGAGACACCCTATGTCTCTTCCATGTTGACCCGAAAGGTTTTCTCTTTGTTTTTTCTCTCTTTGTGTCATTCTTCCAATTCTATGTTTATTTGGGGGATGATGATGGTTTCGAGATCTCCTTACAAATCATTGCAAAAAATAACATACTGACCCCAAATCCATAGATCCCTTATGTGTTTTGTGTTTTCATTTTGGGGGCAACCCCTCTTTGTTTTATTTTCTCTTGCATGATATAACCTTACTTGGAAACATGTGACTTGGCATAGGGATTTGTAATTTGGCTCTCATGTATTTCTTCTTTTTATCATTTTTAATTTGCTACTTTAAATTAATTTATCACAAAATGGTGCTTAGCAATTTATTTAAAGTGGGGGCATACATTGGAATTATTTTTTTTGCATTTTTCTCTCTTCATGGTTCTTAGTGTAGCCTTCTTACTTCATACAATTTTTTTTTACTTAGTGGATGACATTGGATGTGATTTCCTTCATGAGCATGATCTCTCTTAGCATATTATATTCCTCTTAGTGGCCTGATGCAACACACTGTATCCCCTAAATTTTGAATATTCTATTCTTTGTTTGGTCCTCTCTTGGAGACATTAGGCACAATGTTCCCTAAGTTAAATAACTCCCATGAAATAAGCAAGAATCTATTGAACATTTCCTATGTTGCATTTATGGCCACTTTTCATAACACAACTTGCATGTTTGTGGACCCATCCTTTTTTTTCATGAGCTCCAAGAATACGAAGTTTTGCTTGTCTCATGATCTTGAAAACCAAATCACTTATTTTTGTGTGGCACCTTATTAAATGTATCAGGAGGTATAAATTTGGTATGGCTTGAGCGAGAAGCACAACCAGTGGAATTAATTTTCCCATATCCACTCATGTGTGTGTGAGTACATACTAGCCATGAGTGTATGTTTCTTACCCTTTTTGGACTTCTCACCCGACGAATAGCCATGAGTTTTGTCACCTCAGAGTGAGTATGCATTTTTTTGGACAAAAAACCTAGATCTGATCCACATCACATTGGAAAAATGGTCGAAGCTTGCTCTGAATTTATCCTTCACTTCTCTTTCTTGTCTTTGTAATTGTATGATTGGAATTTTCATTGTTCTTTATATCATTTTCATGTGTGTTCCTTTTTACTTATGTTTGTTTTCCATGAGATCTTGATCCTGGGGTCTTGATCATCCCTCTTGATTGTTATCATCTCATATTAATATCATGAGTACATTAGAACCCTCCCTTGATGCGTGTTTGTCTAATTTGGTGTGATTTTGAAGCAAGTTCATCCTCTCACTAAAGTGGGGGCTAAATGTAATATCGAAAAAAGGGTCCTTAGCCTCTTTCGCACTTTTCTAGCTCCTTCTTGTAAATTTTGGCTTAGCTTTCCCTTAATTTAGTGTTGTAATGTGCATAACACATTCAAATTAGGTCTTGGGACCTTGTGAACTAATGCACTTTAATGATGCTTTGTAAAGGTGTTGTAAACTGATGCAATACACTTTCACACTTTTCTAGGATTTCTAAGCATAACTAACATTATTTTAGTCATAATTTCTCTTAGCCTTGCCTTATTTAGTGTATTTTTAAGTGTTTTAGCACACTTTCACATTCCTCTAGGCTTTCTGTCAATAATTGGGCTCTCTTATGCTTTAATTGGCCCCTTTTTGCATCCACAAGCCTTATTTTGTTGTATTTTTTAGGATAATCTTGATAAATGGAATTTAAAACATCAAATTCCTGAAAACCCACTTCAAATTGCTAAGGTGGGACTCATTTTCCATTATGGGTGAATGAGTCCCCTTAGGTGGTACCTATTCTCCCAAAGTGGTGAATGAGTCCCCCTCAACTCAAAAATCAAATTTAATTTAAATCTTTGGTGGGATTTTATTCCCCAAGATCCAATGTTGGCTTGTAGTATTGTATTTTCAGGAATTCCTCCATAATTGGGTATAAATACAAGTTTATTTCTCTCATTTAAATCCTATCTATAAATATTATCATCATAGCACTCCTAAGCATTCAAGAATTCATTTGAGCAAGAGCATTCAAGTATTTCAAGGGAAGATTGTCAAGATTTCAAGAGCATTCTTCAAGATTAATCATCATGTCAAAGATCACATTCATTATGTTTTTCATAGTGCTTACAATTCTGGTGTAGAGTTAATGATCCAAGAAATATTTGCATTCAGTATCTATCTTCATCAAGCAAGAATCAAGAACCACATCCATTGTGGCCATCTCAAGCATATTTGTAGCACTTCATTGCAAGGGTTTTGTGAGTTGCAACATCACCTTTTGTTCATTCATCAATCTCCTTTACATTTGATTTCTATTTCAAGGTTTAATTACCAAAAAGGTGTTAAACCAAGCCAAACCCCATTCTCTAACCCCACAACCATCTTTCCCTCTCTTTGCATGTGATTTGCAAGTCTAGGTTGCAGATTTATCAAAGAACAAGATTGGAAAATTTGTCATCAAGTTGTCAAAGAAAAATAAAAGTTGTCAAGATTGTGAACAAACCTTGGAGGAGCTTGGAGAAGACTTATAGGTTGAATTTATTAGTTTCAAACCCAAATTTGAATTGAGAGAGATAGAGTAGACTTAGGGCTACAAAATACAATTTTTGATTTCTAGAAATCTGAAAGTGGACTAATTCGCCACTATTGGAAAATGAGTCCCATTGTTTCTATCTGTCAGAGATTTTTATGGATTTGAGTACCCTTTTGTCTAAAACCTTTTTCAGCACAATTTCTCGACACTGGACTGATTCACTCAGCTTTGTGAATGAGTCCCAATGGGCTTCAACAGTGAATTTTCTAGGGTTTGAGTCCTTCATTCTACCTTCTCTAGTTTCCTAGGTGCACATCTCTATTTTTGCAATTTTCTATTGTTGTTTTATTACATTTCTAGTTCATTCTTTGAATAATTGTGCCAAATTAGGGTTTTCTCATTTCATCATTCATTTCATTGTTTGTGCAAGTTTACACTTTGTGGTGAACCCCTTATTTACATCATTTCATCCCCTAGAACACACCCTTTTCCAGATTTCAATCACCTTTGCATTGGAATCTCAAGGGTTTGTCCTTTAATGTGAATGTTGAATTTTTTTGCCCTAGGTCCTAAACCCTACTGACCAAGCAACACCCCCAAAATTCAACATTTTATACATATATATATATAACTATATGCATACACCCACACACACACACACATATATATATAGAACTATATACATATATATACATATATATTTGCATTAAGATGCATACACGTATATATGTGTGTGTGTATAAATTGTTTGTTTGAAGGAATTCATGAGTTTCAATTGTTACCTCTGAATTTAAATAAGAATCTTTATTTCCACTTTATACATTCATTTGTAAAATTTTACATGATGCAATTCTTGTCCTTGAAATATATACTTTCATTTTCTCAAAAATACAAGGTTTAGATAGAAAATTTAATCTGCATGCCATTCATTTTCAGTCATCAAAACATTTACAGTCATGAAATTACGTTCTTCTAGATATGAAAAATAGTTCAAATGTGGGTTATCATTGCCATTTTTGATGTGTGCACCCAGATTCCAATAGGCTTATTGTTCGATCCGGCTAAACAATCCTACTTCAACCATGTTATTGTCCTTCAACCTGTCACTCTACAACTGTACACACTTGCACTTGTAAATTGATCAGTAGCATTCAATTCTTGGTAACCTATAAAAATAATCTCCAAAAGTTCACAAAGTCAACATAAGTTGACTTATTTCATTCATTTTTTTGAAATCTCCAAAATTTCCATTTAATATTTAATTAAATTTCTTCAACAACTCAATTTTCTATATTTAATAAATATGCAATAAAATTGGGTTATGACACTAATGACTAGTGGAAAAGGACAAAAACTAAAAAAATTGAGTTTTAGAGTCAGATTTGTGGGATTGACCAAGGGAAAGGAATGTAAATCTAAGGATCATGGACATGTGTATTAAATTTTAGGACAACAATGAGACAAATGTGTGGAAAAAAAAATACAAGTGAGGTTGGGACAAGGTCAAATATATGAAATGCATGAAGGTGAGCATAAATGGGGATGTATAAGGATCATAGAAGGAAACTTAGTACACAATTGTGTCACTTGCTGCTATGTAATTGTATTGGTTCATTCCATTAAAATGAGCCCAAAACTAAATAGGAATTGGAATGGGTATGTGAATTTCATCATTCCACCTACTTTGAG
The DNA here is from genome assembly GCA_007115665.2 of Sequoiadendron giganteum. Lineage (NCBI taxonomy): Eukaryota > Viridiplantae > Streptophyta > Pinopsida > Cupressales > Cupressaceae > Sequoiadendron > Sequoiadendron giganteum. Next base: position 251,668,293 of record CM021101.1, on the reverse strand, counting down.
GAACATGCACGAATCTAACAAGAACATGTATTTCAAAGTATATAAACATTTTCAACTAGCATATAGATATAAACATTAAAGTATATGGCCTATCTCAAATTATTCTTGTATTATTTTTCTTGGCCTAAGTGTTGTACATAGGAACTCACATAAAAAAAATTAAAGATTTGTAATGAGAAGCTTCTTTTATGCAAGAAGAAATATGCTATCTAAAACACCCCTCATATTATGGTAACAAGTAGATAGTTAACTCAAGAATTAATTAATTACTAGAAATTACACCATAGTGTGCAATGGGTATGTCAAAGAGGTGTGGAATGTTAATTAGGGAAAAATGCTATTTTTTACATATATTTGTGCAATACATGAGGTTAGTGTTGAGCATTCGGAATATTGAGAGGGGGTGAATTAATATTCTATTATACTCTTGAATTCATCTTATCTAATCACCAGAAAATATTAACTAAAATAAAGAATGAAAGCATGAATCATCCACTAATTCCCAAAAAAAATGAACATCAATATTTTTTATGTGGAAAACCCAAAAAGGGAAAACCTATAGTGAAGATTAGATCACAATATATTATATTTGGATATAGTATATTGAAAGGGCTCACTACCATGACAAACTATCCTTATAAGGCTCATAGCTAGAGTTAAATACAATACAAAAATGGCTCACTACCAAAGTATGAACTGATACAAAGTGCATCTTCCTTGTGTTGTATTTTATTTCCTTTGAAGCTCTGAAAATGAAGTATTTCTCTACTTAGTTGTTTCTCAACAATTTTTCTCTAAGTTTAGACTCTTACCACTAAATTCACATGTTTGCATCATGTGAGACCACTTGCACCTAATATTTCATTTATGCTCACACTTCTATCTATATTCAACTCCAAAATGTCTCGTATATATACCCAACCACATTCACACACATCAATTAGGTCAGCCTAATTAGATGTAAATGAAAACAATCCAAAATGGCTTTTGTCGGCACAAAACATGATTCAAAATCATCTTCACTCTCATGCAATACTTAATTTAGGTCGACATGGATCTAAATTAGATCCAACTAACATCCATAATGTATATTCAATCTTCTCAACACATATCATGTATTAGGTCGAACAAGAATTGGACCTAATCACAAAAAAATTCAATCATACAAATGCTTCCCAATACACATAACTTCCATATTTTATATTTCTTCAATTTCACATTTCACCGACATCAATGAAACCAACTCTAGAACCGCAATATCAAAACATTATTTTTTAATGAAATTCATAATCTAACACACTAATACACTAAACAAAGAGATGATAGTGATATACAAAGTTGAAATTTTTCATTGATATCTTTCAATACACTTCACAAAACTTCTCTAGATCTTGATAATAGTTATATGAGCTAGTCATAATGATATGGTTAAAAGCACAGAGTTATACTTCTTCTTGTGGTGAGCTATGGACCCAAAAACCAATACATTAAACCACAACATCGTCAACACATAATACTTAGCCAAATTACGAATAGATCAACTTTTCGATATAGGTAGTACTATACACATTATACCAAGAGTTCTTCCCCACAATGTTGACATCAATGACAATACTAGGTCAATTGAATCAATTGATGTATGCACACTTCATGCTTATGTTTCCAAATTGCATCAATAATGACAGACTTCCAAACTTCCAACAATCTCCCCCTTTGTCATTGCTAGAAACATGCATATCAAAAACATTTTTCCATGTCATGAATCAAAAATTTCTTCCTAAACTTGACTCCCCCTTTCAAAATTAACCTTCAATTTCCAAAAAAAAGGTTTTCCAATCATCCAAAATGTAATAAAAAAAAAAATTCCTCCCACTATCTCTCCCATTATATATCCCCCTTTGATATCAATGTCAAAGGTCATGCAGGGGCCCTAGTATGCTTCCCTTGGATATGTGTATGTATGCATCTTCTTTAGAAAAAGATAATTGATAATAAATGTAAGACATATCAACCTAAAGATGTAGAGCCCTTGATATTCTTCAAATTATCCTACCAAGTAGAGTTTCCTTCTTCCCAAGAACTTTTTGTATCTACAAGAGTCATGTATAGTAGTTCAAACTTTTTTAGAGACTCTATTCCTTCTTTCACCGTGTTGGGGCTGAGGTTTATTTTTGATGTTTTATTAGCACTAGAAAGGGCACTGGATATATGAGTATGCCTTATCTTTACTAAGTCCCTGAGTGCAACATATTTCTTGATTATATTTGTCCTCTAATTATGCAAAGCAAAGAAATTGTCTTGCAATTGCATAATGTAAGACTAGTTATGATTATTCCTATCATTTTCTAAATCATAAACATCCGCTTGAGTGTCTATTCGAATTCTAGTTTGAATCATTTCATCCTTTGTACTTTGTGTTTGTTTGGACCACTTCAGACAATAAGATATTATGTTTTGTGCTTCTTCTTCACAATCTTGAACATCCTTCAATCCTTTCAATATTATGTGATGTGCATCTGCACATTTATTTTTGATATCTTCTAGATTCTCCTCTGCAATCCTTACTTTTGACTCATTTCAAGATTGTTGTTTTAGTCTGGAGATGTATTCTTGCAAAAAATCAACCATACTTCTAAGATTTTCTATGTTAGACATTGATGTATGAATGCTTGCACTAGGGATTTCCTCTTGTAACACTTTTATTGCTTCATCCAAGTCTTGTGTACTGCCACTTTCATGCTCAGGTTGAGTCACATCAGTTTGTAATCTTCCTTCTTTTTCTGTAATATCTTGTTTGATCTCAACTAGAGGGATAACCATACTTTTCCTTTTCTTCCTTGAAATATTGGAGGCTTACATTTTAGGTATGTTCTCAAATCCTAATCTTCTAGGGTCCTTAGGGCTTCCTAGAATCAATTTTGCATAATGTGTAGCTTCTTCCCTAGTCACTTCATAATCCAACTCACAAATCCAAATAAGTTTATGATTAATTGCTTCTATGTAGAAATAATTAGTAGAGATAAGGAAATTGATGTCTCTAAAGTACCTTTCCACCACACTATTGGGTATCCTTATTATTTGATTCATTCTCATCTGAAACATTCCAAATAATGTTGCAAGAGCATCCTCTTGATAATTTGATCCACCAAGATTCATCATAAGATTTCTTATCTGATGTGCTAGCAGTTCTGTACCTGAACATTCTACTTTTCCAATTACTGAAATTTACTTCATGAAGTAGAAAATTAAGCAAACTATCAAGGTACCATACTTGAATGTATGCTATTTGTTCCTTTTGATTTCCTTCAAATTTTTCATCAATTTTTGTCAAAGTAACTCACAAAGATCATAATCAACACCATTATGAATCATGTTAAGTGCAATACGAGTGGTAGTAGTAGAGACTGTATAGTTATCATTAGGTAGGGAGATTTTATATCCAACAAGCATTGCAACATACTAGATAGCTAGATTCCCAAATGTACTCAAGGTGAGTTCCTTTCCTTGAAGATTTGTGCCAGTCTTTTCAATTAATTATGTAAATCTCAAAAAACACACATTCCAATTAAAAAATTTCTAAGTACAATACACATTCTAAATAAGGAAAAAGAGATATTATGTATAACATTATTATCCATATGTGCTCAAAGAAAATTTATTAAATGAATTACAATTTACGTACACCAAAAAGGGTGTTACAATCATCTGTTTCAATGACACATTATCAAGTTTACATCAATAATTACATTCATGAAATAGAGTTACAATTTACAATTTGACTAAAAATCCATACAAAAATTATTTATGAAGTAAATCCATAACAAATAAAACCATTGATCCTCATCCACCTTGACACCACTGGTATTCTTGCACTGAGGCCAAGAGTGCGGTTAAGGCACCTTTTTTGCCCAACCACAAAGTACATGACTTCCTTGTGTTTCTTCCTAATTGAAGAAATCCTTGACCTTGCACGATGAGCCTAGCAACCTGGAACAATAAAGCAAGAGGGAACTCTTGATGCATGCTTGATGCCTATATGCAATCCTATACTAGAACTACATATTTCTTGCACATAGGATGTGGCAGAGATATATATATATAAGATAAAAAAATTAGGCTTTTAATCCATCTATTTAAATGGTTCATTAGCTTGGCCAAGCATTAAAACATAAATGGTAGTTTATGAAAAATTTGAACTACCATCTCTGTATGCCCACATTCAGCATCCTATCCTGAAATTTTTTCATAAAAATAAATATTGCATATTTCATATAAATTGCATAAAGTTTTTTCATTTACACATTTAAACGTTCTTTCATGAAAAACATCTTATATTTCCAAATTCACTATTTGATTTCATAAGAAAATCATTTACAAGAAATAAATACTTCATCTAGTTTTACATTTCACATTGATTTGGTTTGACAATCTCTAACATTCCCATGGTTAATAGAAACTTCATGCATAGTATACTTTTCTATTGTTAACAAAGTGTTTCGTACTTAATTTGTAATTTAATTGATACATTCTAAAGAAATAACAGATTTGCATATATTTGTATGAAGATATTTCAATCACCAACAAATATATTTATATATAGTGAAAATTAACAACTTGTTCATTCATCAATATATATATATTCATATATATATATATATAATTATTCATTTACATATATATATAAACATTTAGAAATAAGTCTACTAATACTGAAAAATGTCAATTTAGAACAGAATATTAGCCATTCCAACCGGATTTTGATATTCACTCTGTTTTGAAAATTTAAACTTACTTTTATTGAGTTTGTTTCAATACATATATTTAAATATAAATAGATATATAAAATTTGTGTTACAACTGAAATAAGTTCTTTCGATTACAACTTTAGACACACAATCAATTTTGTCAAAATGGAATGATATTTTTATTGAAATATGTATATATATATATATATATTTGTGTATTTATACATACTTTTTCTGAAAATTGCATTTGTAATCAAAAAAGGAAAAGTATACATCCACAATTATATATTTCTCAACAAGCTCTTATTGTTCCACATATATACACATACATATATATGTATATTTATCTATCTATCTATATATATATATGGTGTGTGTGTGTATGCATGCATATATATTTACATGTTTTATATATCTATACACTTCCAAAAAGTAATTTTTGCAACGAAATAAAATGGAATATCTACAACCATGTAATATTGGCATGATTTATTTTATATCCAAGAATATACACAACACACAACATATATATAATAAATATATATAAATTTAAACATATTTTCACATGCATTGAAATTGACAAACACAAAGTTTGGTTGGCGCTAAAACCATGTTCATATGTGCAGAGAGAAGGGAGGGTCGACATGGTAGAGGCTGATGGCCTCCCTATGGGAGGTGTTGCCTATGGAGGTAGTGCCCCATCCCATAGGTTGCGGCATGTAAGATGGGTGGTTGTTGTCCCCACAATGCCCTCCCATGGGTTTTGAAGCCTCCCCATCCACATGGCATAAATTTCCATAAAAAAATGCATAGGCCCTATTCAATTAAAAATGTATTTTCTAGTTAAATCTTCATTTCCAGGAAAATACAGAGTAATAATAATATATATGTATAAATATATAGTGTAGTATATATATATTTATATAATTATTTGAGTACAAAATTTATAATTAATCACAAGATAAAAGAATTTTCACTCTTATACAAGCATGACTTAGCTCTCACCAAACAAGGATTACAACATTCAGACACTAGTACAAGATTTCAAACAATTGAGGTACAGAGGTAAGTCTCTTTTCCGTAATACTATAAATTGTTCAGACCCTGGAAATCAAATTACAATGGAAAGAATTTAAAAAACTTGGAAATCACTTTCTGGTTGAATCTCTTCCTGTTTCATTTCTTTCCCCATTCCAGATTACTAGAAAGCTCTTGCTAAAGACATTCTTCTCTTCCCCTGAATTATTTTCTTCTCTTCTTTCTCACCGTTCTTCGTTTACTGAGCTTCAAAAAACCCCCTTTCTGGCAACCATTTTCAATTATTTATTTTACAGAGAAAATCAAGAAAATATTTGAAAAACAATTGTATACCTTCGTCCCAATTTTCCTTCTTTTAAAGTTTTCCTTTTAGTTTTTCCCCCAAAACCTAATCTTGAAAATAATAAATAAATAAATTTTATTTAATGCACAATATTTATCCCAATAAATATTAATTAAGAATGCCTATTTTAGTTACAAACGAAGTATTTATCCTTAGAAATAATATATAAGCCATTTTAATTTGCAATTTATATATTTATTCAAATAAAAAATAACAAAATATTACTTACTTGAACAATAAATAATTTTCCTAAATAACAAGGTATTTTCACTTAATTGTAATTAGATTTAATTATTCTAAATAACGAGCATTATCAATAATTGAAAAATGATTTTTCTAATTAAAATATAATTAATTCCTTTTTGTTTCATTATAATTAATTTAACCAAACATAATAAAATTACAAACAATAAGTCAGTCAACTAATTTAATACTAAACGCATCTACATGATTCTAAGTGCACGTGTGTGATCGAGAGAACCGTTCCTCCTTTACCCTGCCAAGAAGATAACCTCCTCTACCTTAGCCTCACCCTTGGTATTTGACAGTCCTAAAGCTCAAATACACTTAGGCACCCATTAATAGATTAGTATCAAGGAAAATACAAATCAAAGAAATATACTGCATTAATGTAGTGCCTCTCATGTTTTGGTACTCTGGTACTACTTTGGTGTGTGTGTGTGTTTGCTTCAGTTTAATTTTTTAGACTATGTTTTGATGCATATGTGATACTTTGTTTGACATGTTTTCCACCATGTTTTGGGTGTGGCAGACAATAATTCTCATTTGATTATGATAGATGGACGTATGTGTGAGATACTCATTTAATGATGGTGTTACCTTGTGGGTTATATTGATGATGTGATGCTTAGATACTATTTACTGTCTTTGATTTGGGTGAAGGAGATGGGGTGGAATCACTCATCCGTGAGCACCTTGTCTCACCATAACTCTCCTTCACAATGTGTTTGATTATGAGCTATATAAATATATGTTGTTTGTTGTTTCGTGTTATGCAGGAATGCAGGTACCAGATGCCGACTCCACACACATTGTCAGTTCTGAGTGCATCCTATCTACCCAATGGTTTGATGTGGTTAGGAATTTGGTAAGAAATTACCCCTGCCTATGTCAATAGTTGGTTCAGGGATTGTTCTTGTCATGTCCATTTTGCGTTCATATGGGTATGGTTGTTAATTAATCATTTTATTTCATGAATTTTTTCATGTATATTTATGGCCTAGTCTAGTGTTTTATGCTTTAATTAAATGTTATTTCATGATGAAAAATATTAAGTTTATGAGATATCCAATGTGGCTTATGATATTTATACTTTGGAAAAATAATGAGTACATTAGCACATTATTGTTATTTTATAATGTGAAGTGATTCTTTAAATTAAATTACTAAAAATTAAATAACATTGTTGAATAAATTATTATAATTTAATTTTTTTTAAAGAAATTAAGTTAGGCAAACATTATCATATTTGTCCTTGTTTAAAATAAAAAATGTTTTTTTATAAAATAAAATTTAAGTTTAAAATATTAATAGAGTGGGATTTGGCTAAAATTATTATTATGTAAATTTTATTTGTTGAAAGTGAATTTATTTAATTAAGATTTAAAGTATTCTAAAATGAATTTATTGTGTAAATTAAAATTGGAAGATTATGGATGCCTGGGAAACTTTCAAGGCAGGGGTTAAGAATAACAATCCGGGTGCCTTCAATAGAATCATGCACCAGGGTCAACCTTGGCTTGGAGAACAGAGTTTGGAAAGAGTCATTCAGTTACGTAGATATTTGGCAATAATATACCAATCTCTGGTGAATTAATTTAGCTAGTCTATTATGGAAATTTTCCCCCCTCCTATTGTACTCGGGTGCTACCCCCTTTTTGGTAGCTCTTACCTATAAAAAAAAAAATTTAAAATAGAAGATTCTCTTCCAAATTTGGGAAGTGACAGAAATTATGTGTTAGTGTATTTTTGCATGGGAAGTTGCCAAAAATTATATGACAACTCCTGATTGGATTTTCTTGAAAAGGATATATTTCCAATTGTTTCTTTTTCAAAAAAAGCAAGTGGGAAGAAATTGGAAAAAATGGGGAAAATGTCTACAACTCAATTTTTGTTGAAAAATTTACAATGGGATAATTAGTTTTTGAAAAATTTTGTCGATTCAATCGAGGAAATTCAAATTTGGTTTTGCATTGGGATTTTGATTGAATCCATTGTTGCGGGTGTTCGTATCTTTGACTTTTAAGATTTCTCTTTGGCTGGATTTGTGCAACTCGTCCTCGAATCGAGCTTGCGTTGGACTCTGGGTAATTTCAAATTCTTATTAGATCTTTGTAAATTTATTTTTATGAAAAAGGCTAAAGACATAATGTTTAAAATATATGAAATCCCTCTTCCTCTGTAAATTTTTTTTACCTATTCATGGATTTCCCTCTATCCTCTCTGTATCTATTTCAAAATTTGTTGATCTTGTTCTCAATTTGTAATTTCTAGAAACCCCTCTCTCATCTGAAAATTTCTTTCGTTGATAATCCTTTTGCCTCTAAGATTCATTTCCCCAATTTGTTATTCTAGAAAACTTTGTGCGTCTTCCCTGTTGTTTCATTTTAATTAATTGCCTAGAGGATTTGATGGATAAATAAATAAATATATATATATATATATATATTATTGATGATATTATCTTAATCCTCTGTTGTTTTATATATTTCTCTGTTTCTCTGTAATTTCTTTCTCAGAATCTAGATGGAGAAAATTTAAATACATATATATTTACACACACACATATATAAATATATATATCATTGTATATATTTTTTTTGAGCCCCTATGTTTTGGCATCGTATGACGAAGGATGGAGGGTTGGCATTTATTCACAGCCTCTATATTCAAGTTTGGGGATTGATGCAGGAGCATCCAGTGGTGTAAGGGCAATCCTACATCACCCAAAAATATATTTACTTTCATTTAGATTTTTTTTGTAGATGTTTTTGCATTTCTGGATACCCTTTTCGTCGAAGAAGAATTCCCAACTTTCAGAACTGCTTTTCTGCTTTTTCTGCTCAACTGCTATTTTTAGTAGGTATGAATTTGAAGGCGTGAGGAGACAAAAATTTAAGGGAAGCTTCAGGACATAATAATAAACACTTTGGTGAAAGAATCAGATCAAGAGCATTTCCGGTTCAAAAGTTATTCAAGTTTCAATTTCTGCTTTTTGCCTTATATTGAAGATCTTGACGATTAATTTTGAGTTAGGGCTTTGAAAGTTGGTGCATAATTTGAATCCCGTTTTTGGCTCCAAACAAAGAAACGGGCTATTTATGGGCGAGTTACTGTTTCTTTTAGGCAGTTTTTGGGGAAAGAAGATCGCATGCTGCGAATAGGGGAATTTCTGTAGTTTCTTTCTGTAATTTGCATGTATTGCAAAACTCGAGGATTTGAGATCCTCTGCATGTAGGAATTTCATACTTTGAAAATAATAAGATTTGTTAGTTTTTCTGTGTGATTTTTTGTGTCTCGGGTTGCACCCTCATCAAGTGGTATCAGAGCGGGTTTTCTTGAGCGTGTGGACAGATCGCCGATCGTGAGGCAGTTCGCACCAGGACTGTGGTTGTGGGTTCAAGATATTCAAGATGCCTCCAAGAGTGGCACGTGGTAGGCGAGGTGGTGCCAGAAATGCTGGTGGAAGAGATCCATTAGCGGCTGAGGGTTTCAGAGCCCTCCAGAGACAAATAAATGCATTACAAAGAGAGTTAAGAAGAGGGGTAAACCCGAGAAGGGGAGAAGAAAGTGAGGATGAAGAAGAGGTGGAAGATTCAGATGTAGAAGAGGAAGAAGAAGCTATTGATCAAGATCAAATGCGGCTGATAAGGGCCATTTCGAAGATCGGAAAAAGACCTAGAGTAGAAGTTCCCAGTTTTTCCGGAAGTCTAGACCCAGAAGAGTTGATTGATTGGATCAATGAGTTGGAAGAGTATTTCGAGTATGAAGAAGTAGAGGACCCAGATCGGGTTAAGTTTGCAAAAACGAAGCTAAAGGGCCACGCCAGTATCTGGTGGAAAGAGGTCCAACTAGAAAGAAATAAGAGAGAAAAGGGAAAGATCACCAGATGGGATCGCATGGTGGAGAAACTGAAGAAGCAGTTCATGCCAATGGACTATGAGTTAGATCTATTGAAGAAATTGCAAGGGTTGAAGCAAGGAAGTAGATCTGTGAAAGAATACACAGAAGATTTTCACAAGATGATCATCAGAACGGGACATGCAGAGGCCAACAAGGAGAAGGTAGCCCGTTATCTTAATGGGTTACGACCGAGCATTCAAGAGGAGTTAAGCCTGGTCAGAATGGCCACCATTGAGGATGCTTACCAATTTTCGCTGAGAGTTGAAGAGAAGCTGAACAAGAGATTTGATAGCAAGCAAAAAGGACGAGGAGGTCAAAGCGGAAGGGGTAGCGGAAGATCTTTTGGAAGCCGAAATGAGGATGAGAAGAAAAATGAAGATGTGGGTACCAGTCGAAGCCAGAGGAATGATAACTTCTACCGCCCACGTGATCAGAATGGTGGTGATCAAAGAGGTAGAGGACGAGGAAGATTTGGGCAAGGACCTGGAAGAGGTGGTTTCAGAGGAACTTGTTTCCGATGTGGTGAAGAAGGGCATCGAGCCTATGAATGTCCACAATACCAAGGAAGGACAGACAAAAGGCCAGAAGGTCGTGCAAGAGTTGCGCATGTAGATGAGGAGGCTCAATCTGAGCATTCAGATGATGCTGAAAGGGGAGAAGCCCTAGTGGTTAGAAGAGCCTTGGTGACTGAAGAGAAGGAGCCAGAACAGAGGAAGAATTTGTTTCGCACAAGGTGCAAGTGTGAAGACAAATGTTGTGATGTCATTATTGATGGTGGGAGCACTGATAATCTAGTGTCAGAAGAAATGGTTACAAAGTTGAAGCTGAAGAGGGAAAGGCATCCACATCCATATCGATTGCCTGGTTGCAGAAAGACCACAAAGTTCTAGTCAATGAGCAGTGCCTGGTGAAGTTCAAGATCGGAAGCTATCGTGATGAGGTACTCTGTGATATCATCCCCATGGATGCATGTCACATGTTGTTGGGAAGGCCGTGGCAGTTTGACAGGCGAGCTGTACATGATGGCCATGCAAACACTTATTCCCTGATGAAGGGTGGAGTCCGCCATAAGTTGAAACCCCTGAAGAAGGCCGAAGAAAAGGTATGCAGTAGTGCTAGAATTTGTTATGTCGATGGAAGGAAATTTTTAGAAGGCATAAAACATGAGCGTGTGTGTTATGCATTGATTCCTAAAATGGATAAGGAGGGTAGTGAGAAGGTTCCAGTAGAAGTTTCTGGGTTATTGAATGAGTTTCAGGATATTGTTTCTGATAATGTACCTGAGGGTTTACCACCAATGAGGAAGATCAGTCATCAGATTGACTTGATCCCAGGAGCCAGTTTGCCGAATAAGGCAGCTCATAGAATGACTCCTGCAGAAAATGAGGAGTTAAACAGACAAGTTGAGGAGTTGTTGAGAAAGGGTTTGATTCGAGAGAGTTTGAGTCCATGTGCAGTACCTGCAGTACTAGCACCAAAGAAGGATGGGGAGTGGAGGATGTGTACAGACTCTCGGGCCATAAACAAGATAACAATCAAGTATAGATTTCCCCTACCAAGGATGGATGACCTGATGGACTGTTTGAGTGGAGCTCAGTACTTCACAAAGATTGATCTGAAGAGTGGATATCACCAGATTCGGATTCGAGAGGGAGATGAATGGAAGACCACCTTCAAGACCAAAGAGGGCCTGTACGAGTGGTTAGTCATGCCTTTTGGGCTAACCAATGCACCGAGCACATTCATGCGGCTCATGAACGAGGTACTGAAAGAGTTCCTAGGAAGCTTTGTTATTGTGTATTTAGATGATATTTTGATATTCAGTAAGTCACTGGATGAGCATATAATGCATATTGGTAGAGTCTTTGAGAAGTTAAGAGAAGAGAAATTGCTGATTAATCTGAAGAAGTGTAGTTTTGTGAAGAAGGAGTTAGTGTACTTGGGGTTTGTTGTCTCGACAGAAGGTCTCAAGATGGACCCAGAGAAGGTGAAGGCTATTCTGGAATGGCCTACCCCAAGAACTACTACTGAGGTGAGGTCTTTCCATGGTTTGGCCAGTTTTTACAGAAAGTTTATTAGAAACTTCAGTAGTATTTGTGCACCCCTAACTGAAACAATGAGAGGGGATAGAAAAGAGTTCAAGTGGAGCACTGGAGCAGCAAGGAGTTTTGATCTATTGAAGCAGAAGGTGACAGAACAACCGTTTTGGCTCTCCCGGATTTCAATAAGGTGTTTCAAGTGGATTGTGATGCCAGTGGTTGTGCCATTGGAGCAGTGTTAAGCCAGGAAGGTAAGCCCATTGCCTATTTCAGTGAAAAGTTAAATGATGCAAAGAGAAAGTACTCTGTATATGACCAAGAATTTTATGCAATAGTTCAAGCATTAAAGAAATGGAGGCATTATTTGTTGCCAAAGGAATTTGTTATGTATACTGATCATCAAGCATTGCAGTACCTGAGTAGTCAGGGAAAATTAAATCAGAGGCATATGAAATGGGTAGAATTTTTGCAGAGTTATACATTTGTTTTAAAGCATAGGAGTGGGAAGTCAAATAGGGTTGCAGATGCCTTAAGTAGGAGGCATACATTGTTGATAGAAATGCAGATTGAGGTGGTTGGGTTCAGTGAACTCAAGACATTGTACCCGAATGATCCTGATTTTGCAGAGGCTTGGAAAGCTTGCAAGGAACCTGTTACAGTTGACAGGACAAAGTGGTTGGATTTCCTAATTCAAGAAGGCATGTTGTTTAAGGGAAGTCAATTATGTATTCCGAGGAGTTCCATGAGGGAGAATCTGATAAAGGAGAAGCACAGTGGAGGAATGGCAGGACATTTTGGTCGGGATAAGACCATTTCCATTATCAGTGAGCATTATTATTGGCCTCAGTTATCACAAGATGTGAAGAAGTTTGTGCAGAGTTGTAGGGTATGTCAAATGGCTAAAGGAGTGAGTCAGAATACAGGGTTGTATCAGCCCTTACCTGTACCAGAGAGGTCATGGGAGGATATAAGTATGGACTTTGTTCTTGGTTTGCCAAGGACACAGAGAGGGAATGATTCAGTATTTGTGGTGGTTGATAGGTTTTCGAAGATGGCACATTTCATCCCATGCTAGAAGACCCATGATGCAGTCCACATTGCTGACTTGTTCTTCAAAGAGGTGGTGAGGCTACATGGTTTGCCAAAGAGTATAGTCTCAGATCGTGATACAAAATTTGTTGGATACTTTTGGAGGACCTTGTGGAAGAAGTTGAAAACAGAGTTGAAGTTTAGTTCTGCACACCATCCCCAGACTGATGGGCAGACTGAAGTTGTGAACAGGAGTTTGGGTAACCTACTGAGATGCTTGGTAGGAGATAAACCAAAGGGATGGGATTTGATCTTACCCCAGGCAGAATTCACTTACAACAATTCTGTCAATAGAAGCACTGGTAGATCACCGTTCCAGATTGTGTATGGAAGTAGTCCTAGGACTGCTCCAGAATTGAGGAAGATGGACCAAGAGAAGAAGACAAGTGCTGAAGCTGAAGACTTTGCAGAACACATCAAGAATATGCATGAGAAGGTAAAAGAACACATTAACAAGATGAATATGCAGTATAAGGCTAAGGCAGATCAAAAGAGGAGGTATAAGGAGTTTCAGATTGGTGATGAAGTGATGGTCCACTTGAGGAAAGAAAGGTTTCCAGTAGGAACCTATAACAAATTGAAGATGAAGAAGTTCGGTCCCTGTAAAATTTTGAAGAGGCATGATTCAGGGAACGCATATGAGGTAGAGTTGCCAGATGGATTCAACATTTCCCCTGTGTTCAACATTGCAGATTTGATAGAATATCATGAGGGTGGCGCAGAGGAAGTACCAGCAATGGAACAGTGCGGTATTCCAGCACCTACTTCAGAAAAGGAGGAGATTGAAGAAATCTTGGATAGCCGTGTAGGAAGGAGTACCAGAAATAGGCAATATGAAGAATATCTGGTGAAGTGGAAAGGAAGGCCTGTGGAAGATTCATCCTGGTTGTCCAAGGCAGAGGTTGACCGTTTGGGTTTTCCTCAACCATCTGAGAAGTGACGGAGTCACTTTTCAAATTACCCTGGGTGTCTGATGCAGGAGCATCCAGTGGTGTAAGGGCAATCCTACATCACCCAAAAATATATTTACTTTCATTTAGATTTTTTTTGTAGATGTTTTTGCATTTCTGGATACCCTTTTCGTCGAAGAAGAATTCCCAACTTTCAGAACTGCTTTTCTGCTTTTTCTGCTCAACTGCTATTTTTAGCAGGTATGAATTTGAAGGCGTGAGGAGACAAAAATTTAAGGGAAGCTTCAGGACATAATAATAAACACTTTGGTGAAAGAATCAGATCAAGAGCATTTCCGGTTCAAAAGTTATTCAAGTTTCAATTTCTGCTTTTTGCCTTATGAAATCTTCGGAGCTAATTTTGAGGTACTTAGAGGCTCCGGATGGGCCTGAAAAATTGGCGGAATACAAAAGTGGTTAGCCTTTAGGCCCCACTTTCGGCAAGAGATCTTCGCGAGAGCTTTCCGAAAAGGTATTATCATTGAAGATCTGACGGTTAGATCTTGAGTTAGGGCTTCCGAAAGTTGGTGCATAATTTGAATCCCGTTTTTGGCTCCAAACAAAGAAACGGGCTATTTATGGGCGAGTTACTGTTTCTTTTAGGCATTTTTTGGGGAAAGAAGATCGCATGCTGCGAATAGGGGAATTTCTGTAGTTTCTTTCTGTAATTTGCATGTATTGCAAAACTGGAGGATTTGAGATCCTCTACATGTAGGAATTTCATACTTTGAAAATAATAAGATTTGTTAGTTTTTCTGTGTGATTTTTTTTGTGTCTCGGGTTGCACCCTCATCAGGGATGGAGAGTAAACCCCACTGCTCCCCCATTCATGGAGGGAGAGCTACCAATGGCAACACCCTCCACGAATGTGTGGAGGGAGTGCTACCAAAGGCAACACTACCCCCATCTTGGGGAAGGGTGGTCGGATGTGTGAACAGTCCAACACCCCCCATAAACCCCCATTCACGACCTTTGAAACTTTTTAAGTTTGGATTTTATGAGTTTTATTTACTTGTTATTTTGTTTCAATTTTTATTTATATATATAAATATAAATGTTCTAATCTGGCAGTTTTAAAAGAGTAATGTGGAAATTTAAATTCATATTGTTCAACATTTATATATATATATGTAATTATATATATATGCATATATATGTATATATGTATTTGTATCTATATTTGCTTTGAAATAAGGTATTTGATTGTTGTTATGTTTTTAGTTTCAGTTGAATAATATAAATTGATATATGTATTTATTTCAATATTGATATACACCTATTTATATATATATATATATGCTTATGATGTATAGTGTAATGCCCCTGCCTTGCAACCCTAAAGGAAGTTGCAATTAACGTCTTAAGCGAACCAATTTTTTTTTTATAAAGTGCATTTAGCATACACATTCACTTACTAATTAACCACAACCTCTAAGGCTACAAGATTAGGATTACTTAAACCCACACATACATATTACATATAACCATAGCATTATGAACTTTATGAAATAACCATCATACATCATAAGAATACCACATAACATAATAAGATAATCAACCAAAATATAATCTCATAATCATTAACTTAATCCAATAGTTACATCACTCATTCCCAGAATGAGACAATAGTACATAAGGTTACAATTACATAATTCCACCTCATAATCATAAGAGGGATAAAATAACTTATACAAATTGAAATATTACAAGGCAAGAATAACACAAGAACTCGAGTTGTCCACCTGGATATCTCACCACCAAGTACTGAAGATAGATGGGGACCCAATGGTTTTGGTGCATGTTCCACCCAACCAAGTGGTACCCGAAGGCCCACCCCCCATGCTAGGAGATAGTAACAAGGTAACATGGACAAAGATCTACAACCACTAACCAAAGGCAGACTCATACCGACTCATACTGATATAACCAAGCAAATGAACTAACAAGTACAACTCAATCACCATACAAGTACAAATTAAGTACAACTCCAACATCACTGAAATAGGTCACATTGCTTCCAGACATAATATTAATCAAATATGTTCACCGAACCATACACATAAAACAATAGACAACTGTTGCCCTAGATAGAGTGTCATCGCATAGTAGTCATGAGATCTCCTCTGGGAATTCTTCATAGGCTCCGGCACAAGTAATCCTGGTGGCCTCAACCGAATCTTGGCCCTCATACTCACTCATGCAGAATCAACTATCTCTCGTACGAACAAGATAGTTGATTTTTCCATTCCAAGCCTTTCCACTCATCCCAAGTCTAAACAATCCCTTGTGTCTATGAGTGAGGTAAAATTATCTTGATTAGTGAGAAGTTAGTCCTAATCTTCTAAGTACATTACTTTAATTATCACTTGTTTAAATCACTCCTGAAGGTTATCCAGTTTACCTCTTTGGGCTCTGGTGCCTAACAGAAGCCACTCTTCTATTCGACAACACACACCCAAACAATCCACTAAGGGAACCACAAGTGCATACCAACTAGGCATCATAATCCACTCCAACACATGGAGGAAACAAAAGATAGAACTCACTCCAAACATCTTGGAGACAACATAACACATAGACCACTCATTTCACAGGAGGCACAAAACATCCCCGTTCGTGGGAATTGGGTAAATACTGAATAGACACCATGCACTACCCAAGGGGAACAATTGGTTGACATAAAGATTCGACAACCCTCATCCTCTAAGATTCTCTGGAAGACTTATAATTTGGACTAACACATAATCCCATATCCCACAATGCAACTTGACGACATAGCTACAAAAGCATTCAATAATCAACTCTAATATTTGGATTTTCTAAATCCATACTCATCCAATAGGTAACATTTACAAAGTCAATGGCATGATAACAAGGTTACTCCATACAAGGAGACACGGATCCCATAATCCGCTCCTAAACCAAGGAGGTGCAAACATCCCCGTTCGTGAAAACCGGGTACTAACATAGACACAATCTCATGCACTACCAAGAGAATTCACAATAGGTTGACATCACAACGACAACCCTCACAAACAACAGACCATCTGGAAGACTTATAAACTAATAGGTATTCAACCCATTCTCGAAGCATAAACATGAAAGACATAATCATTGAAGGCAATAGAAGATACTACATTTTGATACTCTAAATCCATTTCTCATTTCATTACGTAATTCATTATATCGATAAAATTGAATTTAGAATTCATCTTTTCAGATAAGGGAGAAATTACACTAATATTTAATTCTCTAATTGCTCTTAACAAAATAAGTATTTTCAACTATAACTCAAAACATTTCGCTTTAAATTAAATAACCAATTGCCCTTGCAAATTAAATCATTATAAAATTAATCAAATTAACATTTGGTCTCTTCCATAACTTATTGTGTTAAAATAAGATCAATATTTGGACTATAACCCAATATCATATATATATATATATTTCCAATTAAATCAAATTAATAATTGGACCTTTTACATATGAATTTAAATTGCACAATTAAATTTTAAATTATGCATTTTTTAAATCAAACATTTAACTCCTTCAATTAAACTTTAACATGCCATTTTAAAATAAACAATAATTTCCCATATGTTTATAATTTTAATTCCACTAATCTAATATACAAATTTTATTTAAAATAATATAAATAAATATAATACTTTAATATTATAATAACAATACATAAAATATTAATATTTATAAATATCAATTTATTATTATTTTATTATCAGAGCAGCCATGGGAAAATAACTTAACAACAGTCTCGTGTTTCAAGCATAACTCAAAAACTACGATCTGGGTATTTGCGATGTTTTTACAAGGGTAAGAAAATTCCAAGATGCAGAAACCTTTTAAATTTTCTGACAACCCAGTTTGTGTAAGTGGAGTTATACGTGACGCAACTAGACCATTTTACCATGAAAAATATAACTACCCTACGGATTTTAAAATCTGATTTTTAATAATAAACAGAGGGTTTCATTTTCTAAAAACATTCTAAAAACATTGCTTAATCTCTATGTTTGAATCCAAAACAAAATAATTGATTTCGTCAAACAAATTAAATTCAACTGAGTTTTTCACAATTTTCACTCAAGAATTTTCACAAAACAAAAGCTGCAAATTTATTTGATTTTTTTCTTCTAACAACAAATTTAACAAACAAATATTTAATCACTACTATTTTAAAAACAATCAAGAACAATAAAAACATAGAAGAAAACCTGGCTCAAGAAGCTACAGGAAGAGATGAATTTCTGCTACAAGCCTCCTCCAAAGATTTCCTGAATTTTCTTCAATCATCCAATGAATCCAATCCAAAACCCAACAAATGCAAACAATCTTTCCTCCAATCAATTCTATAATCAAACTTTCTTCAAACCCTTCCTTTATGCAGATTTTTCCAAAATTTCTTCTTTGCTGTAAAAATGAAATTTTTTCTAAAAATTTTTCTCCCCTAAAATTAAAACATGCATTCCTTATAAAATAAAAATACCCAATACAACCCTAATTCACATTACATGCAAATTAGATATTAATTTCAACTTCAATTCAAATTTCAATTTTTACAACCCTAATTCACATTGCATGCAAATTATATATTAATTTCAATTTCAATTTTTTGAAAACCCACTTTCAATTTAAAATGCAATTTCAAATAATAAATTAATTTCCAAAGTTGAAACTCATTTCTCAAATAAACATTTAATTACAATTTCTAATTTAATTCCCACACATTGAAATTAAATTCTAAAATTAATTTTAATTCTTTTATTTCCTTTCATTTTCTTGCATCATGTTTAATTAATTAATTTAATTATTTAATCACTAAATTCAACCCCCCTTGGATTAAATTTAATTGATTAAATAAATTAAATATAATTAATTAATTTTAAATATAAACTTTATCTACATTGCATTATTTAAATTAAACAATCATCAACATGATTTAAATGCAATTATTCTAAATATCTATTTTCAAATCAAGAATCCTTCAAAATTAAATAACATTAAAGCAAGACCGACAATGACTTGACACACACGACTGATGACACACTAAGGCTAGGGTGTAAACTTGACACATGTTACCTAGCTACTATCTCCCGTTCAACTTAACCGTTGGATCAACACGCTCGAACCTGTGAAACCAGGTGGAGTCAATGTCATGTACCTGCAAACTTGAAACCAAGTAAACAACATCATACAATATATCCAACATATAATATACACCGTGAAGAAGAAATTACGGATTCGCAGGGCGCTCGCAAGCGAGTGATGCGAACTCATCCTCTTCACCCATACACTCATCAAAACTGACACTTCCATCATAATTCCAATAATCTCATAATAACATCTCATACTAACTATACAACATCATTAATCCATAATGCATGTGAAACAATAATCAATAACCACATCCCACAATAATAGTTGTCGCTCAATAGTAGCGATCAAAACATCATAACAAAATGTATCTAGTATCAAAGTAACTGCAACCAAACATAACATAAAGCAAACCGAATAAGAAGCGAAACAGAGGGGTATTACATATAGGCTAGAAATGTGTATGAGTATTTTGGAAAAGAAAGAAGAATTAATGTAAATTTATCTCTCAATAAATTTTAAAATTAATGGGGAAAATGTAATTGATTTTAAAAAATTTCTAAAAATGATTTCCTTTTTATTCTATTTTAAATGATAGAGAAATAGTTGTATTTTGATATTGTTGTGGAAATTGGTTTTCCTTATTTTTGTTTCAGTTTGATAGTATTCTAGAAAAAAATCAGATTAATTGTAAAAATTAATTAAGTAGCTCAAAACTGATTTTTGAACTTAGTTAAATAATAGACTTAATTTTCTTTTTATTCATAACTGATGTTCTTAAATTAAAAGTTAGATTTCTTTTATCTAGAAAAATCAAAATTTAGATATTGCTTTTCTTTTTATTCATAACTGATGTTCTTAAATTAAAAGTTAGATTTCTTTTATCTAGAAAAATCAAAATTTAGATATTGCTCTGTTGAAAAGAATTAAAATCGGGAAATATAATAGAATTGAAAATTTACATTTAGTAAATAATAGATATCTTGGGTTTGATAAATTAAGTTAGTAACATTAATTTTAAAATTATATTTTATTATGTTTATTAAATCAGGAAATTATTGTTGTTTCTCTTCAAATTAGTTTTTAGCAAATTTTTAGAATTAGTTATTTAATTT
>CM021101.1:251410408-251647619 GCA_007115665.2 Sequoiadendron giganteum | reverse complement strand
CCTGACAACCCAGTTTGTGTAAGTGGAGTTATACGCGACGCAACCAGACCATTTTACCATGAAAAATATAACTACCCTGCGGATTTTAAAATTCTGATTTTTAATAATAAACAGAGGGTTTCTTTTTCTAAAAACATTCTAAAAACATTGTTCAATCTCTATGTTTGAATCCAAAAACAAAATAATCGATTCCCTCAAACAAATTAAATTCAACTGAGGTTTTCACAATTTTCACTCAAGAATTTTCACAAAACAAAAGCTGCAAATTTATTTGATTCTTTTCTTCTAATAACAAATCTATTTTCTAAAACAGATTTAACAAACAAATATTTAATCACTACTATTTTAAAAACAATCAAGAACAATAAAAACATAGAAGAAAACCTGGTTCAAGAAGCTACAGGAAGAGATGAATTTCTGCTGCAAGCCTCCTCCAAAGATTTCCTGAATTTTTCTTCAATCGTCCAATGAATCCAATCCAAAACCCAACAAATGCAAACAATCTTTCCTCCAATCAATTCTACAATCAAACTTTCTTCAAACCCTTCCTTTGTGCAAATTTTCTAAAATTTATTCTTTGCTGTAAAAATGAATTTTTCTAAAAACTTTTCTACCCCAAAATTAAAACATGCATTCCTTATAAATCAAAAATACCTAATATAACCCTAATTCACATTACATGCAAATTAGGTATTAATTTCAATTTCAATTTTTACAACCCTAATTCACATTGCTTGCAAATTAGATATTAATTTCAATTTCAATTTCAATTTTAATTTTCAAGAAACCCACTTTCAATATAAAATGCAATTTCAAATAATAAATCAATTTCCAAAGTTGCAACTAATTTCCCAAATAAACATTTAATTACAATTTCTAATTTAATTCCCACATGTTGAAATTAAATTCCAAAATTAATTTTAATTCTTTTATTTCCTTTCATTCTCTTGCATCACGTTTAATTAATTAATTTAATTATTTAATAACTAAATTCAACCCCTTGGATTAAATTTAATTAATTAAATAAATTAAATATAATTAATTAATTTAAATATAAACTTTTATCCACATTGCATTATTTAAATTAAATAACCATCAACATGATTTAAATGCAATTATTCTAAATATCTATTTCCAAATCAAGAATCCTTCAGAAATAAATAACATTAAAGCAAGACAGACAATGACTCGACACACACAATTGACGACACACTAAGGCTAAGGTGTAAACTTGACACATGTTACCTAGCTACTATCTCCCGTTCAACTTAACCGTTGGATCAACACGCTCGAACCTGTGAAACCAGGTGGAGTCAATGTCATGTACCTGCAAACTTGAAACCAAGTAAACAACATCATACAATATATCCAACATATAATATACACCGTGAAGAAGAAATTACGGATTCGCAGGGCGCTCGCAAGCGAGTGATGCGAACTCATCCTCTTCACCCATACACTCATCAAAACTGACACTTCCATCATAATTCCAATAATCTCATAATAACATCTCATACTAACTATACAACATCATTAATCCATAATGCATGTGAAACAATAATCAATAACCACATCCCACAATAATAGTTGTCGCTCAATAGTAGCGATCAAAACATCATAACAAAATGTATCTAGTATCAAAGTAACTGCAACCAAACATAACATAAAGCAAACCGAATAAGAAGCGAAACAGAGGGGTATTACATATAGGCTAGAAATGTGTATGAGTATTTTGGAAAAGAAAGAAGAATTAATGTAAATTTATCTCTCAATAAATTTTAAAATTAATGGGGAAAATGTAATTGATTTTAAAAAATTTCTAAAAATGATTTCCTTTTTATTCTATTTTAAATGATAGAGAAATAGTTGTATTTTGATATTGTTGTGGAAATTGGTTTTCCTTATTTTTGTTTCAGTTTGATAGTATTCTAGAAAAAAATCAGATTAATTGTAAAAATTAATTAAGTAGCTCAAAACTGATTTTTGAACTTAGTTAAATAATAGACTTAATTTTCTTTTTATTCATAACTGATGTTCTTAAATTAAAAGTTAGATTTCTTTTATCTAGAAAAATCAAAATTTAGATATTGCTCTGTTGAAAAGAATTAAAATCGGGAAATATAATAGAATTGAAAATTTACATTTAGTAAATAATAGATATCTTGGGTTTGATAAATTAAGTTAGTAACATTAATTTTAAAATTATATTTTATTATGTTTATTAAATCAGGAAATTATTGTTGTTTCTCTTCAAATTAGTTTTTAGCAAATTTTTAGAATTAGTTATTTAATTTTTGAATGATTTAATTATAGGAGGATATTTAATTTAATTAAATATTGGGTTTTGATTAAATTAAAATCTTAGTGAATTTTCTTATCTTATTTTAAAATTGATGAAAATGAGAAATTTAATGGAGACTTAGATGATTTATTAATTAAATGTCTGATAGTTAATGTTGAGTGTGTTATTAAATTAAACGTGGTATTTTTAGTATGACTTGTGTGGATTTAGCGTATCTCTAGAGGTTAGGGATAACGTAAATGTTTTTCTATGGTTGTATTGATGTGGTTCATGTTCTTACCATGTGAAAGTAGTGGGAGGTACCCTTTTGTGGTTCTCATTCTTTTGTTTGAACATTGTTGTACTTGTCTCTTGGTTTTTGTTTTAGGGCAACCATAGGGGAGAGTGGCTCTTCTCGGGGCTAGTGTACAAGTGGTTACCCATGATAGAATTTCCTCAATTAAGTGAAAACCTAATTAATTTACTTAGTGGGTTGGGTTAGTTATCATATAACAAGATAAAAAATAAACACCTCACCCCTGTCATTGGCACTCGCTAAGGCTGAGGACGGGTGGGAAGACCTGGTTAGTAAGGTCACTACCTTGTCTTCACGAAAGGTAGTTGGCTCCATATGAGTCACCCTATGGGGTGGCACCTTGAAATAGGATGTCTAGTTAACCATATATGGAGGTGGCTCCCAGATTATATGTATTATGGTGAATCCATTAAGGCCATACAATGAGACTCTCCCATTGTGCCCTTTGTTTCCCTTGTTTTATTTCACCTCTGGAGTTGTGTGAGTTGTCTATTCTACTCTTGATGTTTATAATGGGCTTGAGTCTTGTGACATGTGTCCTTTATGTTTGATTATGTGGTCGAGGGTTCTTTCTTATCGACTCCTTGCATGGGGGCTGTTCCTTTGGGTTCACACAGTCGGATCAAAACATGCAATACACCCATTGGGTCCACAGTTGTGATCGAGGCATGGGTGTAGTTGCAGTGATCTCAAAGTTCACAAAGAAGACTATTCCTTGAAGAATTATCTTTCTTTTATGTACTTTTGTAATTTGATTTTACCCTTCCCAATGTTATAAAGGAAGTGGCCTTCTAATGTAACTTGTAATTTTATATTGTGTTGTATTTGTGGAAATATATTCCACATTTGTAATTTGAACTTTGAAGTTAAATGTAATATTATATGATTTATTTTTGTGATATTATATCTTATTCTTGAAGTACTTTTATAATGTTCAATTCTTTTTTCTTTATTCCACTTTAGTTAGAATCACATATCATTTATGTTGGGTTTGTTTAAGTAACGTACCATGTACCCCATAGGATTAGGTTAAAGATTTATGTTATATTTATGTTGTATAAATGTTTAATGTTGTAATGTGTTTTGTTACTTTAAAAAAAAAATATTATGTATTTTTTATAGTTTTCCTATGGGTTTTTGTGTGGTGGGACATTAGAATTAATTCAAAAATCATTATTCTATTTTGCATTTCTTTTAGAATAAAATTGTATTCAATACATTTCAACTTTTTCAAAATCTAAAAAAAAAAATTCTTATTTCATCTCACAAAACATCATATAATTCATTATTTAATCTACCACTCACATTTAGTCATATATCAAATCCAAATAAAGAAGAAACAAAGTGCATCATAGTTTGAGACATGACAAATTACTTGAAATTTATAGACTTTTGCCTTGGAGTTGGTCTAGACGACCACAAACCAGTTACATCTCTTATTGCTTCTTTATTTATTTAGTATTTATCATCAATGTAGATATATTATTCATGAATCCTGCTCAATACAATTCTAATGTGCCTCTTATTAAATAGTGGAAACTTCTGCCACACATCCAATTTCTTTTCAACTAGGGTTTTGTATTCTGGTTTTATGGTATCATAATTTTCTTCCAATTCATTTTTCCATAAAACACTTAATTCAATATAGTACATTTCTTCAATTTTCCCATGTATGTATGCACATATATCTTCAATAGGTGAAACACCAAAGGAAGTGCTAGAAAATGCACCCGTCGAGTGTTTAGATAATACTTTCCAAGAATGCCTCTCCAATTTAACTTTGGTTTCTTTGAGATATTTACTACCTCCAAACCTTCCATTACATTTAAAATGAAAATTATAGAGAGAATCGAGTAAGAAAAATACCTCTTGAATTTTCTTTGGTGAAGATTAGGGTTTTAAAAATTTTCTTTTGAAAGACACCTCAAATCCACTTCCTCTTCTTCAATCTACTTCTTCACATCAACTAAATTTGTGTTCTCAAATACATTTTTAACTCCATGATTTTACCCGTATCAATAAATGTGTCAATAATAAATGCTTCAAAAATTTTTCAAACTTTGAAACCTTGTATCCATAGGTAATTTATAGATGCTTCAAAAACTTCCACACTGCAATATTTCCTTCTACAAATTTCTTCTATAGCTTCAAAAATTCCTCTTCTAAGATATATCTTCGTGCCAAGACTTGGCACCTTGTATTTTAGGGGGCTATTAGAATTTTCTTTTATTTCTCCCCTATGCCTTAGCATGGGATTAGTTTTCAAAAGAAATATATGTACTAGAGGTATTTATAGGTGCATTTGAAGTTCTTGATTCATCTTTGTTCTTAGACTCCTCTTTCTTTCTCCATATATTTTCCATTTCCTTCTTAACCTCAATAGAATCAACTTTCTTCATAGATTCATTCCTCTTTACTGAATTGGACTGTCTTCTATTTATGCTTCTCTAAAATATTGAAATATTTCTAAGTTTGATGCAAAAGTAGCGCACAACACTTCTCTAACTTCTATTCATTCTTGATCTACACTAGTTAGCTTTATGTCCAATTATATTGCATGTATAATAGTAGTCATTGAAATATTGAAAAATCTCCTAGTATTATATCTATTCATCATCTGACTTGTACACTCAGTACTTCTATGTATAAATTTATTGCATGCAAAAGATTTTCCAAAGAAGGATATAGCATTTTGATTCATTCTACTTCTACATTCAATTTATTTAAGTCCATATTTAGTGCATGAAAAACAAATACCATTGAAAGATGGGTATCTTTGAGCATTTGGTTGTCTGATAGAAGGTCTGATAGAAGGTCTTCTAGCATTTCTTCTTTGATTTCTGAATTGTTTCATATTGCCTTGAATCTTCTTTTTATTTCCAACCTTATCAGATGTCTGATTTTATTTTGAACTTTGTCCTTCTTCAAGTCCCAAGCCATTTTTTTCCTTAGAGGGTTTTTGTATTGCAATCAATTCATCAAGCATTGTAGTAATTATTTTAAATTTCTCGTCATATATTCTTTCCTTTTCTAGATCAGATCTGAGATTTACATCTTCTTGCTCAAGTCTATAGTATTTTTTAGTCTTTCTTTGTACCAATACATTTTGATGTAATGTCCCGCCACGCAACCCTAGAGGAAGTTTCAATTCACTACAAAAGCGTACTAAATTTTTTTTTATAAAAGTGAATTACACATACATGTTCACCTATAATTGACAACCTCCCCTAAGGCTACGTAACTGAGATTACTTAATTTCCCATACATCATCTAAATTACATTGCATTAAATAACTCAAGTAATAACATTCATTCAACATAAAGAAATACAAGATAAGAATAGAATATCCATTACATAAATCCATTACATAAACCATTACAATATTACAATCCTCATTCCTAGAATGAGTCAAATTACACAGGTATAATAATTACAAGATCCACCTCATAACAACAAGAGGGGTAAATACAACTCATAACAAGAAGAATTACAACAGTGCTTTGAAAAGAATAACAAGATCTACGAGCTGTCCAACTCGATGTCTCGCTTCCACGAACTAAAGAACAAAAGGGGACCCAATGGTTTTGGTGCATGTTCCACCCAACCATGTGGTACCCGAAAGACCACCCCCCATGCTAGGAGATAGTAACCAAATAACATGGACAAAGATAAACAACCTCTAACCAAAGGCAGACTCATACTGACACAACCAAATGCAAGTACAACACAAGTGCAACAATTATAATACAAGTACAACTCTCACATCACTGACATAAGTCAGATTGCTTCCAGACATAAAATAGATCAAGTATGTTCAAAGAACCATACACATAAACAAAAACCAACAAACAAACAGTTGTCCTAGACAGAGTGTCATCGCACAGCTCATAATAAGTTACCCTCGATGGATCTTCATAGGCTCCGGTAATCCTGGTGGCCTCTACCGACCCTCGGCCCTCATACTTACTAGTGCGGAATCAAATACCTCTCGTACAGATAAGATAAATGACTATGCTATTCCAGGCCTTTCCACTCATTCCAAGCCATAACTAGCACTTGACTATGAGTGAAGCTAGAACTTATCTTTTTAATGTGTAGTACTCCCCAAATATTTATTTCAATTTGAGTTATCACTTGATTAAACTCACTTCCATAGGTTACCCAAATCCTACCTCTTTCAGGCACTGGCCCCTAATGGAAGCCACTCTTCTATCTGACAACACACAAACAAACTATCACTAAGGGACTCACAAGTGCATACAACCAAGGTATCAAAACCACTCCATCACCAGGAGGAAACAAATAATAAATGCACTCCAACCATCTTGGAGGCAACTAACACATAGTCCACTCCTTTCACAGGAGGCACAAAACAACCCCGTTCGTGGAAACCGGGTAACTACTAAAAAGACACCATGCACTACCCAAGGGACAACGCTGGTTGACATCATGAATCGACAACCCTCTTAGATCCTCTAAGATTCTCTGGAAGACTTACAAATTGGACTAACACATAATCCAATATCCCAAAATATAACATGATGACATAGCTACAAAAGCAATCAAGTCATGAATCAAATCTTATATCTTTGGATTTCCTAAATCCATACTCAAGCAATAGCTAACGTTTACAAAAGCAAAGACACAATAGCAGGGTTAAATCAAATAACCATATACCCCTTTTCTATTTTCATAATAGGAAATTTAAACTATTAAAACTCACAATCCCCTTTGCAACATACGAGGAAAAATAATTATAAAAGACAATCACGAGGGCATTGCTATATTTGGATATTCTAAATCCATATCTCATAAATATTCCAATCACAATGTTTTAATTGCTCTTAATAGAAAATAACTATCTTAAGGTAATTAATTGTCTCTTCATTATATACAACTCCTTAATTATCTCTTAATACAACATTAAATTATTGACAATAACCTTTTTATGTTTATATCCAAAACCTATATCATCTCAATTCTCTATTAAAACATGAATATGTTCAATTTGTAAACTATCATTTTTCTATATCTATTAGTTCATGCATTCATTACTTATCTATTCAAATCACCATGCAATACTAAATTACATGCAACTATCTAATAAAAGATAAAATATTAAACTATGTATATATTTAAATATACCTACTCATATTACTCATGCAATATACATATCTCATTAATTTCTTCAATCATATTAACCAAAATACATATTTCCTTTAAAACAAGTAATTACTTTCATTTAATTAAATATCTTTAAAATATCCCTTTTCATTAACGATCTAATCTTGCATTCAACCTTATATTTTTAAAATAAAACAATCTTATGCAAAGCTAATTTATATGCTCTTTAAATAAAAAAATTAAATATCCAATATACTTCTTAATTTGCAATACTCATGTATATTTACAACCAATATAAATTAATATATTTTATTAAACAAATACATTATTTAATAAATTATATTAATATTCAATAAATAACCTTCCAAAAACATATGTTATATTAACATTTAAATACAACCATATTTTTCAAACATTCTTTTAAAATATATAAATTACACACTATATTCATTATCCATTTTATTATACTAAACATATATATTGAATATTATCAAATTTCATTGTAATAAAATAACATTTATATATATAAAAAACCTAAGACTATTTTCCCAAACCCTAAAAATCCTTAAGGATTGGCGGCCAAAAACGATCTAGGGCAAGGAAAAGGGCGGACGAACTAGCACAGTACGCCATTCTCATGGCTCTCTACCCATTGAGCCCCATTGTTTGAGGGGGCGGCTGTGCATAGCACAGCCGAACCCCAAACTCTAGGCATGGCTAGCTATGAAAGCGGTGTGGAGAGGGCTGCAGACTGTGGTGAGGGCGGCACTGCCAATGGCAGCGCTCCCTCCACTCACTGTGTGGAGGGTGCTGCCAATGGCAGCGGTGCCTCCTATAAATATCCAAACCCCCAATAAACAAAAAAAACAACAAACAGAGCAAAGCAACAAACGCGATTTCCCCCAATTCGGAATTTTGCCCGCCGTACGGACGGCAATAAAAATTTTTAAACCAGAACAATATCATATATAAAACAATTATATATTTATATTATATATATATAAACATATATATAGTATATATATATATAAATGAATTTCCACAATAGATAAATAGGAGGATTTTGTAAAAATATTCACCTATAGGTGAAATTATGAAACCTTTTTCCAAAATTTCATCACAAAATCCAAAAGGTGTAATTTAAATTTCTTATAACCCTATTCATTGAATTTTACAAAAGCAAGTAAATAAAGAAAATCAAACAAATCTTGTTCTCTTACTGAAGGTTTTCTACAAGGGTTTGATTTTCTTTTGAAGAACAGATAAGAACAATTAAAAAAGGTAAAAACTTCATTCCAAAACCTAAGTGTTGAACACACAATTCAAGGTTTAATTTAACCCGTATTTCATCAATTTCCTCAATTTACAAAATTAAATCCTACAGTAGATCTATTCATTCCTCCCCAAATTATAGATAAATTTCAATTCTAATTCCAATAATCTAACTCTACAATTTTTACAAATTCGACAACCAGAATAATTTACAATCTCCATATTTGTTTTAAAATAATCAAGAACAAGAAGCAAGAACAAAACCTGAATTTTGAAGTTTCTGGAAAAGATTAATTCTTATAAAATTCTCCTCCAAAGAACTTTTTGGGTATCTTCACAAGTGCAACCAATCCAGATAATGCTCAACCAATGTAAAACAATCTTCACTCAATTCAAATCCACAACCTAAAATTTACTCTAAATTCTTCTCTGTGCAATTTTTCCCAAAATTATCTTCTCACACCAGAAGAAGGTTTTTCCTCCCTAAATTCTCCCTTCTCATGAATTTTGCAACCAACCTTAATTCCTAAAACTCAACTCACACATGTAGACCTAATTAAAAATATCTTGCATAACCAAATCTGATTTTGCATGCAAAACTGAAACTTAAAATATCTAACTATCAATTATCTTCAAAAATTGAAAACCAACTTTGCTTTTAAAATCCAATTTCAATTTCTAAATTAATTTCAACTTAATTGAAATGAAATTCCAAAATAATTAAATTTCACAAATTGAAATTAAATTCCAAATTAATTTTAATTCTTTTATTTCTTTTCATTTTCTTGCAACACATTAATTAATTAATTTAATTATTTAATAATTAGATTCAACCCCTTGGATTAAATTTAATCAATTAAATAAATTAAATATAGTTAATTAATTTAAATCTAAACTTTTATCCATATTGCATAACTTAAATTAAATAATCATCAACATGATATAATGCAATTATTCTAAACATCTATTTCCAAAACAAGAATCCTTCAAAATTAAATAACATTAAAGTAAGGCAAACAACGACTCGACACAGATGACTGACGACACACTATGGTTAGGGTGTAAACTTGACACATGTTACTTAGCTACTATCTCCCTTCAACTTAACCGTTGGATCGACACGCTCAGACCTGTGAAACCAGGTGGAGTCGGTGTCATGTACCTACAATCCTGAAACATAATAACCAACATCATAAAATATAACAACATATAATACACACCATGAAGAAGAAATCATGGAATCGCAAGGCGCTCGCAAGCGAGTGATGCGAATCCGTCCCCTTCACCAATACACTCATCAAAACTGACACTTTCATAATACATCAAATATTCTCGTAAGCACTAACATGTTATATCACTAACATCATCATTACACCAATAAAACATGTAACATAAATCATTAGATAACTCAAATCACATCACATAAGATAGTCTATCGGTCAATAAATGGCGATCAATACACACACAAGATAAAGTATTTGAATATCTAGAAGTATAAATCAACGCAAAACAAGGACACACTGTCTAGTCCATAAAGCAAAATAGAAGGGTGTTACATTTGACATTCCTCAATCCTTCCTTTTTCTTCAATTTTCACTTTCAATCCAATTATCTATTTATTTCCTTGCTTAAATTATACATTTACTTCCCTATATCTTTCATTGAACTTCTTGATTTATTCTCTTATCTTTTTGATGCATTCATTTACTTCTCCTAGGCTTTCCTTCAAACTTTTATTCTCAGTTTCAACTCTATCAAGATCTTCAAGAAGAACCTTAAGTTCTTCTCTTTCAAACATGTAGTCATCTTCTACATATTCAATTTTGAAAATTTCTTTGAGAGGAATAGGACACTTCTTGTCTGTCATGTGTTCAAACTTCCAAGATCTTTGTCAAGTTTTTAGGATTTTCCTGAAGGAACGAAGTTCTGATGCTAAATTTTGAACATTTAGAATACTAAGAAGGGGGTGAATCAATATTATATTAAACTTTTGAACACGACTTATCCAATCACTAGAACATATTAACTAAAATAAAGAATGAAAGCATGAATCATCCACAAAGTCACCAAACACATGAACACCAGGATATTTTATATGGAAAACCCATAATGGGAAAAACTACAGTGAGGATTAGCTCACAATATATTATATCCATATATAGTATATTATATGGGCTCACTGACAAGACACACTATTCTTATAAGGCTCACAACTAGAGTTAAATACAATACAAAAATGGCTAACTACCAAAGTATGAAATGATACAAAGTGCACCTTCCTTTTGTTTTATTTTAGTTCATCTAAAGCTCTAAATATGAATTATTTCTCTTCTTAGTAGTCACTCAAAATTTTTGCTTTGATTCTAAACTCTTACCACAGAATTCACATTTTCACATCATCTGAGACCACTCACACCTGATATGTCATTTATGTTCACACTTCTATCTATATTCAACTCCAAAAATTTGCATATATATACCCAACTACATTCACACACATCAATTAGGTCGACCTAATTAGATATAAATGAAAAAAATTAAAAATAGCTTTTGTCGACACCACACATTATTCAAAATCATCTTCACACTTGTGCAATACTTAATTTAGGTTGGCATGGATCTAAAATAGATCCAAATGACATCTGCAATGTATATTTAATCTTCTCAGCACATATCATGTATTAGGTCAATCGATAATTGGACCTAACCACAAAAAATTTCAATCATACACATGATTCCCAATACACGTAACTTCCATATTCGATCTTTCTTCAATTTCACATTTCACCAACATCGGTGAGACTAACTCTAGAACCAGAGTATCAAAACATTGTTTTTAAGGAAATATAAAATCTCCCACACTGATTCACTAAATAAAGAGATGGCAATGATATATAGAGTTGAACTCTGTCATTGATATCTTCTAGTACATTTCACAAAACTTTTTGAGATGTTGAATAAGTTGTATGAGCCAGTCATAATGAATTGATTAAAAGCACAGAGTTATAGCTCTTCTTATATTGAATTACAAACCCAAAAACTATTCCACTAAACCACAACATCATCAATAGAGAACATTTATCCAAATTCTTGATAGATCATATTTTTGATATAGTTAGTTTTGTACAAATGATACCAAAAATTATTCCCCACAATGTTGACATTAATGACAACACTAGTTCAATTGAATCAACTGATGTATGTACACTTCATGCTCATGTTTCCAAGCTACATTAGTATGACAAAATTCCAAACTTCCAATAGTCAGTTGGTAGGCTAGTTACCAAATGATGTTGTGCGTGAAATAAAGGTCTTAATGGAGAAGTGATAGCTTCAAATCAAATATGCATCGACTTATACGGATCTAAACAAAAATAAAATAAAACCTCTAAATCAAGATGATAATCATCCTCCATTACCAATAGGCTCATTGTATGTTTTCAATAGGGAGAGAGGGGGGAAGGCAGAGATATAAGGATAGAAAGAGGGAGAGATAGAGGTGGGAAGATTGAGAGAAAAAGAGGGGAATAAATACAAAGGAAGATGGAGATGGAGATGGAGATGGAGATGGAGATGAATATGGAGATAGATATTGAGAGAAGGATAGGGATAGATAAAGAGAGAGAGAGAGGAGATAGGCGAGAGGATAGAGGGAAATATATAGATGGAAAAGATAAATATATGGATAAGGAGAGGTAGAAAGATAAATGTAGAGATAGGAAATGATATATATAGAGAGATAGAGAGGGGATATTTAGGGGTACAGAGAGGGGGGAGAGATAAAAAGATAAATATATGGGTAGGAAGTGGTATATAGAGGGATAGAGAGAAGAAGATATATAGGGGTAGATAGAGATGGAGAGATAATAAGATAGAGATAGAGGGAGAGATGGAAGAATAAATATGGAGAGTTCAAGATAGAGATACAAATATACATAGAGAGAGAGGTCTAGGAAGAGGGAGAGGGAGATTGGTTCTTCCTTTCTTGAAATTTTTCAATCCCATTCTTGTTCTTATTCTCTTTACGTCTATGTTTTATTTACCTTTGTCTTTGCCTTCATTTCTCAAGTGGTTTTATATTTTACCTATTATTTTCCTATTTTAACTTCCACAATCTTATGCTTATTTGACTTTTGTTTATTCATGATTTTATTCCCCTTTTCTTACCATTTTAGTTCTCATGTTACATATTTATTTCTTATCATACCACTTGTCCTACATTACCATGCATACTATGACACTTTGCTTATATTTTTTAATAATTGTTATCATACTTTCAATTATGATATTCAGTATATCTATGCTTATGATATTTATCATACTATGATGTTTATTCCTTGTTCTTTAACCATTGATTACTCGCCATGATACTAAATTTCTATAGCATACTTTTAGAGCTTACATATTGATCATACATTAACATATCACACTTTTATAGCTACCACATTAGATATAGGTACATCATGCTCCCCCCTTACATAGTAATTTTCTATTACCACAACCTTAATTCAAGGGAATCATGCCTTCCCCTTACATCCTATTTCTTCATTTCAACACCTTTTCATTAAAGACATCATCCTTTCCCTCTCTTGATATCGTATTCCTTCATTTCTATAACTTTACATCATGGGTATCATGCCTTCCCCGCTTACATATTGTGCATCTTATTACCATATGCTACTTTGGGGGCATTAGATATTCACCCATTACACATATTTTTATGCCTAAAACATTCATCTTGTCCATGTGAGGGGAACTACCTTGACATTGTGTTATCACACTTAAACTTCACTCTTGTTACCAACATTTTTTTCCTAATAGTGGTACCTAAGGTCCTAAAATTATTAATTTTCTGACTTGTATGGGCTTCAATATTCCCTGCTTGTGAATGCCTAATCCTCTACCTAAATAGTTCATGGTTTGATAGATTTTATTTTTGATGGGATAATTATTTCTTTGAAAATAAGGTGTGAATACCCTTTAGATGGGTGGGGATTAGTGGCAATTGTGGTTTCAGCAATGATGAGAAAAATAGATTGAATGAGGGTGGTGGAAATAAGGTGATAGGATTATGGTTTAAGATAGGTGTCATAATGTTGTTTCAATAATCAGGGGTTTTGGGATCATGAAAGAGATTAGCTTAGATGTTTTGATCTTAACTTGGGTGGGGATGTGTGTAGGCATGCTTTGAAATAATGTTATGACATGTTTAGATTTTTTGGGATGATATGATAGAGGAGTGACATTTTTATTTGACAATATCACTAGCAATTATTGTTTGGATAGGCTCTTGGTTTTTAGTACATGGATGTGGGAGGGGTCTTTGATGTTTATGGATTTTGGATTTCATGGACTTGTGAAAATTCGGCACTCATTTTCCCATATAAGTAGACTTGTCATAATGACAGAATGAGGTGGACTTAATATTTTTTTCTTAAGATCCTTTTTTAATATCCCTTGAATAAAATATTCAAAGGTTATGTTGTTTGATTGGGGGTTAGGTTGATGAGATGGGTTGAATTACAATATTTTTGAGGATGAAGGATTTACATAGGAGGGGGAGGCTACAAGGCACTTGCATGAGGTATAGATTTTGGATATGGATGAGGGATGAGGGGCTTGGGTTAAAGATGAATTTACCTTATTAAAGGTAATACAAGGATGATCAATGGATATGCCACAAGGATCTACTCAATAAGTTGTGCTAGTCAATTCCTTTTCTATGGGTTCTTGATGGTTTATTCTTGAGTGGTTAGATATTGTTGATGAGTCTAGATATTAGTTAATTTTTATATCTTTTATGCATGATTATATAAATTTATAAGACATTTCTCCTATACATTTTCATACATTATGCTATCTTGGATACCTATTATGCAAACCCCAAACCTTGTTTAACTATATGGAAATATAATTATGATGTGATGGTTAATGCATGATTTATGTGTGAATATGTATGAGTTGTGATTGGATATTTGTGCTTATTCATGGTTGTTAATATTGTTCACGTGTTGTGTGAACTAACCCCTTGCAACCAAAGGAGGTACTATAGCCTGCAAAAATTACAACATGTATCCCATAGGTGGAGGAGTTTTTGGATAGAAAAACAAGGGATACCCTAGAATAAACTAAACATGATGACTACAATATGGATACATTCAATGAAGGAGATAGTGCATCATTATAATTTTCAATAAAGAAATTGGAGAAGGAAGATCCCTATTACAATTGGGATTCTAAAATAATTGATTTTGAATGTTCCACGTTCTAGTCTTTTACAACAGAGTCACAATCCAATTTGGACTCTTCTTTTCCAGTTGCAATTAGATTTAACTGAATCTTTGTCTCCCTCTAAAATCTAGGGAGTGGTAATTAATATATTTCATTTAGAGTCATATTTGGAAGAATTACCCTCATTCCTATATGTAAAACACATTAGTTGAGTCTTAAGTTAGCTAATTAATCATTTTTTCAGTTAGTGGGTTTATCATACAATTAATAGATACATTTAGTTATCAGTTGTTATGCAAACTATGTTTATTGCACAATTATAATTTCATAAATAAGATCTTTCATCACAATCTTAGGATTAGTGAAGACAACTACTTGAGCAAGGTCCACTCAAGGTAACTATCCTTCATTCCTTTCTCTTTGGTTATTCCAATTATGTTTTAGTTACATTACTTTATAAAATGCAAATTATATTAAATAGTTTCTTTATGTTTCAATCATTGATGAATGCATGAACAATTCCTATTTCATAATTATACTATAATTGTTAGATTTTATTATAGGGTGAGTGCAGGATCATGAGGGTCCAAAAAGTGGTGATATGACCCAAAAGTGGTTGATGACATTTTTCTATCTGAATTTGATGAAACAAAAAGGGTTTATTGATAAATGTTTTAGATTTCCACCAATATAAGATATGACTTATTTGGGATTAATTATATAATTATTATTGATTTTTTACATGCTTTCTGACTAAAGTCTTGATTGATAGGTTGATTGAAAAAAAACTTTAATTCTTAAATGATTTCACAATTTTTCAATCTGAAAGATGCAACACATTCTATGATTCCCATACTATAGGATAAATAAATAAAAAATGATTTTCATAAATTTTTGACCAAGTTATGGTGGTCAGACAAACAAGTTTTAATATTTTTTTAATAATTTCTAATAAAAAATTCATAACTAATTATTTATTTGTAAAAAAATTATAAAAAAGGTGTGGCAGATCTAGGCATGTTTCCTCTAGATATATTGAAAGTTTCAAAAAATATATTATTTTTTGTGTGTACTTAGATTGGTTAGACATACAATTTCTTTTTATTTTTTCCTAAAAATTTATAGTATATTGAAATTTTAAAATTTCCACAAATAGATTTTTTTTTCCAAAAGAGGACTAGTATCTTAGAAACTACATTCAATTTTCTACAAATTTTGTTCTTACATATTTTCCAAATTATGTTAATTATAACCTATTCAAGTATTTATGTCAAGTTGTCTGACTCTATTTTTTTGAATTTCCATTGCCACTTAAGGGTCTAGTTTGGACCCCCATGATTATGTGTTGACCTTGTACTTTGAAGTGTATAATTGGTTTAATCATCAGTTCAATTAATTTCCAGAATTGACTTATGAATGTAATAGTTAGCTACAGTCTTATACTATAGGTGCCCATAGCCATAGAGACATCTTTACTCTCTTTACTATTTTGCAGTCTTATGATTTTCTACCAAGTGAAATATATTTACTAAAATGATTTAGGTAGTTCAAGGTCTTTGAAAGCACATACAGTTCCAATACCATCACAAGCCTACTATCCCTAGTCGATAATTCAATGAATGTATTTCCAATTGTTAAGTGGACTGACCATCTAGGTTATCCCTCTGAATTGTGTGATTGCCACCAATTTTACTAGACACTAGTAGGGAATCTAAATTTTTGGTGTCATTGTCAGGGATGGTGCTACTTTCAAATATTAGTTTCTTTCATTCCAAAATTTTCTAGTTTAGAATTTTCTTTCAATATTAGGACTTTTAGGTTTTATCTTCTTGAAATAATAGAGCATTTCACCAAAATTTTATAGGATCCATTTCCATAAAAATTCGTAGCTATTGTATGTGGAGGTAGAGAGACTCTTTGGGAAGATTCCTCCCCTTAAGCCAACAAGATAGAGAAGATATTGGTGACTAAATTGATCAAAGTGAGGGTACTATTGAAGAAGAATCTTCCCTTTCACCAACATCTTTTGAAAATATATAGGGTACCTTCCAAAAAAATTCTGATGCAATGGTGGATGATCCACTCGAACATGTGACCTTTGAAATTCCAATTACCAACCAAGAAAGGGCTATTGTGCTAAAGAATATCCCTCCTTCACCATTACCAATCTTCTATGGTTTGGTGACTAAAGATCCAAACACATTCTTGTTTTATTTTGATGTCATATGTAGGAGATATGATTACACCACTAATGCTCACAAGCTAAATCTATTTCTTGCCACTCTAATATATGTTGCCTCGATATGGTTTATGGGACTAGGCAAGGATGTTGTTCCAAATTGGGACACTATGAAAATAAAATTATTGGAGAAATACTAGGATTATTGTAGAGGAGTTGATAGGAGAAGAGATGATATTTTTAGAATGAATCTGAAATAGGATGAACCATTTTAAGATTATGTAGAAAGGTTTCAGTGTTTCTTGAATAAAAACCCACAAAATAGGCTCTCAAAAGAATCCTCAAAGATTTTTTTCTTGAGAGGAGTCAATGATGACTACATGGATGCCCTCAATATTATTGGGAAAGGGGATGTGTCTCAATTACCCTTTGAAGATATATGCAGGGTCTACATAAACTATTATAGGACCTTCACCAAAAGATCAAGAGGAAGAAAGAACATCCACCACTAGCAAGAAATCTAATGAGGTTTCAAGAGTGGAGATAAGAAATCTACTATCCAACAAAAGGAGGATACCATAAGTCATTTAGATACTTAGTTGGACACTCTACATATAAAGAAATAATGGGAAGAGGCTAAAGAAATTCTCACTTCAAATACTACCCCAATTGTAGACAAAGGAAAGCAAACTACAAGTGCAAGAGGGTTGCTAGTATTATAGAAGACAAATAAAGAAAACCTGATTTTCAACAACTTGAATGTGAGGATGAAAAGCTATTTTATATTTCTCAAATAATTCCATTTCATCCAAGACAAGGTATGCCACAAGACCCTCTAAATTTTAATACATATTTTCTAGCTGGTTATAATCAAAATTTCTCTTCTTGGAATTCTCAGCCCTAGCCAAATAACAAAAACCAATGGAAAAAACCTCAAAAAAACTAGAAATAGCAGCAACCAAATGCATGGTCACAAAAAAAATTTCAAGGTTTCAATTATAATCCTCAATGACCATTAAAAAAAAATCAATGGTGGCTACAATTGAAAAAAGGCTAGTAGTGGCACCACCAAAATTTGAATTACCAATAACCTTTCCTAACTTATCAACCACAATAATAGGCCATTATTCCTAATCCCAAAAACACAACATATCAACCACCCAAATCACCACAATTACCTACCCATCCTACACCTAACCCTAAAAACAAGCATGTTCAATAGGCTTATACAAATGAGGCTATACAATACCCCACTTAGGGGGTAGAGGTGAGTAATGTCCACCTCAAGTCATCAAAAACACTAGCTAGCCATTATTCCTAATCCCAAAAACACAACATATCAACCACCCAAATCACCACAATTACCTACCCATCCTACACCTAACCCTAACAACAAGCATGTTCAATAGGCTTATACTAATGAGGCTATACAATACCCCACTTAGGGGGTAGAGGTGAGTGATGTCCACCTCAAGTCTACAAAAACACTAGCTAGACCTTCATCCCCTCAAATCATTGAGATGGAGGATCATGAACCTATAGTTGGAGCTTAAGACAATTCACCTCTAGATCTTGTGTCAAATTACGTAAACTAGACTACCTCAATTCTAGATTCTCCTTTTATTGAGCGTTTATCCATTCAAAAACATCATACCCAAGCTGAGATAGACCTATTGGGTCAGCTTAAGGATGTCAGTATCAAAATCCCTCTCATCCAAGCTATCAAGAATTTCCTAATATATAACAAGATAGTAAAGGGCATATGCCTTAAGAATATATGGGACCCTACATGTTAAGTCTGGTAGTGGATGTTAACTATCCCTAAATACATAGATATTGGAAGTCCAGTAGTGGATGTTAAGATTAATGGGACCCTTATCAAGAACACCTTGATTGACTTAGGGTAAAAAATAATGTCATGACTAAAGATACAATGCAGCTACTTCAATTAGCTAACCTTAGACCTACACCAACTATTTTATAATTGATAGATAGGTCAATAGTAAAGCCTGAGGGGATCATTGAGGATTTAATCATTTTATTAGATTTGTTGATGCAAGATTTTGTAGGTAGCAACAGTCTTATGGGAAACTTAGCTATTGTGGGACATAGTGCGTGAGCTAAGTGACCTCTAGGGTTTTATCAAAGCAAACTCTTCATTTGGTGGGGGTAGGTAAAAGGTTAGAAAGATAGAAAAATATGAAATCTAAAC
This sequence comes from Sequoiadendron giganteum, assembly GCA_007115665.2. Classification (NCBI taxonomy): domain Eukaryota; kingdom Viridiplantae; phylum Streptophyta; class Pinopsida; order Cupressales; family Cupressaceae; genus Sequoiadendron; species Sequoiadendron giganteum. The sequence goes on along the minus strand of CM021101.1, from coordinate 251,628,004 downwards.
TACAGGCGATGCACCAAAATCATAGACAAATTTACCAGAGCATAGTGCAAAATGCAAAGGCCCGAACCACCAAAATGTTGTTTATCAAGTAATTTTTCTCAAAATCACTTTAAACATAACAAATACCCTCTAATTTGCATAGCATAATATAACATAACCTTATCCAACACGGAGGAGTCAAGAAAAAATGATCTATATTTATTTTTCTATGGAAGATCACAAAAGCTGAAGAACAGTCATTCATACATTATAGGAAAATAATAGCACAGACTAACAGTTTTACTAAATGCATGAAAAATAGAAAGGCTGAATGATTGACATAGTCTGCAATCCTTAATTTTAATAAAATTATTACAAATGATTTTCCCAGTGCTCAGTATCTTTTAGCAACTTAACAATAATCTAATAAAAGAGGAAAAAAGCCGCATAAATAGGCCAGTCCACTGCCTGAATGACCATAGAGGAAGAAAGTTGTGAGTGAATATCGACACCCCAGATCACCTCGAGCTGCCATTGAAAACAATGATCACCTAGGAGCACACCAACAATGCCATTGCAAGGAAAGAAAAACCATGCAGTAGAAGAAACAAACATGTGGCACCGCAGAAGAAAATGTGGCAGCAACCGGGTACAAAAGGTGCAACAACAATTCCAAGATAATTGTTGCATAAAGAATTGCCACACATCGAGTAGATGGGGCTTGGAAAAAATATGAAGGGATACCCAATGAAAATCCCTAAGAGGGGGCCACACGGGCGATGTCAAGAGATAGAAACTGCAAGGTGGGCCCAACTCGAAAAGCGGCCAGAGAAAGCCACGCATCGTGTAGACAGAGACCAACAAAAGAGAAGCAATATAAAAAGAAAAAATCTTCAATAGGAAGCCACATGGCACACACCAAAGGTTGTGAACAATTTAAAGGTAAGGCACAACCACAAAGATAAAAATAAAAACCGCAAAGGTTGCCGGTTTTTTGTGAAACAATTTGGCGACTCACTAGGACATTTCACTCAAGAAATGAAGAAGCCTAGAAACCTCGGTTCAGCATCCCATAATTGCTCACAACTTTGAGAGGGCAACCTGTAAACCGGTCCAAACCTTGTTTGATGGTGTGGAAAGAGCTCACAAATTTTGATGTGCCGATTTGAGATCGATAATTGCCTTGAAAGGCAAACCACTAGATATTTTCATCTCTAATTCCAGCCGGAAGAAGAGCTATGCCAACCGATGCACGATCCCTTCAATCTTCTAGGTGGTCAGAGACTGATCAAAATATTGGAAGATGGAAAGGTCTTGCTTCTTCTCCTTGATCTTTGCAACAATGTGTTCAACACTTGCTACCACCTGATCTGCAATAAAGGGCAAAGGGAGGCCTCTCTGAGTTAAGCAAGAAAACTTTTCCCACATATCACCGGTAACCTGGTTCAACCTGGCCCTGCATTCTGCCACCTGCTGGACAACCTCATCCATAGAAATAAGTATTTTTATGCCCATGGCCACCATTGTTTAGGATTCGATACCCACGCCACTTAGAGCCTCATCAGAAGTTGTATATAATTTACCCAACAAAATCCTGGCCTTGAGAACCTTATCTGAAGTTACCTCCTATATCTGCTGGATTGTTTCACTTACTATTCCGCAAAGGTTGGCTACTTGTGCCATAAATTTTAGGATGGGCTACAAAGTAAGGCATAACTCCTTGACTTTATCCCAATATGACACATACAAATCATTGGCGATCTCCAATGAGCTCATCTATCGTGCAAGAGGTTAGGTCCTCAAGATACTCAACTTTGCTTCTCTACTGCTCAAGTCCACCTTTACCTCCGATAGGCTTTTGCCCAATGTGAACACCTATTCTCTTAGAGTGGAAATCTCCTTTTACTTTTCCTCTAGGGCCAATTTGGCCCACTTTGTCTTTTGAATCTCCAACTCTAAAGTGGCATTCATTTCATTTATTTCATCATATGTGCTTTGTCGGAGCTCCTTCATACCTTCACTCAGTTGTACAGACTTAATGTGGAGCTTTTCTTCATTTTCTCGGCTCTGCTCAACCTCATGCTGGAGGGATGGGATGATCTCCATGCTCATAACATGCAGCTCCATGATTTGGATTTCAAAAGCACTCCTCTCCTTTTCCAGGTGACTTATTTCATTTTCTTGGGATTTATATTTGTTCACCCCGATATTGACCTTTCCCTTTAGCTCTGATATCTGCTCTTCCCTTTTTCTAGCCTGGCGATTGAGCTTGAGGTAATCAGTGGTTACTATCTTTTGAGTCTCCTCCATCAGCTCGACCCTATCTCATGGACGAGCCTACTACAAGTCTAGCCCAATGGCATTGATAGAGTAATCACTTGGTAGCATTTCCCCTACCGATTTAATCACATTGGGAGTGATCTTTGCAAACATCAATGAATTATGGCTCTCATTGAACATAGTTTGCAAGAGAGGCTTTGTCTACCTATATGCATCCTTTTGTATCCTCTTTTGCATTCAGCTAGCTCGAGCGCTTTTTTTTTCCTCCACCTATGAGAAATATTCTTGGGAAGGGATACCTAGTCCACCAGTAAAAGGAAACTCTCGGGGGACTGCTAGCGGAAAAGGTAGCGTACTCAATGCATGAATGGTTTTCCTAAGCCTTGTAATAATGGTGGGATGAATTGGTCACTTAGAGAGGATGATAATGTTGTATAAGGAAAGGCTGGGGAGGCGCCAACTGAAGGGCTGGGCCTCGAGGATAAGAATTTTTGGTTCATGAGCCCAGCACTGACACCAAATTATGCTTCGGGTAAGGTATGAAAAGTAGAGGATGAAAGTGGGAAACCAGTAGGGGAAAGACTCAACTACTCGGGATATCCAGTGATAGAGAAAGCTAGTGCAGATGAAGAAGAGACTAGAGACATAGTAGAAAGAGAAGAGGGAAGAAATGATATCTAAGGCTCGTGAAGAGCTATAGACGATACAACCGCTTCCTCCAGCTGCTGCTCTTCCTCTCCACCAGATTCTTTTGTTCGTGTTCACTTTTCATCCGAAGAATCCTCAAGGTCCATAATGACTTGCCTTCTACTACTGGTAGTCCTTGGGCACTTCCTGGTTGTTTTAGAGGAGCTGGATGGCTCCGACACTTGCACGTTTGATGAATCTTTCTACTGCATAGGTTGTTTACCAACATCTTCTTCATGCACTGGATCCTCCTCAATGGCAAGGGGATTATGAGTTACTTCTTCTCCAGGCTCCATGGCAATCCCCTCCCTTCTATATTTTTGCTCTGACGTAGAAGGGTTCAGAGACCTTTCTGTATCTAGATGTGCGTTCTCTCAGATGTCATCAAATTTTTCATCAAGAGCCACCTCTTCGTAAATCTTGGTGGTTGCCTTAATCTCCTGCTAGAAAATCTAGAAGTCTCAATTTTTTTTAGGACACCATTCAAGATTTTGCAATTGGCTACACAAGGACTAGTTGATCTTCTAATTTGGGTTGGTCTTCCCTGCCATGTAGTTAAATTTCAGCCATGACGGTTGCATGTCCTCAATAGGAAAATATTCAAGGCCTACATATAACCTTAAATTCCCCTCCTCAACATTCCTCTGAGGGTACCAGAATAACTGAGGCTGATGTGGGTTTCTTATGCCAACCTCTGACAAATTATTTTTGAGGTTTTATTGACAGCTTCATTTATCACCACCAACCCAAGATGACCCAACTTTGAAAACAAAATATTTGAAGTGTCAATCTTTGAAGTCTTTTTCTTGATCAGTGACACGGAACCAAACATGACCGATAGTATCAAATAGGATTTTAAATGCTTCCCCCCCCTAGTAATCATTATCAATGTTACATAGTTGCCTCATCACTTCCAGGGCCAGCACTCTGTCAAAAAGAAAGTGGGGGAGCCAGAAGGGCTCCGAGGTGAAACCTTGCATGTGGAGCATAGTGAAATCTGTGCCAAAGAACCAATCGTAGGGTGGCACAAGCTTTCCCAACCAAGATTTATGTCTTGGTGACAGATGTGTGAGCATGTTGATCCTAGCTCTATCCAAATCCCACAAAGTTGGGGCTAAGAACAAATCCGAAAATCCATAGTAATCAAAAGTTTTCAACATGACAGGAGTCCATGTCGAAACTAGCTTTCTTTAGCCGCATTTGTTGAAAATAGCTAGAGACATAGATGTCCTGAAATATTTTTTATTCTGATGCAATATTAAGTAGGCCAAGAAAGAGGGATACCTAAACCTAGAACCAACCTAGAAGTCTTGCAACTACGACCAAATACCATCACTAATAACCCTCACAAAGTCCAGAAGCAGAGCCACGTTGTTCTTTCTCAACATAAAGCTGAGACACATCTGAAACTCAAAGACTTTCTTGTCTGTATCTGGACCACACACCAGCACCAACATAGAATAGATAGAAGAAGACCCATCTTTTAAAGCACCCAGGTTCAATGGAAATTTGGGTGGTGTCGAGACATTTGTTAGCTGAGAAGTTTTGGTGTGGTAAAACTGTGATGCCAATCTGAGCCCTCCACTTATCATGCATCATTTTTATGTCAAAAATTTCAACATTATGGGTCAAGGGGAGCGAGATGCATAACATATCGCTTATAGCTTCAGGGCTGATGATTACCCTAAAATTAGTGTTGCTTATCACCCTAGTATTCGGGTCGAAGCCTATCGCGCAAGATGCTACAATTTCTAGGCAATAATGTACTAGGGAAGCCCATAGTCCCATAGATGCTTGCAGAAAAGGTCCATTAATTTCTTCATTCTCTCCCATGTGGCTTCCCTTAGGCTCTTAGGATTCTGGGATAACTCAAGATCAAAGGGATTATCCCAATCCTTCAAAACTAAAGCTTAGTTCATAAGAGGAATCACGTTCAATATTCTCTAGTCCACCTAACTGGTGAAGGGTTAGCATGGCCTTATTGGGATGCATGGGGTAGCATAAGACTCTAGGAAATAGATATCTATGCAGGGCACCTTCATTCTTTTCTCATCTATACTTGTTGGGGCTAGGGCCTATGTTGAACTTTCTGCAATCTCAGCCATTTCTCTCTATTCACAAGAACCTTTCATAAACTTTCGTAGATGACTTAGCTTCTAAAAAATGTTTTATCTCTTGCGAATGACTTAGGCATTTTATCCTTCCATAACTTTCACAATAAATTTTCTTTGCATGTTCAACCTTCTTTTTGATTCTCGTGAAAAGTGGTTGAGCAAGTGTACATGTTAGCATTTCATGCTTAGTTGCTATATGTGTCACCAGCTTTTCATGCATATGAAAAGATCGCCAACCTTCCAAATTGCTCTCCACATTTAAGAGACATGATTTTTCTTGAATAGCGGACCAAGACAACCTTGCCAAATCTTTTGCAAGCTCTTTTTCATTTACTGATTTTCCTAATTGTACTTGGGTGCATCACCCAAAAGCCTACTTTTAAGATTTTCCTTGGTTCAGATGGGACGACAAATCCTTGTGCTGACACCTGGTCAATCTTTATTGAATTTGGAAACTTGAACAGAGCAAGTTGCAACTATACTTGATTATTCCCTTCACTTCACACACAGCAACACTGAAAAATCGAGGCTTGGCAACACACTTTGCCTCTATCTGAATTATGGCTTGCCTCATCAGGTGAACCTTAACTAGTCTATAAATAGGGCCATTAGCAGCATTGCAAATCACAATTATTCCTAGCATTCTTAGCTTAAGAGGCCTTAGTTTTTTTAGCAATTTTCATTTTCTAGCACTAATAACAAGCAATATGGAGATGCCAATAAGACTATTCTGTAAAAAGACTCAAGCCACTTTCCTAGGAAAAATTAGGTGTAGGTGCTTGAAGTGCATAATAGGCGTGAAAAACTTGTTATTCATGAAAGCAATTAAATGGGTTCTTGGCAAGGACTGCGTGGAGTATGATGAACAATACCAGGTCAACACTAGCATTTGTTCCCACTTTGTCACCTCACTACTAGATATCAGTCTCTCCAAATGCAATATCTTGAAGCTAACGAAGTGAGTGTTCCCTCAATGCTACCTCGAAGGACTGGAGAAAATAGTGCATGCTGCCGAATTTGATCATGGGGTTCCTTCAGTTCGCAACCTGCGTCTGCTATAGATGCATGGAGGACCCATGCCAACCAAACCCTTCCTCTTTGGTTTTGAGTTGGAGACTCATGAGGAGTATCGTGCCAACATTTGTGCTGGCTATTTTTTCCTCATGCGGATGCATTACATCGAACCATTCTAAAACCTCCAATGGTACGAGTAATTTGAAAGAATGGTGTTCCCTGATCTCATGCCACCGGTTGCTGCCATTGTTGGTCCGACTAATGCTTGATAATTTGAGAACAAAAATAGTCCCCAATTTTACTTTTTCCCTTTTTTCGGCCTCCACTTCATAGCAGATATATGTATATATTTTGATACAAGGCCACTGGCCTCTATCTTATATAATGTAAATGTTTTAGCCATAATATATAATACTTAGTTTTTTAAGAAATCCTGGCTCATTTACAATGTTTTTTCAATTTCTTGCACCATTGTTGTTATTTCATAAAGCACTGAGAAGGCCCAAAACTTAAAACTGGAAAAATAATTACATATTTACAATTTACAAAGCCATCACATAGGTAGAATTAATTAAATTTCTTAAGATGTATTCCATTAACTGGAATACTTAAGGTATTACCTTCCATGTCTTCCAACTCAAAAGAGTTGAACTGACTGGACAATTTTGAAAGGCCCTTCCGAAAGACTGTCAAATCTTTCATGTTGGTCGGGCCTTGCTCCGCACTCGTTGAACTTGAGCACCAAGTCCCTGCATTGTAGCTCTTGATATGATGCATTTTTATCAAACCATTTCTTTACCACCTGTTGGTGGTTGTTCATCGCCTCAAGGGCATGCTCTCTCTTTTCTTGAACCTAGAGTATCTTGGAGAACCATACCTCCATTGCTCTATTTTGTTCAATCTCTAGAGATTTAAGCAACTGCAAGGCAAGTATTTAGTATCTTCTTGGGAATGATTCGGTCTGCCCACAACGTTGTCTAGAGGTTCTTATGCCATCCCTCTAGTGTTTTGAGCCTATCTTCTTAATTAACCTGATGAGGTTTTTATTTGTAGACTCCGCGAGGCCATTTCTCTGGGGATAATAGTTGGAAGATGTTTTCAAGAAAACTCCATACTTTAGTGCAAATTGGCTCATCTTCAAGCTGAGGAAATCTTTGGCATTGTCAAAGATGATTGTCTTTGGTGGGCCAAATATGGCTACCAACTCCTCTAGAAATTTAACAATCTCTACTTTTTTTGCATTATTCAATGACACTGCTTCTGCCCATCTGGTGAAGTAGTCGGTCGTTGTCAATATCCACTTGTGTCTAGCTAAGGAGAAAGGGTTAATCATTCCAATGAAGTCTAGACCCCATTGAGCAAAGGTTTTTTCTACTACTATAGTCCTTGATGGCATAGCAACATTCTTTCTCTTTCCGACATAAAATTGGCATTCATTGCAAGACTTTATTAATGAAAATGCGTCATTAAAAAGTGTTGGCCAAAAATAACCAGCACATATAATTTTAATTGTTGGAGTCCTTGTAGAAAAATTCCCTCCTGTTGGGCCATTGTGGTATTGATCCAATATTCTCTTGACCTGCTCTTCATTTACATACCTTAGCAAGATGCCATTAAAATTTCTTTTAATTAGGACACCCTCCAAGAGAATATAATTTATATTTTGTAAGCGATAGAAACACCTTTTAAAAGAAGGGATATTGATTGGATACCTCCCCATCTAAATGAATTTCATTTTATCCTCTAGCCAATCACCCTGAGAGCTTTCTTTGTTCAATAACATAGGTTCTGGAACTTCAAACTCTGTCATTGATTCACTATTTTCAGCGAGGTACTTGCACAATCCCTTTCTTTTGACAGTCTTGACAGGCCTAACTTCAATATCATACTCTAGGATCTTAGTTATCCAATTATCTCTTTTCTCTGTGATTTCTCCTTCCATGATATACTCTCACACAATAGGATGTGGTACACAAACAATCACCTTATTATATGATATCAAGTGTTAGAACTTCTTAAGCCCTTTCACAATGGCAAAGGCCTATTTTTCCACAAAATTGTACTTTACCTCATACTCTTTTAAGGTTCGTGAGTAGAAATCAATAGGAGACTCCCTCTTATCTTTATCATATTTTTGCATAAGTATAGTGGAAATACTGTTGCCAGCACCAAAAACATACATAATAAAATCTTTTGATAGGTTCAAGTTAACTAATACAAGAGTGGAAGAAATAGCCTCCTTTATAAGCTCAAAATATTTTCTGGCCTCCGTCGTCCATTTGAAAGTCTGGTCTTTTTTAAGCATCAAGGTAATAGGCCAAACGATCCCCAAAAAATCTATAATGAATCAGCTAATGTAGTTGACCTTACCTAGAAATGATTGCACTCCCTTCTTGTTTATAAGTAATGGAAGCTCCCAGATTGCATCAACTCTTTCAATATCAATGGCAATGCCCTCCTTTAAGACAAAATACCCTAATAGCTTCCCCTGAGCAACTCCAAATACACATTTCTTTGGGTTTAAAGAAATCTTGAATTCCTGGTACTTCTGGAAGACAAGCTCTAAATGATCAAAGTGATCATTAGAAGATTTTGAAAATACTGTCAAATCATTTAGATAGATGAGTATAATTTTATGGATTAACTCCTTAAAGGAAATATCCATGGCTCTTTGAAAGGTGGATCTGACATTTGAGAGTCCAAAAGGAATCTTGGCATATGCATATGTTCCCCACTTTGTGGTGAACATTGTTTTGTGTTGGTCTTCCTCTTTTACGCGAATTTGATTGTAGCCTGAAAATCCATCCAACATTGAAAACATTTCGGAATCAACTACAGTCTCTAGAATTACCTCCATTGAAGGCAAGGGGCAATGATCCTTTAAGGATGCTCAATTCAAGTCTCGAAAGTCTACGCATAGTCATATGTCTCCATTATTATTTTGGACTAGTACCAGGTTTGACACCCAAGTCTTGTGTTTGATTGGAAACACTATTCGGGATGCAATTAATTTATACAATTCTTGTGACATGAGAGATTCTATCTTTGGGCTCACAGGCTTGTCTTTGACAAATCAGCTTCACCCCTTCTGATAGCTCAATTGTATGCTCAATGATCCTGAGATCATATCCCTTAAGATCATCATATGACCAGGCTACTACACTCTGATACTCCTCAAAAAAAGTTCTTTCATCTATCTTTATTCTTCTGATAAACTTTCTTCCCGACCTTGAGCTTTCTTTCTTCTTTGATATACAAATCGGTATAGACACCCTTGTCAGCTACCAACCTTCTTTTATCTCTTGTCGCATCATCGAAATCAAATAGGCTCTCCAGAGTGACTAGGCCTCTCGGAAGCTTGTTGGATTCCAACTAGATAATTTGATCCCCGTAAGCCTCAGCGATCTTTGGTTGCATCAGATCAGCGAATTCCCCAGATGACTGGAGAAATGATGCAATATGGGAATTGCTATCGACCACTTGCAAATCTTGATTTTTGTTTGGAACAACGGGTCTTATGATTACTCTCACCACATGCTTATTTTTCAATAACTCAGAGGCTAGCTCAAATTGAGCCTCGATAGTTTCCATCCGGTTGGCTTCAGAGTTCTTCTCTCTTTGTATAGGCTGAATGTTAAATGCCTCAAAGTTGTCAATAAGATCCCAGACTCTATGTCGGTAGGATCGCATTCGGACATTTTTTGCTGTAGAAATTCCCTAGATTTTTTTGACCACCAACTACAAATCTCTAAACACACTTATCTACTTCGCATCCATTTGTTCTGCAAGGCTCAAACCATGGACAAGACCTTCATACTCTGTGTCATTGTTTAGGCATGTGAACTGGAAACGGTAAAACCTCAAGGTCTTTTCCTTAGACAAAGATGTTAAACATATGCTTGCTCCAGCTCTGGCTCTACATATCACTCCATCAAAGTGCAAAGTCCATAACTCTGAGGGTGCTTTGCCTCCGGACTCATTTATAACTTTGGGAATAGACTACCCTTCCTCATGTATGACATAAGTCTTGATTCTAGTTGCGTGATAATTCCCAAAAGGGTCTATATCAATAAACTCATTCAATAAATTTTCTTCATCCTCTATCTAGGAGCTATTAGCCTCTTCTTCTTCCAAAAATTCCACATTAAACCTTTCTTCCTAGGTAATTGAAGTATGTGTTGCTTCAAATTTGAGCAGAGCCTCATCAGCAGCAGGTTCAGAATGCAAAGTTGCCAACAGTAATTTCATCCTGGCTCCATGTTTGGTCCTCAAAATCAGGTGTGACCAATCTAGCACTAGATATCCTCTGACATTTGCTATGAATTCTCAAGAAAAAAAAATCCCAAATAGAGGAGGAATATCAATGAGTACGGTTTCCTGATTTACAGTGATACTAGGGCAGGCAAATAATGCCTTGGGAAATCCCTTGATTACCGTGACGGTATCAACTTTATTTATGTCTAGTTGCATGACTCCCTTATTAAGAGGCTCATATTTTAAACCCAAAGCATCAGCTACTTGCTTAGGCATGACAATGGTGTTAGCACCAGAGTTGATCATACAATTATGTAACAACTTGTCACTAATGATAAGTGTTAGAAATAAAGGCTTGGGTTTAGGCTTACTCTCTTTTCCAACTTCTTTCTTTTCCTTGGGTTGATTTGTTAACACTTTATCCAGGTTCAGCTTGGGTATCTTTTCTTCATTGGATAGACCAGGAACCTTCACATCTTCCTCTCTGGATAATTTTTTTTGTAACAGCACTTTCTGCTCTGGAATAGCCAGGACATCCCATAAAGAAGAATTGGTAGAATATTTCTTTAGTTGTTCCACCACATTGAACTATGCTCACAACTGATGAGTCATGATTAATTTCTCTTTAGGTTTTGTAGTTGGTGTTGGTCTTGTAGCTAGTGCATCTTGTTGTTTGGAAACAGTTGGGATGATAATAGGAGATTTAACCTTCGGAGGAGGGAAATTCAGAGAATTAGGAGGAACCACATTAGTCTATTGTGGGACTAACAACAAGCCTGTCGACAGACTAGGCATCAACTGAAATGAAGCATTAGTTGGCAGAGATGTGAATTCTCTGGTGAATCTCTCCTTAGAATGTGTGTTGTAATCAAACTTTACTCATGGCATTTGAGTTATCAGGAAGCCATTTGGAAATGTTGACTCCTCTCCTTCCATCCATGAAAAGAGCGCTTGATCTGGAACTATATTTGATTCTTGTTGAATGGACATCCCTTGCATTTGAGCAGTGAGGACAACATTTTCCATTTGTTGAGAGGTGTATGATTGGTTGTTGGGATTGGGTGTGTTGCCTTGGTTATGTTGATCCATGATCTTTTGTTGCAAATTTCTCTGCAGATAATTCCTCAGCATGTGCACATCGTTACAAGGAAAACAGCATGAATTGGTGTCTTCGATGAAGTTGTTTTGTCCAGCAACCAACTCTTTATTTGAACTAGGATGGATAGTCTACATTGGTAGGGTCACTAGAACAACCTGGTTATTTGGCTGAGCCTGATTATTTCCGCGTGATCTATCTTGCCATTGATTTTTTTGGTACGGAGCTTTTCCACCTTGGTAATTTTGGTCTGTTGCCTTTTGATAGTTGTATTGTTGTTGCTTCATGGTAGTCAATTCATTAGTCATGGCCCTCATTTGTTCTCTCATCTCATTCATCTCAGCAGCCAAGGGATTAGGCACTAGAGTTGCGCTCAGGGCTATTCCTGGATATACATACATAGATTGGGGAGGAGGTGCAGGTGCACTGGTCAAAGGAACTTTGGCTTCTATGACATTACACTCGAGAAACAATGGCATGATGGGTCTCAGTGCCAACTTTCCAACAGCAATCAAATTATTTTCCGTAGTAATAGCCAAGGTATAAGCATCAGGAAGAGTCTCTCTGCCAAGAGCCTGTAACATCATGGAAATATCAGGATTGATGGATTTTAAGTAGAACATGAATGCCAAATTCGAGGGTGACCGACTACCAATAAGAACTCTTTGTCAAGTCAAATGGAACTGTGCGTTGAAATTAGGCAGAGCTTCATGAGGAGCTTGTTTTATGCTTGTTAGTTGATGATACAATGAAGACTTGTTGCCAGCGTTCAAAAAATGCTCATAAAATGGGGTTCCAAGCTGGTCCCAAGTAGCAATAGTATTAGCCTCAAGATTCCTATACCAGTTCAGTGCCTTTCCTTGAAAAGAGGCAACAAGAAATCTGAGGGCTACATTTTCATTTGACACACCATGTACCAGACATATTTCTGCAACATCTTGCAGGTGTTTCGTCAGTGTCTTCGACTCATCCCCGAAATACTTAGGGATAACTTTTAGAGCAAAAGCAGGGATTGGGGCCTATACTACATGAGGCATAGGTGGTACTAAAGGACTACTAGTGTTCCAAGCTACGTAATTTCTAGTGGCCATAGGTGTAAGAGAAGCAGGAAACTGTGGAGAAGGAGGAGACGGAGGAGGTGAAGGACCACCTCAACGACCTCTCAGGTGCACATAAACTAAGGGTGATACGAGCTGGCCAGGGAATCTTGCAGCCTACGACCTAGTTACAGGCCGATGGCTCATACCCACTTATAATATCAAGCAAACTTGCTAGTTCAAATCCCACTGGGCGTGCAAAAAAAAGAACTATTGACGTAAGATTTTGTAGGTAGCAGCAGTCTTATGGGAAACTTAGCTATTGTGGGACATACTGCGCTAGCTAAGTGACCTTTAGGGTTTTATCGAAGTTGGCTCTTCGTTTAGTGGGGGGAGGTAAAATCTTAGAAAGATAGAAAACATGAAATCTAAACTACAGGCAATGTACCAAAATCATATACAAATTTACCAGAGCACAGTGCAGAATGCAAAGGCCTGAACCACCAAAATGTTTTTTATCAAGTAATTTTTCTCAAAAGCACTTTAAACATAAAAAAATACCCTTTAATTTGCATAGCATAATCTAACATAACCTTAGCCAACACAAAGGAGCTGAGAAAACATGATCTGTATTTATTTATCTATGGAAGATCACAAAAGATGAAGAACGAGCATTCATACATTATAGGAAAATAATAGCACAGACTAACAGTTTTACTAAATGCATGAAAAAAAAAAGGTCGAATGATTGGAATATTTTGCATTCCTTAAGTTTAATAAAATTATTACAAATTATTTTCCCATTGCTCGAGAGCTTTTAGCAACTTAACAACAACCTAATAAAAGAGGAAAAAGGTTGCATAAATAGGCCAGTCCACTGCCTAAATTACCACAGAGGAAGAAAGCCGCAAGTGAACATCGACACCCCAGATCACCTCTATCTGCCACTAAAAACAACAATCACCCAGGAGAATGCTAGCAATTCCATTGCAGGGAATGGAAAACCTTGCAACAGCAGAAATGAACATGTGGCACCGTAGAAGAAAACGTGGTAGCAAGCGGGTACAAAAGGCGCAACAAAAATTCCAAGATAACCAACGCACAAAGAATTGCCATGCATCGAGCAGATGAGGCCTGGAAAAAAGATAAAGGGACACCCAATGAAAAGCTCTGAGAGGGGGCCACATGGGCGATGCCGAGTGATAGAAACTACAAGGTGGGCCCAATTCAGAAAGTGGCCAGAGAAAGCCATGTGTCACACAGACGGAGACTGGAAAAAGTCAAGCGATATGAAAAGAAAAAAGTTTCGATAGGAATCCATGTGGCACATGCCGAAGGTTGTGAGAAATTTAAAGGTAAGGCAAAGATAAAAATAAAAACTACGAAGGTTGGCGGTTTTTTGTGAAACAAGATTCATGTGAGTACCCTACATATTTTATAGTCTTGCAGCCAAAGGTCAACCTTGTAGGATATCCACTCATTTTAGGTAGACCATGGTCAGTTACAGTTGATGCATTCATAGGTTGTAGGTCTAGGAACATGATAATATCCAATGGGACTATAACCATGAAATTGGTTCTCTATCCACCAGCACAACCTCATGAAAACCTAGAGTAGACGATATGGCCTACCTTGGATGAAGAATATCACTATTCCCTGCAAGCTCTCATGACAATAGAATGCAACCCCTATTAGGAACCCAAGATGGGGATTACTTAATTGACCATATAATATAGAACAATTATGATAGGGACCCACAACAACAAGACTATATTTCATGTTTGCAGGTTCCACTACAAAACATTATACCTATAAATTCATTAGAAGAAGTATCCCAACTATTCCATTCCCTTTTACCACAAAAATTTGTTCCCAAAATTAGCGGCCTTGATCTCTCATTTGTGCAATAAAAATATAAAACTTGGGAAATCATGCCAAGTAAAACCCTAAACATCAACAATGGATTAACTAAAGAACAATAGAATTCTCTTAACACTATTTGCAGGCACACACAATTGTCTTTGCATGGTACTACCATGATATGAAGGGAATTGATCCACAACCTTGCATGCATAGGATCCACATAAATGATGGTTTTAAGTCAATTAGACAACCCCAAAGGAGAATGAACCCTACCTTAAGAGAAATAGTTAAAACTAATTTACAAAGCTACTTGATGCAAGATTCATTTATCCCATTTTTTATAGCTAATAGGTGTCACCATTAGTCATTGTTCCTAAGAAATTAGGAAAATGGATGGTATGTGTGGAATATAGGGAGCTGAACACAACAACTAGAAAATATCACTTCCCCCTACCTTTCATTGACTAAGTGCTTGATTCCTTAGTAGGGAATAAGTACTTCTCTTTCTTAGATGGGTTCAATGGCTATAACTAGATAAAGATAACTCTAGAGGACTAGGATAAGACTACATTCACATTCCATCTAGGTACTTATTCATATTATATTCTTCCCTTTGGACTATGTAATGCCCCAACAACTTTTTAGATGGCAGTGCTAAGTATCTCTTCAAACTATGCTCATGATTCCATGGAAATCTACATGGACGACTTTACTACATATGGAGACACCTATGAAGTACTTAGCAATATAGAAAATGTTTTGAAAAGGTGTAAAGAACATAACCTATCATTGATCCATGAAAAAAAATTCATGATAATGACTCAAGGGATCATTCTAGGACACTTTATCTCAAGTGAAGGTATTCAGGTGGATCCCAATAAGATTGAGATCATTTCTACACTTCTTGTGCCACAAAAGAATAAAGATGTTAGGATCATTTTAGGACATACAAGCTACTATAGGAGATTCATCCAAGATTTAAGCAAAATTATAGAACCCTTATTTTTCTTACTCACCAAGGACACAAATTTTTAGTGGACTATAGAATGCCAGTTTTCCTTTAAAGCACTTAAGACAACTTTGACACAAGCACCTTTCTTAAGGGAGTTGAATTGGATACTAAATTTATATATATGCACTGATGCTTCAAAAAATTTAATAGGAGTAGTATTAGGAAAAAAAGAAGGAAAAAAAGAACATGTCATCTACTATATCAACAAGAATTTGCAAGGAGTTGAACTTAACTACATTGTCACAGAGAAAGAGATGTTGGTAAATGTTTATGCTATCAAAAAAATTAGGAAATATCACTAGCTATAAATTTTTTATCCACACAGATCATACAACAATAAGATACTTAATCATAAAACTTTTAGTTGGGGGGCGACAATTCAGATGGCTACTCTTGCTACAAAATTTTGATATGAAAATAGTGGATAAGCTAGGGAAAGCTAATGTGGTGGAAGATTTTCTATCTAGGTTTCTTACATAAAGAGAATAAGGTGTTGTGGATGACTCTTTCCAAATGAGAATTTTTTTTCTCTTGCAGTTCACACACCATGGTTTTATCATATTAAAAATTACTTAACTTGGTAAGGTAGATACCCTAACATTTCTCTCCTAGAGAAAAGAGAAAGTTGGTGCATAAAATATTTCCATATTCTTGGGTAGCTGGTTACTTATTTTATATTGGTTCAGATAATATCAGGAAAAGGTGAGATCTTTTACATTTTGAAATATTTCCATGATGAACCCTATGGGGGCCACTTTGCAAATAAAAGGACAACATTTAAGATCTTGACAATAGGTTATTATTGGCCAACTCTCCACAAGGATTCAGTGAAGTATACCATGAGTTGTGACAGATTTCAGAGTGGGAAAACCAACAAGGACAAATGAAATTCCTTTGCAGCGATAGATAGCACTAGCACCATTTAACAAATCAATGCTAGACCTCATTGGCCCAATTTCACCAGCCTCTAATAAGAAAGATTATATTTTGGTTTGTACAAACTATTTGAAAAGATGGGTTGAATTCAAGGCATTATAGTTTGCAAGATATGGAAATCTAGCTAAGTTCTTGTATGAATACATCTTTATTAGGTATGGAGTACCTAGGGAAATTATTTATCAATTGGTTAAGGAATATCCAATAAGACATAGTTAATGAATACCTTATCATCCCCAAGCCAATAGGTAGGTGGAGGTTACGAATAGAGAGATTGAGAATAATCTAACCAAAACAATGAAAATTCATAGAAAGGACTGGGCCTCAAGATTACTTGAAGTAGTGTGGGCCTATAGAACAACATGAAAAATAACTACAAGTTTTACACCATATAAATTATTTTATGGGAAAACAACAGTTCTTCCAATAGAGTTATTAGTACAAGACACTTAGGAATTGATTTAACAAAAACACAAAATGAAAGGTTACATAGTCTAAATGGGTTGGATAAAATTAGAATGGAGGCCATCTATCATACCAAGTTCATTCAAAAATAAAGAACTAAATGGCATAATAAATTTATAAAGGTCAAAGAGTTCATTGTAGGTGATTGGGCTTTACTATATAGCCTAGGATACAATGGAAATAAGGGTAAGTTACAATATAGATGGTTGGTAACCTATTAAATTCAAGAGGTATTTCCCAATGGAGTATTTAAGTTAAAAACTATAGATGTAATTAAATTCACATTGCTAGTGAATGGACATAGATTGAAGATATATAAAAAGATAGCTCAGAAAGATGATTTTCTACTTTTTGTAATGCATCTATATGGTCAAAATAATCATTCAAATACAAAAATCAATCATAGAGTAACACCTCAATAGAATACACTATTGTTTCTCATAGTGCCTCAGTATATGACCTACACAGTTCATCTCTTGAGGTTACTTAGGTATAAATTACTATCCCACACTTTTATGCACACATAACACAACTACTATGATTCACAATGTTCTTCCAAGAATGCTTCATATTTTCAAAGGGACTTGTAGCTTAATGTATTAAATTTTTTATTATCAAGTTTGGGAGATGTTGTGGTTGGGACTTGTAGCTTAATTCATTTTATTTGTCACAATTCAATTCAGGACTTGTTGTAGAAGGTACCTGTACTTATATCTATCAAAACATTTAAAAATTTGCACTACATGAATTGAAATTCATCACCTTTCATTTCACTTTTTTCCACACATGCAACATTAATCCTATCATATTAAGTACATGCAACATGTTCATTCCACTTCATGTTCCCAATTTTAAATTTCAAGAATTTGAACTATCACTTCATCACCCATCATTTGTACATTCTCCTTCATTTTATTACACATGCCACCCTATCATACATTTAAACATACATTGTAATTAACTCTTATCAAATCAATATCACACTATGGAAAAATTTCAATTAGTCTCACATGCATGGAATTATTTTAATCACATCTGACAGGTATGCATACTACACTACCATCATTATCATAAATTTCCAAAGCTTTCATTATGTATTTACATTAAATCTTGCATGCTATCTATTTGATTATCTTCTTTCCATATTTTACAATCATACCCTTTGCCTATTTCACATGACTTGAAGTGAGGTCACTTCAAAAATTAAGTGGGGGGGGGGGGGGTAATATATCAACCAATTTTTTAGTTTTCCACCACCAAAAGCCAAATGCAAAAATAGACATATAAACCCTTTTTGTCTTAATACCTTTTAGACCTATAACCTTTTCCTATCAGTTTTAATTGTCAATTCCCTAGATTTTGAGATAATTTGAACCCAACTCAAGCTAAATTAAGCTAATATAGAGGAGAAAGGGAAATAACTATTGCAGTAATAGTGTAGTTATAGTGGAAAAGTGCATGTGAGTGTAGCAGAATAGAGACGGTTTGAGGGTGGATGAATTAAATTTGAGCTTAATTTCTAGAGAATTGAGTTGAATTTCAAGAGCATTGATCTAAGGTAGAGTATTTCACCATGGGATGTGACATTAACCAAAGAGATCCATCAACCCATAAATAAATATTGGACGATGCATTATTTCTACCCATTTTAACAAGGGTTAGATGGTTGGACTACTTCCTAAAACTGATAGAATTCAATGAGGACATGACGAGGAAATTTACGGCTACACTACAATTTGATGAAGCCACGGTCAAGGGGTTGAAATTGGATGCTTCAAAGGTCACAATTATAAAATTTTCTATTCTACTGAGGGTTGGAGCTGATTTCCCTACTCGAGAAAATGCAATTGCAACTAGGGATGAGTTCAGAGAGCCAAGAGAAAACCTTGAATCCTCATCACAAGGTACTAAGAGACTATCATTGCTATGGATATAGACATCCTATATCATGTGATATTAGGCTATCTCTTTTGTACACTATTCATTTTAAGTTGCTAAGTTAGCTCTTTCATAATAGATTGGTCAATGTGCCCAATTATCTTTACAATTTGCTCAAAAGAATGGGATCAAAATATCAGAGGAAGAAAAATGATTCAACCTTAACACATTATTATCCGATAACCTTGTTAGTAAAAATGAGTCTTAGGATTCAACATCCCCAGGCATCTTGGAGGAATTTTGTAATTTTTCAAGACATTAATCACATCCTTGAAGAACCTATAGTTCTAGAAACCCTTGAATCACCTGTTGCATCTATAAGAGGAAATCCTCTTATTCCACTTGTGGCTTCACCTACCCACAACTCAAGTGAACCTAAGGAACAAATATGTAATATTTACCATATGCATCCTCTATCCAACTTGCAGCAAAAGAAACCCCATATTCCTCTAAAATACCTAAGACTAGGAAAAATAAAGGTAGTTCTTCGACACCTTCCAAGGTACAAAAGAAAAAAATGATACATATGAAAGGAAATATACCCCACCTAGTAGTTCAAGTCATTTGAAGAAGAAAGCTTTTATGAGATGGAGTGTGGATAAATTAGAAGAGGAAATGAGGGACAAAGGAAAATAGGAAGAAGATTTTATGATGATTGACACTAATTCATAAATGAAAGGAAATACCTCTGAGAATGTACATGTGCCTATAAAGAGAAAGTGGTATAAATACCACCTTTGATTCAAATTCAAAGGATGTATTTTTTCCAATAAAAAAAGAAAGAAAAAATCAGTTAGCCCTAGTAATGAGGGTTATGAATATATAAGGGGTTGTGATGAGAAATGTCTAGAAGAATAGGAAATGTTTTGGAAGATAGAAATGTTAAGGAGATACAAGAAGCTCTAGCAAGGATTAAACATCTAGAGGAGTTGGTATAGACTTATGAGGAAAGGGATAAAGAAGGGTAGATAAAGATATAGGAGTTGGAGGAAAAGCTACAAACATATGGACATGGTGAAAAATTGGACCTATTAGCATAGCTTTCCATGGTCAAAGTAGGGAATAGAGAGCTTGCAGCTCAAAATTATAGACCCCCTACTGCAAAATCCCCGACTTATCATACAACCTTATTCCCTGGGGTATCAATTGTGGAAGGTTACTCAATATTTTCTCAGCAAAAGTAAAATTGGAAAAAAGAGAAGGAAAAAATGATGGCAGAGCATACAAAGATATTGGAGGGTAAGGACATTGAATTGAGAAAGTTAGTAGTTAAAGTGGAAGAGGTAGCAGGAAAAGATGCCCAGATTGTCAGATGTAGACCCCCAACCAAAACTTATGTCTTGTTTCTCTAGGAAACATTTTTGAGTCTCTAATTCAGTAGGTTGATAAGCAACCAACCAGTTTCCATGAGCAAGAAATTTGATTTCCTTAACATTTTTGTTGATTTTATATTGGATGAATAGGACTAGCTCTGCGAATGTTATCTACATAATTATGCAGTACTAGAGGAGACATAATGGAACCCATTAATGTTTTTGGGGGATTTATAGGTAAGGGCACTAACATCCTACTTTAGAAATGAAAAATTCAGAGATGAACTCATGGGGGAGTATGAAGAGAGAGAAAAATCAATTTCTCTCCTCATGAAAAAATAATCCAAGGACCCTAATACAATCATAAATGAATGGCTACAACTTATAGATCACAAGGGTGCATGAGGAAATATCATAAAATTAAGGATAGAAGATTACAATAGGATGTAGACATTGACAAGTTGACCCATTCATCATTGTTATAATTATGTCCAGGATAGATATAATAGTTTGACTCCAAAATTATAGAGGAAAGAGCCACACTCAGTGTATAACTTCATGGCCATGATTGAAATATTACACAAGTACATGGATATTGATGTTGAAAAATAACTTAAATAGGTTCCACTTACATTACAACCACCAATAATCCTTATTTATCGCCACATTGCACAAGAGATAAAATGGAGGAATGTGAGTAGTTTGAACTTACCAAACTAAGGATACTTTCATGTTACAAAGGATTTTCCATAAAGCAGATCAAGGGAGTGAACACTATCATGGATCTTAGAGAAATTACACTACACAAAAACCTCTAGCCCTAGTTGATTTGCTTGAGGGAAAGAAAAAGGGTAGTTGGGGGAAATGATGAGTCCAGATATTAGTTAGTTTTTATATATATTATGCACGCTTATAAACATTACCAAGAAATTTCTCATATGCATGTGCATACCTTATGCTATCTTTGATACGTATTATACAAATCCTGAACCTTGTTTACTTATATGGAAATATAATTATGATGTGATGGTTTGATATAGGACCATCCTTGGTTCTTGGAAATCTTGCATCAACCAAAAATATTTTCATTCAATTTTGTTCTTGTTCTTGTTCAAATTGTCAGATCCAGTATTTCTTTATGTTTTCTCACCAAATCTCCCATACCTATGGTTGCATAATGGACATTTCAATTTCCTTATTCCAAGTTTTTAGCTTGATTGGATATTTTTCTGGTAAGTTATCGCTTCCAGATTGAGTGACAGTTTTTGGAACTAGCCCTAGAATAATTTCAAAACTTAATAGCAATTTTGATCGATTGTGGATCCTTCTCATGACTTTTGGATCCTCATGGTGTGTTTCAAATTGTACTATGTAGTGTCCTTGGCCTTGGTCTTAGGCCCAAACTTCATCACGCAATTCTACTATGGAATAAATTTATATTTGATGCCAACCTATTCTTGCACACATTGCATTTCCTTCATCGGAGATTGTAATGATCTTTGGTTGACATGAATGTTTATTGACCCATGGATATGATATAAAACATTGTAATGAATCATGAGGATGGAAATAAATCAAGATCAAGTAGATTAATATATATATAGGATTTGATCTATAATATTTTTTCTTGCATGTATGAGCATTATATTTTGAGCATGTTGTATCAGGCCTGTGAGCCGAATCTGTAAGCCCGAATGTGGCTAGCTATATGTAGTCAACATTTTTGATAATAAGAATATTTGTCTTTGAATTTTCCTCCTTGTTTTGTGTTGCTTTTGTTGTGTGACTCTTGTTGCATGGTCCAAATTGTTCTCTTTGAGGACCCTCCTACCGTGACTGCACCAGATTAGTATCAGAGTGAGATTCATTTTTTGTGAGATCATCAAAGTTTGCATAGTCTTGTTGAAGATTTATTGTGGGGTGGTGGACTGAGGATCTGACCTACAACTATAGAAGACTTGTGTAAAGATGTTGGGAAGAAGAAATGGTAGAGGAAATGGAGCATGTGGAATGCAAACCTAACTATAATGGAGATGTTGAGAGGAATTGATGCTTGATTGGAAGCAGTTGAAATGGCCCACAAGAGAGTTTGACCAGTTGATGATGTGAGTGATGAAGAAGTAGAAAAATGGGAAGAATTTTCAAGAGAAGAGCAACCTGGCCTTGATCAGGGAGAAGAAAGGTTCATAAGAGCCCTAACCAAAGTAAACACTAAACCACATTCCAATCCACTGGATTATAATGGTAAGTTTGATTCAGATGAATTGCTAGATTGGGTAACAAAGATGGAAAAGTACTTTTATTTTGAAGGTACCACAAAAGATAAGAAGGTTAAATTTTCTTGTACAAAGTTGAGAGTACATGTGTCCCTTTGGTGGGAACATTTTCAAATAGATAGGAAAAGAAAAGGAAAGGAGAAGATAGTATCATGGGATCAGATGGTAAATAAGTTGAAGACAAATTTCATGCCTATTGACTATCAGATTAGTTTGTTCAAGAAGTTATAGAGTCTAAAACAAAAGGAATCAAGTGTGACAGAGTATAATGAGGAGTTCTATAAGTTGAACTCAGATCTAGACATTCAGAGGATCAGATCGAGTAATTAGAAAGATATGTAAATGGTTTGAGGTCATTTATACAAGATGAGATCTATACAAAAGATATGAGAAGAGACAAAGAGGAAGAGGTGGAAGATTTTAGAGAGGAAGAATTTTTACTGGAAAAGGAAGAGGATATTTTCTAGATGAGAACAAGGATAAGGAGGTCAATAAGAATGAGAATTAATACCAAATATATGATGTAAACTCTTACAAAAGAGGAGGATATGGTGGTTATTGAAATGAAGGATATAGAAAAGAAGATAGAGTATTCAGGGGAAATTTTTTTAAATGTAGTGGAGAAGGACATAGAGCTTTTGAATGCAAACAAGGAGAGACAAGCATAAAGACTAAGAACAATAGAAAAACAACCTTTATTTAGGAGCATCATGTTGGAACACCTAATTATACGGAAGAAGGAGAAGTGTTGGTGAATAGGAGAGTATTGTTTCAAAGTGAATTGGAGAAGGAACCATTGTAGAGAAAGATTTTTTATGAACCAAATGCAAGGTAGCTAGTAAATATTATAAAGTAATCATTGCTAGTGGAAGCTCAGAGAACTTGGCTTCTAAAGAAATGGTGACCAAATTGAAGTTATAAATATTGGAACACCCTAAACCCAATTAGATAGCTTGGATTCAATATGAGCATAAGATACTGGTAAGTGAACAATGTTTGGTGAGACTGAAGATAGGAATTTACCATGATGAAGTTTTGTGTGATATCATGCCTATGGATGTATGCCATATTTTGTTGGGAAGACCTTGGTAGTATGACAAACAAGCTATTCATGATGGAAAGAAGAACATATACACTATTGTTTCTAATGGGATGAAGCAAAATTTTCTACCCTTGGAGGATGTTCCTAAAGTTGAGGTTTACATGATTGCTAGAATTTGTTTGGTTTATGGGAGGATATTTTTGGATGGATTGAGACATGAGAACATGTGTTATGCCTTGGTTCCTAAGAAGGTAGAACACTTGAAGCATGTAGAAGGAAAACCTGGGGAGATAAAGGAATTCCTAGTAGAATATGAATCTATCATTTAGATAATGTACCTGATGGATTGCCACTTATAAGGAGCATTATTCATTGTATGGATCTAATTCCTAAAGATATTTTACCTAATAAAGTAGCACACCGAATGACACTGACATAGAATGAAGAATTGAACAGACAAGTGCAATATTTGTTGAGAAAACTTTTGATAAGAGAAATCTTAAGCCCTTGTTTCATGCCTGCAGTGCTAGCACCTAAGAAGGATAGAGAATGGAGGATGTGTATAGACTCTAGATCCATAAAAAATATCACAATGAAGTATAGATTTCCTTTGCCCCAGATGGATGACATTATGGATTGTTTTAGTGGAGCTAAATACTTTACAAAGATAGATTTGAAGAGTGCATATCATGAGATCAAAATCAGAGAAGAGGATGAATGGAAGACATCATTCAATTTAAATGAAGGATTGTATGAGTGGTTGGTGATGCATTTTGGACTAACAAATGCACCTAGTAATTTCATGAGGTTGATGAATGACGTATTGAAGAAATTCATGGGTAAGTTTGTGATTGTCTATTTGGATGACATCTTGATTTTTTAGTAAGACTAGGGAGAAAATTTGTTGCATATAAGACAAGTTTTGCAGAGGTTGAGGGAAGATCAGTTGCTGATAAACCTTAAGAAGTGTAGTTTTATGAAGGAATAATTAGTATATCTTGGGTTTGTGATATATATGAATGGATTAAAGATGGATCCTAAGAAGGTAAGAGAAATTTTTGAATGGCCTACACCTGGAAGCATTAGAGAGGTAGGATCATTTCATGGATTGGCTAGTTTCTACTAAAATTTCATTTAGAATTTTAGTTATTTTTGTAGCCCTATGACAAAGACAATGAGAGGAGATAGGAAGGATTTTAGATGGACATCTGGAGTAGACGAAAGTTTTGAGTTGTTAAAATAGAAGGAGACTTAGCAACCTATGTTGGCTTTACTAGACTTTAGTAAGGTATTTTAGGTAGAGTGTGATACAAGTGGAAATGCAAGTGGAGAAGCGCTAAGTCAAGAGGGAATACAAGTAGCTTTTTTCAGTGAGAAGTTGAATGATGCGAGGAAAAGGTATTCATTGTATGATCAGGAGTTTTATGCCATAGTTCAAGCCTTGAAGAAGTGGAGACATTAATTTTTGTCTAAGGATTTTATGTTGTATATCGATCATCAAGCTTTGCAATATTTGAACACTCAAGGTAAGTTAAATTAGAAAAACATGAGATGGGTGGAATTCTTATAGAGTTATACTTTTATTTTGAAACAGAGGAGTTGAAAGTCAAATAGATTTGTTGATTATTTGAGTAGAAGGAATTTATTGACACATATGAGAGTGGAGGTATTAGGCTTTGATGAGTTTAAGAACTTGTATGAGGAAGACCCAAATTTTGCAGAACCTTGGAGAGCATGTAAAGAACCAATTTTGGAGGATAGAAGTTAGTGGTTGGATTATTTCATTTAGGAAGATATTTTGTTTAGAGGAAATCATTTGTGTATACCTCGAAGTTAAATGAGGGATAACTTGGTGAAAGAGAAACATAGTGGAGAATTAGGAGGACACTTTGGAATTGATAAGACAATAGCATTGGTAATTCATAACTACTTTTGGCCATAAATTCATAAGGATGTTAGGAAATATTTTTAGAGTTGTAGAGTTTGTCAAGTTGAAAAAGGAAGTAGTCAAAATGTTGGATTATACAAACCTTTGACAATTCCAAAAAGACCTTGGGAGGATATCAACATGGATTTCATACTTGGTTTATCGAAGACACAAAAAGGTAATCATTTTGTATTTGTGGTGGTAGACAAATTTTCCAAAATGGCACATTTCATACCTTGTAAGAAGACAACATATGAAATGCATGTAGTAGACTTTCTTTTCAGGGAAGTGGTTAGATTGCATGGATTACCTAGGAGTATTGTTTTAGATAGAGACAAAGTTTGTTGGTTACTTTTTGAGGATACTTTGGAAGAAGTTGAAGATAGATTTGAAGTTCAATTCTACTTTTCACCCATAGACTAATGGACAGACATAGGTAGTGAATAGGAGTTTGGGAAATTTGCTGAGATGTTTCATCGAAGAGAATACTAAAAGTTGGGATTTAGCCCTTGCACACACAAATTTTTCCTACAATAATTTAGTGAACAAGAGTACAGGAAATGCACCTTTTGAGATTTTTACTGGATTTGATCCTAGAGGTATATCAAAATTGTGAGACATCAGTAAAGAAGATAAAGGAGTGCAAAAGCATATGAATTTGTAGAACATATGAAGAAAGTGCATAATCAAGTGAAGCGACATTTAGAAGATTTGAATTGAAAGTATAAGGAGTGAGCAGATGAAAAGAGAATACATAAGGAGTTTGGAGTTGGAGATGAATTAATGGTATATTTGAGGAAGGAAATATTCCCAATTGTCACATACAGTAAGCACAAGATGAGGAAGTTTGAACAATGTAAGATTTTGAAGAATTTTGATTCAAGAAATGCATATGAAGTAGAATTACCAAATGACATGGGTATATCACCTATATTCAACATTGAAAATCTTCATTAGTATGATGAAGTATAATTTGGTGAAGACATTAAAGCAAAATTGGAAGAACAACTTCTTAAACAACAATCAGATGGGATAAAATAAATTTTGGATGTCAAAGATGGGAGAAAGACTCGTGGAAGACAATACAAAGAATATTTGTTGAAGTGGAAAGGTAGATCAGTGGAGGATTCTTCTTGGATTTCTTAGGCTAAGGTAGACTGTATTGGTTTACCTTTGGCCCCAAAAAAGTGAGGGACTCACTTTTCATTAACCCTGGATGTTAGATGCATGAGCATCCTTGGTTCTTGCCAATCTTGCATCTATCAAGAATATTTTCATTCAGTTTTGTTCTTGTTTTGTTATTGTTCTTATTCAAGTTGGTAGATCTGGTATTTATTCATGTTTTCTTACCAAATCTCACATACCTATGGTTTCATCATGGATATTTTCAATTGCCTTATTCCAAATTTTTAGTTCGATTGGATCTTTTTCCAGAAATTTATCACTTCTGGATTGAGTGACAATTTTTGGAACTATCCCTAGAATAATTTAAAAACCTAATAGCTAGTTTGATCGATTGTAGATCCTTCCCATGACTTGTGGATCCTCATGGTGTGTTTTGAATTGTACCATGGAGTGTCCTCAACCTTGATCTTAGGTCCACATTTCATCATGCACATCTACCATGGAAGGAATTCAAATCTGAGGCTGACCTATTCTTGCACATGTTACATTTCCTTCATCAGAGATTGTAATGATCTTTGGTTGACGTAAATGTTTCTTAACCAGCATATATGATATAAATATTGTAATGAATAATGACAATGGCAATCAATCAATATCAAGTAGATTAAGATGTATATAGGATTCGATCTATCATATTTTCACACACATGTATGAGCATTGTATTTTGAGAATGTTGTATTAGGCCTATGAGCTGAATCTATAATCCTAGATGTGGCCAAATATATGTGATCGAAATTTATGATAATAAGAATATTTATATCTACATTTTCCTCCATGTTTTTTTTTTCTTATATTGTGTGACTCTTGTTGCACGGTCTGAATTGTTCTCTTTGAGGACCCTCCTACCATGACTGCACCATGGTTAATGCATGATTTATGTATGAATATGTATGAATTGTGATTGGATCTTTGTTTTTAGTCATGGTTTTTAGTATTGTGTACATGTTTTTTGAACTAGCCCCTTGTAGCTAGAGGAGGTATTGTAGCCTGCAACAACTACAACACATAGCCCATTGCTAAAGAATTTCCTAGATAGTGAAATAGGGGATGCCCTAGAGTAAACTGAACATGATTCCTACAACATGGAGACATTTAATCAAGGAGATAGTGCATAATTATAATGTTCAATAAAGATTCTAAAGAAGGAATACCCCTGTCACAATTGGGATTCTAGCATACCTATTTTTGAGTGTTCCACATTCTTGTCTGGTATAATAGAGTCATAATCCAACTTGGATTCTTCTTCTTTTCTAGTTGCAATTATATTTAACTAAATATTAGTCACCCTCTAAAATCCAAGTAGTGGTAATTAATAGTTTCAGTTTAGAGTCCTATTTTAAATAATTTCCCTCATACCTATTTTAGTATCAAAAATTGTACTCCCTTCTTGGAGATGGTACATTTTCACACTTAGTTTGGACCTATTTTAGTTCCCTTGCATTATTTTACTTAAAATCATCATTAATAGGCCCCTCAAACCCTTTATTATGGATCCCAAGGCTTATTTCAATTGAAATCCTGACAAAATCAATAAATACATTCAATATTTCAACCCCCCAATATTTTCTCACCTTGAAAATCTATGGTGGGATTCATATTCCACCTTCAATGTATGATCCCCCTAGGTGGGACCCATACGCCACCTTGGGCATATGAGTCCTATTTGTGACCTTTTTAGGTTTTTAGTGGCGAATTAAAGTCCTTTTAATTCAAATTTCACAAATTTCAACATTTGGGATCAAATAAATGATAAATTAGATAGGATTCCTATCAAATCTAAGGCTCACACTAATTTTTTGACAATTAAGGAACTAGAGAGAACAAAACAAGAAATAAAGTAAGCAAGAGATTTAAGAAATTGAATTCAAGAGTTAAGAGAAAGAAAAGTTAAAGTCTCTAAGCAGCATTATAGTTTTTTTTGTAGGTCTTCATGCTCACTTTCATTTCAAGATCTAGCATTGAAAAAGATTTATGATGGTTTCTATGGAGTATCATGATGGATTCTAGGTTGGGTAGATGCAACAAGCCATTTAACCAATCCTAATGACTTGTTTCCTAAGTGATTCCATCTTCCATTTTCATTCTAATTTCTACCTAAAAGAAGGTACATGCATTTGCATGGCTTGTTAGGGTGATTAAATATCTCCCAAAGTGAGTCATCGCCATTTTCATGTTTCATGTATGCATCCTCTTCTAGCACATTAGAGTAGGGTTTCATTGTATTTTAGATCTTTTAATCTTAGACACACTTAAGATTAAGACTTTCACACACATTTCCCTTTTAGATATATTATTTCTATCATGGTTTAATTATCAACTATGGGTTTGACTAAGGAAAAATCCCCATAAGAAAATCAACACAAAATTTTTTTGCATATTTTCAACAAGTTCAGATTTAGAAGTGAAGTTTGGAAAACATAGGAAGGAAATACAAAGATAGGACAACAATTTTAGATCCTTCTTTTTCAGAAAGGAGTACTAGGACTAAATCACCACCTTAGGCATATGAGTCCCAATATACCCCTTTTCAGTAGTTTTTTTAGATCCTAATTTACCAACAATAGATTATGTATTCATCCCAAAAACCCTAAACTAGGACTAAATCGCCCTACCTGGCATATGAGTCCCAGTGCACTTCAAGAATAATAATTTTCAATATTTTCAAACCTTATTTATACATCTTCACTCCTCTGGGTACTTTTATGTTTCACTTTGTTTAGCAATCTAATTTCATGTTTTAAGTTTCTAGGGTTTAGTGCATTAGGGTTTTCATTTCTCCTTTGAAGCTTTATTTTAATGGTGAACCCCCTCTTAAATCACAACTAAGGAAAAATTGTAGCAAACCTCTTCCCTCAATTGAGTCACTTGGTTCAGGGATCTCTAGGGTTTCCTAATTAACTGAGAGTGAAATAGGTCCCCTTAGTAGTTTCATCTCCTAAAAGGTGGAACACCTATTTCCTTAGGTTCATATATATGTACAACACATTTGTTGAGTCTTAAGTTGGCTAATTAATTAGTTTTTCAATTAATGATTTTATCATAAAGTTACTAGATACATTCATTCTTCAATTGTTATGCATATTATGTTTATTATACAATTATGATTTCATGAATAAGATCTTTCATCATAATCTTATGTGATATTCTAGATTTATACAATGAATGAATTTGAGTTATCATGATTGTGTTGGATATGAGGAGTTATATTTGGCTTTAGATTAGTGAAGACAACTACTTGAGCAAGGGCCACTCAAGGTAACTATCCACTCCTTTCATTTTTTAGTTGTTTCAATTATGTTTTAGTTGTTAATTTATAAATGCAAATTGTGTTAAACAAATTCTTTGTGTTTCAATCATTGACTAATGCATGAAAAATTCATGTTTTATAATTATACTATAATTGTTAGATTTTGTTGTACTCTGGAGTGTAGAATGGGTTTAATCATCAGTTCACTTAATTTCCAACATTCACTTCTAAATAGTAGTTAGCTATAGTCTTATACTATAGGTACCCATAGCCATAGGGACAACTTTACTCTCTTTAGTATCTTGCAATCTTATGATTTTACAACGAGTGTAATATATTTATTGGAATGTTTTAGGTAGTTCAAGGTCTTTAAAATCACATACAATGCCAATACCATCACAAGCCTACTTGCCTTGGTCGATAATTTAATGAAGGTATTTCTAATTTTTAAGTGGATTTTGTAGGTAGGTTATCCCTTTGAATTGTGTGATATTCACCAAGTTTACTATACACTAGTAGGGACTCTACAATTGTGAAAAAAATGCTTAAGATAATGTCATCTAGGGATTCATGGATGTATTCATAGTCAATGACACT
Source organism: Sequoiadendron giganteum (assembly GCA_007115665.2). Taxonomy (NCBI): domain Eukaryota; kingdom Viridiplantae; phylum Streptophyta; class Pinopsida; order Cupressales; family Cupressaceae; genus Sequoiadendron; species Sequoiadendron giganteum. The sequence goes on along the minus strand of CM021101.1, from coordinate 251,597,742 downwards.
AACATTATCTAGTATTTTAGATTGGTTATGATGAGAGGAATAATAAAAATAAAATGGATTAATGATTATGATTGGGTAGATTTTGGATTATTATATTTTGATTTGAAAATATTAGACATTAAGATTTATTTTATAGAAAAAATCTTGAGTTGATTTGTGAAAGCCCAAATGCTGGATGATTTTTCAATTTAAGATTGAAGTTAGTCAATTTTAGTTGGCTATGGATTTTATTTTGGGTGAGTAATCATGGATTGATACCTTAGGGCAGTGATTCAATTCACTATAAATGGATTGATTTTTTGTGCTTATGATAGCCAAATACTCTTACAAAAATATTTAAGTTTGGGATTGGATTTGATTCAATACGTTGGATAATTATAATTAGGAATTTGTACTCAAGATGTATTTGTGATGAAAGATACGATTTGAGTGCTCAAACTAACATTTTAACATTGCATTCCAAGGTTTCTCTTGAAATAGCTCATATGATGAGTTATTTACAGAATTCAAGGATGGATGATCAATGGCTAAGACTAATTTATAAAATAAATGGAGGAGCTTGATTGAGAGGATTGAGCCATAAGAAGCCTCAAAATGATACTTTTTGATTGGTTCACATGAGTAGTTTTATGATAAAAGGGGTTTGGATGGTGGAGATATTTAAAAAAATAGAGGGTGAAAATAAAAAATCTTTTCTAAAAGTTTGGAAAGCCCCTTTTTGGGGCTTTGTGAAAGACTAGAAATTTCTAAATTGAATGGATGGGAAATATTTGATTAGAGGACTTAATGGATACTTTTGAAGTATGTGAAAATATATGTAATCATGGGGCTATGTACATGCAAGTTTGACTTGACTTAATCATGCTTATGATTATGCAAGTGGATGATTAGTTAACTAATTGATTTATGCCAACTAATGGTTTGAAGGGGGGATTTGGGAATTAATTTTTAGAAGATTAGGATATGAATGAAAAACTTAATGAATTAAATTTTGAAACTATTCAACTAAGGTTGGACTATAGATGAAAGTATTGAAATCATTAACTATAAAAAATGACTATATTTTTTAATTAATGTTAGACATATTGTTGGAAAGATTAATTAAATAATTGGATTTGTTTAACTAAAATTAGATGGGGATATATGTAGGATGGATTAGGTGATGGTTATGACATGGTTAGATCTATGTTCCTACAAGACCAATCCATCAAAATTTGAGAGTAACCTAATTCAAATTTCATCATTTTATTCCCAACACATATAAGGAGTTATAGTTTTGAGTTAAAATTCAAAAATTATGATAAAAACAATGAAAATTTATTTATCAACCACCAAAATTAACTAAATACTTTTATTTCTATAATTCTAAATTAAAAAAATCACTAAAGGGTTGTGACTCAATTATTTGAGCATAATTGGTAATGTATTACACCATCCACTAAGGTTCAAATCATCTAGAGGTGCAATAAATAAGATATTGGATGAGGATGTGCACCAGGTGACTTTGATAGAATGAATACCCCTCAATCTTGTACCCTTATTCGAGAAATTTATCAACTTAGACGTGTCTTATTTGACACAAAACCCTTAAAAATTTAAAATTATATTAAAATTATAAATTATTTAATTATGTTTAAATGAACAAGATAAATGAGAGGGGAGTGAATCGGTTGTAGCAATTTATTCCTTCAAAACCATCAATAGTAATTAGATCCACAAGCATCCACTAACACCCTATTCTATTAGTTTGATTAAACATGAAGTAAAAATACAAGAAATTGAAATCAAGACACCATACACATAAGAACACCAAATTTATATGGAAAACCCAATGAGGGAAAAACCACAGTGAGAATTAGCTCACAATATAAATAATTCCAAAACCAAATACAAAGACTCACTACCAGAATAAGACACGCTATCCAAAAAGAGCTGACAACCAGTGCTCATTTCCATGAAAATAAAACAAGAAGATAGAAGAATAATATTACATAGAGAAACACTTTTTAATGCAACAAGGATTCCACCACAGTTGCTCGTACACTTTTGCAGTCTCACATGAAAGATGTCGGATTCCTTCTGCTCACTACTTTTGGAACCCTAACATGAAATTCACACTACTCTGCTTAAATTTGCATCACATTACACTTCCCTCGCAACAATCTTACATATATCTTTCTTCTCACACACTATCTTTAACTCTCATCAATAGCATACATATTTATATCAACCTCTTTTTCAAAAAATTTCTCCAATATAGGCCACTAGTCATTGTACATTCAAATTTGAAATAATTCAACACCTAAAATTTCATGTAGTGGATAGGAATGAAAGGATAACTACATAAATCCTTAATTAGGACCAAAATAGATCCAAACATACTTCAACACACTTCCAAAAACCTCACATGTAGTGTTAAACACAAAGTCGACCAACACCCGTGCAAAATATCATAAACATTAAGTACATTCTTCCTTAGATCAAGTCAAAAGTTTCAGACAACATAATTCACTTGAAATCAATCCAGAACAATCCATGAACTATATAAGATTCATCAAATGCTTCATTCAAGATCACATCAACAATTACTTCAATTTAGGACAACTGATAACCTTTGTTTGCATACTGATAAATGAAACTTATACTATCCTACACCAAATCAAGTAAAACCTTGAAAACAAAAGGATAAAAGAATTATTTAAAACTTCCAAAATCTACACAACTTGAAACCAAGTAGTGGAGAAATGAAGAGAAAAATATTTCTCCCAGATAATAGAAAAAAATCACCGAATAAATAGTTCACACAGGTAAAAATATCTCACACTATAAAATGATACAAACACCCAAATTTTGAATGTAGAAACTAACAACAACCATGAACAATACCTCAAATCTTCACAAGCATAGAATCAACATAGAAGAAATATGAAGCACATCCTAGAGCATACATTGAATACCTACAAGACATTGTTTTTTTCTATTTATTAAATTTTCTCAAAATCACTTGGAGACCAAGTACTGAAGATATCATTTTAGCACAATTCTTCACTCTAACACACTTTTATAAATAGAAACATAAGTATAACTCCATGTACTCATATCACTTCTTCAACATCTCAACTATACATGCACAAACAACAAACCTTCTTTATTACAATTTTCTCAATATCCTTGACATATAGAATCAATAACCATCTTCCTCTACACATAGTTGACATCAATGATAACACCAACCAATGATGAACTAGTTTACATCAATGAGAAAACCTCATACTTTCAACAATCTCTCCCTTTGTCATTGATGGAAATACATGATGTGAAAAACCATCAAAGAAAACACAACAATTCTGAATAATTTTTCTTGAAACTTTTCTAAATGAATAAGTTTTTCACATGATAATTTTTCTCCCCCTTTGACATCAATGGAAAAGGGAAAAAAAAAAAAAAAATTCTCTCCTTTTGACAATGAACCAAGATCTATACCAGCACTGAATACTCCCCCTTAGGATTAAACCTAATCATTTGCACAATGAAAACACATGACAGTACCTACTCCCCTTGAGAGGTAGCCACCAAAAATTAGTCCAGAAAGAAGATAGATCCATAGATCCACTGTACCCCCAACTTCTCTCAAAGATGCTCAAAAGTATCTTTAGAAAGAGCCTTAGTAAATATGTCAACAATCTAATCCTTTGCAGTTACATACTCAAGTTTTAGTTAATTTTCCATAACCTTCTCTATCAAAATGTGATACCTAATTAATATATATATTCCTTGAGTGCATCATTGAAGTCTTTGAAATGTTAATTGAAATTGTATTATCACAAAAATTAGAGATGGGATCATCATACATGACTCTGATATTCTTCAATTTGTATTTCATCCATAAAATTTATGTGCAACAATATTCCACAACAATAGACTTAGCCTTTGTAGTGGATAAGGGAAGTGAATCTTTCTTTTTACTTAACCATGACACCAATCTACATCCAAGAAAGAATGCAACACAACATGTATTTTTTCTATGATCAGAACAGCCTACCCAATTTGCATCTATATAATAACTTAGTGTAAATCTAGTATCCCTAGGATACATAAGCCAAGATTTGGAGTTCCATTTAGATATTTGAATATCCTCTTGACATCTGCAACATGTGTTTCTTTAGGATCCTCTTGAATTATAGCCACAAGACAAATTGCATGCATGATATCTGGTCTAGTAGCAATTAGATACATTAGTCTGCCAATCATGGTATGTATTTGCTTTGATCATCCTTAGGTGAATCATCATCCTTACTCAATTTTTCAACTAGTTACCATAGGAGTGCATACCGGTTTGAAACCATCCATCCCAAACTTCTTCAACATTTCTTTCACCTACTTGGATTGTGAAATAAAAATCCCTTTGTTTATTTGACTGATTTGTAGTTCAAGGAAGAAATTCATCTCACCAAAAATAGACATCTCAAACTCTTTCTACATTTCTTCAGCAAACATCTTGTTCATATTTTTATTTCCTCCAAAGATAATGCCATCCACATACACAACTACTATCAAGATATTTTAATCTTCAATTTTGAAAAGATTTCTATCCGTGGTACCTTTGTTAAAACCTTGTTGAATCAAATATCTACCCAACCTTGCATACCAAGCTCTGGGAGCTTGCTTCAAACCATATAAATCCTTTTTCAATCTGAAAACCATATCTATTTGATCTAATAATTGGAATCCCTTCAGTTGTTGCATGTAAAATTCTTCTTCCAATTCTCCATTTAAGAAAGCATACTGCACATCCATCTAATAAACCTTAAAATATTTATGTTTTGTAAATGCCAGAAACATTCTAATAGCTTCCATTCTATCCATTAGAGAAAATGTCTATTGAAAATATATGCTTTCCACTTGTCAGTAACCCTTACACACAAGCCTTGCCTTATTTCTTATCACTTCTCCATTCCCATTCAATTTGTTTCTAGAAACAAACTTGCTTCCAATTATTTTATTTTTTGTTGGTCTAGGAACCAATTCTAAAGTTTTATTTTTCTCAATTTGCATAATTTTCTCTTTTTGTGATAGAGGGGGACCACCCATTGCAAGGCCTCAAGTCATGAAAGGCTAAGAGTGAAAAGGCTTCCCTAACCCACCTCAGTTTAAGGGGAATTTAGGATGATGAGGATTATGCGTCCTTCAATCACTTTTCCAAATGTTGGAAGGAGACTAGATGATTCAGCTTTTAGATTCAGGCTCATGTCTTAGGCAGCTCTTTGTCTGAGGATGGAAGCACAATTCCAAGATGACAGCATGACGCATTGGCATCTCATAGGTGCACCGGCATCTGTACGAATAGAGGACTGAAAAGGCATAAATCTAACTTTGAAAGGGAGAATATCAACCTAGTCTAGAGATGTTTGAAGTGATAAAATGAGATTAAGTAAAGAGAAATGAAAATACGAATACGATAAAGGAAATGTATTACCACCAAGGTGATGAAGATGATCTCATACAATTCTCTCATCGCTAGCTTGCTCCAAGTTCTCTCCACCTATAGACAATAAAGGGAGAAATATTTTGGGTTGTATAGGGGCCTACCTCAGTCAGACCCCCTATCTTGGTGTTTCCACCTCCATGGACAACCAAGTTTGGAATAGTAGAGATAAATGATAAAGAAAAGAAACTACAAGCTACGTAAACACAAAAAGACTACAAGCAGTACGTGCTTACTCAATTGAAAGGAAAAGGAGAGATTTTAGGATCTTACTGCCTCCGTCCAAATTACTCAAGGCTCATGGAGGATAGAATGAGAGGGACTCAAACCTCTATTTCCATGGTGTTTGTCATGTGGTCACCCTATTGGAGTGACAGAGTAGTGTATTGTTGTAATGGAGTGAAGGGTGCTACTACAAATCTTGGAAATGAGTGCAAATGGTGGAGAAAAATGCTCAAACGATCTTGCAAAACATCTCTCAAACTCTTCTTTCAAAAATCTATGGATGGAAGAGTGAAGATTATGAAGAGATGGATGAAAAATGGCCATATTCAGGTCAGCTAGCTAAAGAGGGACATTACTCTTTGACTTCCAATCAAAAATGTAATGCCACTGCAATCTCTAGCCGCAAGAATATGCTAGGGATGTAAGTGCACTGTGTAGATGTATGTGTGAAGTGCATGTATCTTTGATTGAAACAACCCCACTGAAAAGTGAACCAAGCGCCAAGTGGAATGCAAGGAGCAGGCTTAAGTGGAATTAAACCTCTTCTTTTGATTTTCTAAAGTGTTAAGGGTCAAAAGGGAAGTTGCATTAGGGGTGAAAATTTATGTTAATACATTTTTCCCCTACTTTAGCAAGCACAAGTATTGATGAGTGCTTCAATAAAGTAGAGTAATAAAGAATTAACTGAGTAAGAGATGTATACTTGAACTGATGAGGAAGCAGAGTATGGTCTAGAAAACCTAGAAGTACAGGAAATGACTTCATAGTTTTGTGCAACTAAAAAGATGAAGCACGAAAGTACCTTACAACTTCACGTTCCTGCAAGGGTGGTATCCTTCAAGAACTCTCACATGAAGGAAACCAGTACAAGCATCTTACATCCCCACAGACCTGCAAGGAAGGCATCCCTCAAGAACTCTCACTTGAGGGAGATCGAGAAAAGCACTTTGCAGACCTACAAATCAGCAAGGAAGGTATCCCCCAAGAACTCTCACATGGAGGAAGTTGAGCAAAGGAGACTCCATAGAGCCAAAGATGGTGACATGTTTACCCATAGATAGAACACATCAGGAAGTAGTCACACAGGCTAGCGAACAGAAAGTCACGCAGACCATCGCTAAGTTGTAAGACTTTCAAAGGGATCCCTCAAGAACCCTTCAAAAGGAAGGAAGGTCCACTCAAGGGATGCACTATTTGAAAGGTAGGGTCTAGTCAGGCTGCCCCCAAGCTAGACATGAAGATGCAAAGATGGTCTAGTCAAGCTACCCTCAGACTAGATGTCGAGATGTGAATCTAGTCTAGTAGGGTTCTCCCCAAGCTAGATGCCATAGAACTTTGTTGAAAACTTTTGAAGGGGTCCCTCAGGAACCTAGTGTGAAGAGGTGAGGTCCACTCAAGGGACATACTATTCAAAAATCTTAATGGATTCCTTTTCGAATTGATTCATCATCAAGGAATACTTTTGAAATATTTTCACTTCATCAAGGAATTCAAAAGGAAAGAGATGTGCTCATGTGAGGGGAAGACTAGGACCATTCTCGCTTTGGAGGAGGATTTCTAGGTCCTTTCTTTATGAACCCCTGATGAAGGAAACATGTTTTGTTAGGGTTCCAAGTTGAGAATGCCATTCTAACAAGGAATGTGTGAAGGGTCTTTGAGAAAAGATTCATTTGGAAACAAATGCATTTTCTAAAGACCCAACAATGTAGAAGGTGTGTTATCACACAGGAAAGGGACAACTCAAGCAAAGATGAGAGAAAGATAAAGTGAAAAGTAAAGAAAATAGATCACACATAGAGGGCACAGGGAGATCTAGTCACACGGGGTCAGATCTTCCTTTATTTATATATATGTAGTTAACCATGGTAAGAGGTGAAAGATCATCAATCCCCAGCTAGATTAGGAAGAATGAATGAAAGAAAAAGTAAAATAAAAAATCAGGTCAACATGGAAGGAGGCCTAAATGCTCTTGATGCTTTGCATCATCCCCAATTTACCAAAAGTCAATCAGAAAAATGGAAGAATGATGACACATATAGAGGAATATTTACAATGCAAACACCATGCCTGTATTCATGCACCAATAGGGGTGACAAGGGTCATCTAGACACATGTAGCATGATCACAAGGGAAGCACATGTCATGAAACAGACACACTTCTAATCTAAAGATCAAGAAGAGAGTCTCCCCGAACACTGGTTGACAAGGAGGTCATTGGCTTCCCACTCCAGATCCTTGAACTAAGGAATATGAGATTGCAATGGTGTAATGTTAAGGGGAGAATATTTTGATCCTCCCACAACAAGTGCCAAAGTAGAGGGATCCATAAGGTCTTCATTGCTTAGCTCTTGTGGGTCCAGGGTCAATGACCTAGCGAAGATCACTAATAGTGTCAGAACTTTGTCCACTAAGTTAAAAATGCACTTAAGAGGAGTTTCTTGTTTCACCTCAGTAGATGAAGGAGTTTGTACTCGAGGTTAACTACTAGGCTCATCGAGAGACTCAGGAGTAGTAACAAACTTAGTGGAGGTTGGGACCGGTTTCGTTACTAAGATAGAACAAGTCAGCTTGGGGCCACCTTTCAGAGAGGGTGGGCTCTTCTTACATCCTCCATTGCTGGAGGGGCCACGCTCTAGCTTCTTCTTCATTAGGGGAGGTGAACTCCCCAAAAATGAAAAACAAAGTGTTGAGGAAGAGGAGGAAATAGCCACAGTGGACACAACTGAATTTTTAACCATGTCCACTAACTTTGGGAAAGGAAATACATTTGGGATGAAAGTCAACAAGGGCGGCTCCACCAAAGGAGTGATGAACACTTGCACCCTTTTGGGCACATGTGCGCTCACAGTGGGAGCCAAATGAGGTTCAAGGGAAAAATGAGGGAAAGAGGACATGGCAGGAGATGTGGTCTTCTCTTCCTCCTTCTATAAGGAGGCTTTTTCGGTTAGGAGAGCTTTTCGTTGATGCTTATGCTCATGCACAAGGTAGTTTCTACGGCTCTTCACATTGGAAGCCAAAACTTGGGAAGGGACAAAAGGATTTTTCTCAGCCTTAGGAGTGTCCATGACTATCTCTAGTGGAAGGGTAGGCTCAAAAATGGTGGGAGGAGTTGACTTTACCACCTTGGAGGTGGATCCTTTTCTGTTCGAGGGAACAGGAATAGGCTGAGGGGTGAATTCTCTCCACGAACCTTTCTTTCTATTGTACAAATACTACCAAGGTCCTTGGGACCCATTAGGGAGATCCGATATCCCGACTTTGGGATTTCACCAAGGAGGCATCATTGGACTTAGCGGGTAGAACCTAAGCTTTTTCATCTAGTACTCTTCTGAAGAGAGGTGAGTTGATGAATCAGCTTGAGAGAGAGAGAGAGAGCGATCTTCTCTTTTCCTTTTTAGGAGGAGGAGGTAGTTGGTTTCTATACCACAGGAAGGGTCAAATTTGGTTGTCCCTTGCACCCAATTTTTTACTTCACATAGTTCTTGTAAAGTAGGTTTGTTCTCTATGGGAGTGGACTAGTTGGAGTGGGCCAGAAAAGATCCAACAAATATCCTCCATGAGACACAATAGGTTGATATCTAGTGTCATGTACTACATGCACGACACCTTCATGGGAAAACTTAAGGAACTTATGAATCACAGAGGTGATCCCATTCATGGAAGCTAGCCAAGGTATACCTAGCTTCACTCTAAGTAGGCCTAACTAGGGGATGACATCAAAGACCATGTTTACACTCCTAGGTCCAACTAGGATAGACAATGTTATTGATCCGTAAGGTTTAAGAGAAACTCCATCATGTGTGAAGATGATATAATTTTTTTTGTCATATTCCTCCCTCTATAGGGATTTTAAGAGTAATTTCTCCTCAGCGATGACACCCTACTTGCCGGGTCAACTAGAACCCATGTCACAATGTTGACATTGAGGCGAGTGGGAATATAAAGCAGAGAAGGTTTGTTTTTTGTTGGAACTTCTTGCAAGGTAAAGGTTACATCTGGTGACCCAATCACAAGATGAGTAGAGGGAGTAGCAATAACCATGTTAACATATGCCTCAAGGTGAGAAGTAGAATCAGTGGGATCGATAATCATGTTAGCAGAATGTGATGGAAACGGGTATGTGTATATCTGTAACTCACTATTAGCTTTTGCCACCGATTTTTTTGTGTTTTTTTTTCCTCCATCAAGATGGATACTTTTATCCTTGATGTGGTCTTATATCTCATGATGGAGTCGCATACAACATTCGATATCATGTTCGTTAACTCGATGGTATTGACAATAAGTTTTTTCTTCACACCAGCTAGGGTATGACTCTAACTGGTTTAGGAGGTGGCAAGGTAAGGATCTTATCCTTTACCAACTTTTGCAAGATGGAAGAATAAGATTTTGAGAGCTTCATAAAATTTTGGTCACATTTGAGGCCATTGTTATCCACAGTGGTTACTACATTCGCAATAGTTTTACCCCTCCATGAGATCAATATGATAGATCTTTTTTCAGAATGGGATCGCGAGGGAGGACCTTGGAACTGAACCACCATTTTTTGGTACTCTCATAAATCTGCACACAAATGTGTAAAATAAGGATACTTCATGAGGGTGAACTTCTCTTTCCAAGGCCTTTTTAAGTTCCCTATGAAGACCTTCTATACATCTGAATCGGGCAACGAATATGAGATCTATTAGAAAAGTGCTTGGTACCATGCTATAAATTTTGTAATATTCTCATTATCCCCTTGTTTGCATCTAACAAGGTCTGAGAAGGTCATATTTGGTCCGATATTGGCTTGGAACTATTGCAAGAACTAGTTCACAAGCTGATCGAACATGAAGATGGAGTTATTGGGAAAAGAACAATAACAATCTAGTGTTGTATCTTTGAGGGATTAGGGAAACAGTTTATCCATTTATGCATCGTGATGGAATAAATATGTGCACAAGGAGTTAAAGGCAGACACATGTGTTTGTGGGTCCCTTTACCACCATATTTCCAAAAATTTGGAATCTCCATCCCTTGCGGGAAAGGCATGTTTAAAATTGCAATCGAAAATGGGCTATGTCAAAAGAAGGGCTAAAAGATAGGCTGGGCTGAGGCCTGGGAAAGGTTTTCCAGCTGGTTCTACATCTTCCCCATATTCTGAAGAAGGGTATTCAGAATAGGGTCATGAGAAGACATAGGACCATTGGAACCACTACTAGGGCCACCGCCATGAATACCACTACCATCGGTGTGACCTCCATTGGTGCCACCACTGTGACCACCGCTAGAGATGCCATTAACTGCATTGCCACCAATGTGACTTCCATTGAAGCCACCGCCAGAGCCAAAGCCACCACCATGACTTCCACCAGTACCACCTCCACCAATGCCACCTCCACTTCCAAAATTCCCACTGCCAAAGCCTCCACCCATTATTCTGCCAAATCCTCCACCACCAGAGGTGTTAGAAGGGGTGAAGTGGAAAACCAAAGGGTTTTTTTTTACTTTGATAGTATTTACACTTTCAAAAGTGGGGGATATATTGATCGAGGGGACCATGCTAGCCATATACATGAATATAGGAGGCATTGACATCTCTAGCTATCTCTCATGTTCCTCGAAGAGGCCACCTCATATCAAGAGACCAAAGCTCAAGGGGGCACATGCTTCAGCCAAACCAGAGAGACTAGCCAAGAGTTCTACACTTGTTCGGTCTTTTTCCACCATGTATCTTATTTCATCGATCACCTTAGCACCCCTAGTCAACATCGGGTTGCCTTCGATGTGATTTTCCAATGCACCTAACCCCTTACCGAAACTAACAACATACTCGAAAGGGACATAGATGACCTCATGATCATCCATGGATAAGGAGGTTGGTGACATATGAGGAGTAGGGACACAATCAGTTTCATCAAGAAATGTAGATTCACCTTACGCTATGTGCTCCTTTGTAGATAGGCCAACTATAGACTTGAAGAAAAGGTTGGTAGTGAAGTTAGAGAAGACCTTCATCTTTTCCATCGGAAGGTGTCACAAAATTCTTCTAACAATATTCCCAGAGTTCATAGACTAGGTCGTGAAGCTCAAAAAAATTCACAACACACCAGGGTACAATGACTAAGAGGTATATGAGAAAAAGTTTAGGACACTGACATATGGATAGACGTTGGTTCATGTTAGGTTCACCAAAATGTGAGAGAGGGCGACCACCCACTGCAAGGCCCCAAGTCATGAAAGGCCAAGAGAAGGAAGGCTGCCCTAAACCACCTCAGTTTAAGGGGAAGTTAGGATGATGAGGATGAGAATGATGAGGATTATGCGTCCTTCGATCACTCTACAATCCTAAATTTTGGAAGGAGACTAGATGATTCATCCTTTAGAGTCAGACTCATGTCTCAGGAAACTCTCTATCTTAGGATGGAAGGATAGTTCCAGGATGAAAGTGCGGTGTGTTGGTGTATCACAAGTGCACTAGCATCCATACGTCTAGAGGACCGAAGAGACAAAAATCTAACTCCAAAAGGGAGACTATCAACCTATTCTAGAGATTTTTGAAGTGATAAAATGAGATTAAGTAAAGAGAAATGCAAATACAAATATGATAAAGGAAATGTATTACCACCAAGGTCACAAACATGATCTCGTACAATGCTTTCCTCACCATCTTGCTCCAAGTTCTCTCCACCTGCACACAATAAAGGGAGAAATTGTTGGGTCTGTATAGGGGCCTACCTTAGTCAAACCCTAATCTTGGTGTTTCCACCTCCATAGAAAGCCAAGTTTGGAATAGTAGAGATAAATGATAAAGAAAAGAAACTACAAGCTACATAAACACAAAAATACTACAAGTAGTACATGCTTACTCAATCGAAATAAAAAGGAGAGATTGTGGGAGCTTACTGCCTCCATCCAAATCACTCAAGGCTCATGGAGGAGTGAATGAGAGGGACTCAAGCCTCTATTTCCATGGTGTATGTCTTGTGCTTGCCCTGTTGGAGTGACACAGTAGTGGATTTCTACAATGGAGTGAAGGGTGCTGCTACAAAGCTTGGAAATGAGTAAAAATGGAGGAGAAAAGTACTCAAACGATCTTGTGAAACTTCTCTCAAAAAAATTCTTCCAAAAATCTATGGATGGAAGAGTGAATATTATGAAGAGATGGATGAAAAATGGCCATATTCGGGTCGACCATTTGAAGAGGGACGTTACTCTTCGACTTCCAATCGAAAATGTAACACCTCTATAGTCTCCATCTACAAGAATCATCTAGGGATGTAATCACACCGTGCAGATGTGTGTGCATCGTGCGGGCATCCCTAATAGAAATGCCCCCACTGACACGCGAACCAGGCACCAAGTGGAATGAAAGGAGTGGGCTTAAGTGGAATTAAACCTCCACTTTTGATTTTCTAAAGTGTTAAGGGTCAAAAGGGAATTTGTGTTAGGGGTGTAAATTCATGTTGATACACTTTCATAGCTTTCATCCAATGTTCATCCTCACATGCCTCACTTACTATATTAGGTTCAAATTTAGAAAGTAACCAATAATTTACCTCAACTTTACAATCATTGCTTCTCACCAATACACCTTTCCTCTTGTCTCCAATGATTTTATCTTTGGAATGATTATTTTGCACATACTTAAGGGTTCTAGGAGCCTTTCTGGAGCTTATTCCTCTTCATTTTGTATTTCTTCTTCTTTAACCTTTTCTTCTTCTTCTTTGCAATCAAGTTCATTTGACACATATCCATCGAATTTAATTGAATTCTCCAGTGCTTCATCAAATTTTACATTTGTGATTTCTACAACCTTTTTGAGCCTTTTATTGTAACATCTATAATATCTATTTCTTGTAGAGTATCCAAGGAAGATACCCTCATCACATCTTGCATGAAATTTTCCTATATTTTCTTCATCTCTTTTGATATAGAATTTTCTTCCAAAAACCTTAAAAAACTTAATAGTGGGAATCTTTCCATACCATAGCTCATAGGGAGTCTTAGTGTTGTTATCTTTTTCTTGAAATCAATTGAGCACATAAAAAATAGTGTGAATTGTGTCTCTCCAATAGACTTTCAATAGTCCTTCTTTTGTTATCATTGTTCTAGTAGCTTCTTGAATTTTCCTATTCTTCCTTTCAACAACTCCATTTTGTTGAGGAGTTCTAAGTCTATACAATTGTCTTCTTATTCCATGAACTTCACAAAAAAAATTGAACTCATTGGATTTGAATTCACCACCTCTGTCAGACCTCAAACATTTTATTTTCAAATCCATTTCATTTTCAACCATAACTTTTAATTTCTTGAATTTGTCTAATACATCAGATTTCCCTCTAAGAAAAGTAACCCATGTCATTCTAGAGTAATCATCAATAAAAATCATAAAATACTTGTCACCTTGTAGAATTATCACCCTTTTAGGACCACAAAGATCTATATGAATCAATTCTAGCAGTCCAGTAGTAGATTGTTCTTTTATTCTAAATGTAGTTCTAGCATACTTTCCAAATTGATAATTCGTGTAGACAACATTAACCATCTTTGTGATTCTTGGTAAATCTCTCACAACTTTTATTGCACTGATTCTCACCATGTTGTCAAAATTCATATGACACATCCTCTAGTGCCATACCCAACTATCATCAATCTGAGACATAAAGCAATTTACATCATCACCTTTAAGTTGATAGATGTTTCCTTCAGTCCTTTTTCCAATAATAATCACAGTTCTAGATCCTTTTCTAATTTCACATTTTTCATCCTTGAACACAATATTATATCCCTTTTTACACATCTTCCCAACACTCAAGAGATTATGTCTCAAACCCTTAACATAGTAGACACCATCAGTATTATGCTTACCATCAAAATTGATTGAACCTATCCCACAAATCTTAGCACCAAAATCATATCCAAACTTAACTAAGCCTCCATCATATTTCTCAAGTTTAACAAACTTACTTTATCACCAGTCATGTGATTTGAGTAGCCATTATCAACAACCTAGTAGTTCTTCTCTTGTTTAGCATGAAAATAAAATACCACAGTACCTCCAACTTTCTTTGGAGCACATTCTTTCACACATCTTTTAGGAGTAGATTCATCTTCTAAATCTAGGAATAAGCATTCATTATCATCAAAGTCTCCATAATCAGACTCATCATCAGTAATTCCAACATCTTCATTGACATAATATGCTCTTTCGATCATCTCTCCTTTTTTTTCTTTGCCTTCTCTATGTTTATTTATTTCAACTCTTTTAGCACATATTGAAGCATAATGACCTATTTTACCACAACTAAAAATTTGAAAGGTAGTTTACCATTCTACTTATTGCCTCCCTTCTTCATTCTTCTTACAAAGTTAGCTTCCACTTCATCTACATATTCCTTATTTGGCTCTTCAATCTTTTCTGATGTACTAGATTTAAAGGTAGCTTCCACATTAGTGCTATTTTTCAATCCCTTTTTCCTCATCTCAAAATAAGTTAGTTTACCAATCATCTAATCTCTAGAATAATTATCAATATTTACAATTTCCTCATTAGTATAAACGTTTTCACTATAGCAATCAGGAAGAGATCTAAGAAAATTCTTTACAACTTTAGATTATTTGACTTGTGCACCAAGACCTCTCATTCACCTTACCAACTCATCAATTTTTCGCAAATAGTTTGTAAGTGTTTCGGATTTAGAAATTTGTAGAACCTCAAAAAAATTCTTCAATATTTGCAACCTTTCTTGTTTGACTTGGTCATCTCCTTCATAGATGATTTCTAGATTATCCCAAACTTTTTTAGACTACACTCTTCAAACTCATAACTTTAACCAATTCAATTTTTGAAAGACCATTCATAATACAAAATATTTCCTTAGAATTTTCCTCATGTTCCTTGATCTCTACACTTGTACTCAAACCATTTTGAGGTTCAACATATGCAGTACTATATGATTTTTCAACTTCAAATCTAGGTGATGACAAACAGCCTTCCATATGTGTTTTTCAAAATGCATAATTTGTTCCATCAAACTTAGGGAAATCCAAAGTAATCTTTCTCACCATCCAAGATCTACCTTAAGCAGTTAAGTTCTTCTTCCAAGGAACCTCGCTCTAATACTAATTATTGAGATAAATAAGAAAAATAAGAGGAGGGGTGAATCATTTGTAGCAATTTATTCCTTTGAAACCCTCAACAATAATTAGATCCACAAGCATTCACTACCACCTTATTCTATTAGTTTGATTAAAAATCAAGTGTAGATAACAAAAAATGAAATCACAACACCATACACATATTAACACCAGATTTACATGGAAAACATAATGAGGGAAAAACCATCATGAGGATTAGCTCACAATATAAAGAATTCCAAAATTGAATACAAAGGCTCACTACCAGAAAGACAACCTACAAGAATAGGACACATTGTTTAGAAAAGTCTCACAGATAGGGATCACTGCCACAAAAAGAAAACAAGAAGATAGAAGAATAATGTTACATAAAGAAACACTTCTCAATGAAACAAGGATTCCACCACACTTTCTTTCATACTTCTATAGTCTCACATGAAACATTTCAAATGGCTTCAACTCACTAATTTCAAAACCCTAACATGAAATTTGCACTGTTGTGCTTAAATTCACATCACATTACACTTCCCTCACAAAAACCTTGCATATGTCTTTCTTCTCACTCTCTATCTCTTTAACTCTCATCAATACCATACATATTTATATCAACCTCTTTTTCAAAGAAGTTCTCCAATGTCGTCCACTAGTCGTTATACATTCAACTTTAAAATTGATTGACACCTAAACATTCCTATGGTGGATAGGAAAAAAAGGAAACCTACATAAATCCTTAAGTAGGACCCAAATAGATCCAAACATACTTCAACATGCTTCCACAAACCTCCCATGTAGTGTTAAACACAAAGTCGACTAATAGCTGTGAAAAAATCCATAAACATTAAGTGCATGCTTCCTTAAATCAAGCCAAAAAATTTGGATAGCATAATTCACTTAAAATAAATTCAAAATAATCCATGAACTATATAAGATTCATCAAATATTTCATGCAAGCTCACATCAACAATTAATTTATTTTAGGACAACTAGTAACCTTTGTTTGCATACACTAATAAATGAAACTTACACTGTACTACACCAAATCAAGTAAAAAATTGAATACATAAGGATAAAAGAATTATAAACAACTTTCAATATTTGTATAGATTGAAATCAAATAGTGGAGAAATGTAGAGCAAAAACATTTCTTTCAGACAATAGAAAAATGTCACTAAATAACTAGTTCACACATTGGTGAAAATATCTCGTATTGTACATTGATCTAGACACCCAGATTTAGAATGTAGCAATGACCAACAACTACGAATAGTACCTCAGATCCACACAAGCATAGAAGAAATGTGAAGCACATGCAAAATTATACACTGAATAGTTTCAAGACACTATTTTCTCTATTTATCAAATTTTCTCAAAATCACTTGGAGACCAAGTATCAAGGACATCATTTCAGCACACTTCTTCACTCTAACACACTTTTAGACATAGAAACATAAGGGTAACTCCATGTACTCAAAACACTTCTTCAACATCTCAACTATACATCCACAAATAGCAAACCTTCTTTATCACAATCTTCTCAATATCCTCGACATATATAATAAAAAACTAGCTTCCTCTACACATAGTTGACATCAATGACAACACCAACCAATGAGGTCAACTTTTTGAAATCAATGACAACAAGTGACTCATACTTTCAACAAGTTATTGGTCATATTCATTTAAAAATTAATAATTTTTTTTTGTTTTAGGATTATAAAAACTTCTCCAAATTATTTTTAAATTGCTTAAGTAAAAAATTCCAAAGGAAAAATAAATAAATTATGAGACACTGGCATGTCATTCTCCTTAAGATATTTAAATTACTAGATTGAAGCATAAAAACCCTTGAAAATCACTTGACAATGGAAGCTAAAAAAAGATGACAAAGAACAAACATAAATAACAATAGATAATAAAAGGCTGGAGGAATGGTGACTATCATTTTGATCATCTTGCAACCCTTATTTGTGACTATCCACTATCAATGGAGAAAATAAGATCGATGAATCTCATATAGGGAATTCCTTCAACATAATTAGTGATGAAAATTAAAATATTTTACTATTTTAGAATTATTTAATGTGGGTGAATTATTTTTATAAGTGAATTGTGGGATGAGATCCTACTTCCTTTTTATAGATATCATAATTTAAAAGAGAGAAATATTTAGACCTAAACATTGAGGAGCAATAGAGGACTCATTAAAAAACTCACAAAAAGACGTGAGAGAAAGAAGCTAGTGTGCACTTAGGACCAACACCAAAAAATTACTAACCATGCATATATGAAACCCTATGAAGTTCTTAATAAAGGCCTTCTACCTCAAAATAATAAAATAAAAATCATCCTCATACTCCTAGTGAGGAGAGCATCCATGGTCCATTGTGTCCCATTAAAATTGTGTCCCAAGTTTCCACCCTTAATTTCATAGCTTCCTAAAATAAAGAAAAAATAAGTGGGTTACCAAAATGGGATAAATGAACCACTTAGGGACCTATTTCTCTTTCTATTTAATTAGGAAATGAGATCCACACAATAAAATTATTATCAACCCTTAGGTGAATCAATTCAAAGTGTGAATCTACGGATTTCCTTTTTATGTCAAGATGGGGGTCTTAGTCAAACAACATTTTGGGGAGAAAAACAAAAAATAGTAAATCAACACCAAAATACAATCTAACACTTGGATCTTAAAAATTAAACTCAATACTGAAAAAAACTAGAAAACAAAATGCAAATAAAAAACAGGTAGATCTAAATGTACCTTTCACCAAAATTCAATTTCTAAATTTAATCTAGGACTCATTTTACCAGGGGCGAATGGGTCCTGAGTTAGGGTTTTTTTGCAACTTTCATGAGCCTCTTCTATAGATCTGAATCTTCCAATTTTCTCAAGTTTTAGGTTCAGAAAGCCAAAAATTAATTTTGCAAGTGAATTTCCATGAGATGACAACTTTTATGAAAAAAAATTCCAATTTTTCTCTTCAAATGGATCTTCAATATTTCTTCCACCCAAATCTACAATCACAAATCAAGAGGGAATTTTTATTGTTTTTGGTGAATGGGGGTTTTCCTTGGTCAAACCCCATTTTGGTAATTAAGCCTTAAAATGAAATGAAATGTGAAAAAGGGAATGAAGAATGAACAAAGAAATGTTACCACTCAAAAAACTCTTGCATAAACCTTGGAATGTAAATCTTAAACTTTCATGAAATGGATTCAATGGATGTGGATCTTGAACCTTAAATCTTGACTAGAAATAATGCTTTGAATACTTGAATGGATCATGAAACCTACATCACCATATTAGTTCTAGTAACATGCATGATGCAAGAAGACCTTGATGTGACAATTAGATCTTGATTAGTAGAATAAATATTCAATAAATCTACCTTTGAATGCCTTGAATTTCTCTTGAAATCTCATAAACTTGCTAGGCTCTTGAATTTATTTTCTAGGATTTGAAATGATTAAATAACCTTATATTTATAGATATGTATCCTTAATTTCCTAAAATTTAAATATCACAAGCGAACATATGAATATAGATTTAAAAACATTAAAATACCACCAAAAACATAATTAAAATTTAATTCCTAGGTCTAAGGGAGGACCGATTTTCCCATGGGTTAATGGGACCTAGGTCCCTGAACCTAGGACACACATTGCTCAATGAGAAGTGTTATGTTAAGGAATTAATGAATGTTGAGTTTCCTCTTCAAAAAATGTAATTAAACAGGCTTGGAAAATGAATTAAGGGGCCAATTAAGGGAAAAATAAGCTCAATTAATTAAAGGGGCCCTAAATAAGTGTGAAAGTGTAAATAAATACATTTTGCAACACCAAAATAAGGCACAATTAATTACAAATTAAGTGTGAAAATGTAAAAGGATACATTTTTCTACACTACACTTAGCCCCCACTTTAGTTAGAGGATGACCTTGTGTTAAAATCACACTAAAGTATACATTCAAAACATGTGTATGTAATAAAAACAAGATTAATGAGTCATACAACATCAAAGAATAAAAGGAAAGGTAAAAATAAAAAAGGTAGATCAAGCCTCGACTGCCCAATGCAATGTGGAACACACCTTAGCTGTTTTTCTAAAAGAAGAGGGTGGATCAAGCCTTAAATTTCCAACGTGATGTGGAGTACATCTCAGTTGTTTGTCCAAAAATATTCACAAGTGGAATTCAATGTCCACTATGCAAAAAAAAATGCACACTCACTTTGTGCTAATGGAACCACAAGTTGTCCACTAGTTGAGCCCCCAAAAAGTGGCTAAGTGAGAAATTCATGCTAGGTCTACAGGCTATCACTGTACTAACCATACCAAAGCTATATTTTTCATAACTACAATAAGGTACCACAAAAACATACAAAAAATTTGAGCTTCATAAGGTTAAAAATATGTATTATGCTAAACAATTATGAAAAAAATATAAATAAAGTTTGTTCAAAGGGATTTTTCCTAGTTCATGCAAGGTCTCCTCTTAGGTAACATTGTGCCTAATATCTCCAAGAGAGGACAAGTCAAAGATAAAATATTCCCAATCTTATGGAATGTGACACATAGCATTTCCACTAAGAGGAAAGTTGTATGCTAAGAAATATCATGATATCGGAGGACATCCATCCTAATGACACCACCAAGAAAAATACGCATCACAAGAAGTAAGAAAATAGCACATTGAAACATAAGAAATGTCAAAATTTTCAATGATAATAATTCCAATGTATGACCCCACTTTAAAGAAATTTCTTACACCATTGTTGTGAGTAATTTACTTTAAAGTAGAAAATAACCAATGATAAACAATAAAAAAGACATGAGAGCTTACTCAAAAATCCCTATTCCAAGTCATATGTTTCCAAATGAAGCTATGTCATGAAAAATAAGGAAGGGGTTTCCCCCAAAATGAAATCCTAAAACACATAAGGGATCCATGGATTCGGGGTCAGTATTTATTTGCTACAATGTTGTTATAGAGCTCGGAAACGTAACCATTCCCTAAATACTCGTAGAATAGGAAGAATGGCACATAGAGAGAAAAAAACAAATAAAATCCTTTCTGGCTCAACATGGAAGAGACCTAAATGTCTTGATGCCTTGCATCATCCCCAAAATGAAAGATAAATGTTTACGACATATAGAAGAATGTAGATACAAATAGAGAAGTGTACATGAAGAGAGGGATACACCAAACAAAATAATACAATGGATCACATTACGCACATGCAATCACATAAAGAACATGAAAAAGAAAACATAAACTAGAATAGTTTAAGGCACATGTGATTCAACCTATAGCAAGTTGTTTGGATCCCAATCTTGTTTAGTAAATATGGAAGGTGAATAATTAGCCAAAGGGAAAACATCAAGTGCCAAACTAGGACAAGGCTATCTAACCCTTGCCTCGAATAAGTACAATACAAGGATTAGCTGAGATGAGTGATGAGAATTGTATCCTTGTAATATAGAAAATGGTTTGTAATGAATGTTAAACATGTAACAGTGAGTATGCCATGATCCTACAACTATTACATGGCAAGGAGAAAAGTGCATGATTTGAGGGGCTATCTCTATCATATCAATTTTTTTAAGGATCCTCCTTAAGTAACGACACTTATTAGTTCTATGCCCGATAACTCTATGATATTGACAATGAGACATGTTTGTGTTCTTACGTTTTGGATTTGGATTTTCTCTTATGGGTGGTAATGTTAAGAGTCCTTTATTAAGAAGTATGTGTAAGTTCCTTTTAGGGAGAGACATGGGACAAGGGAATTTTAGCTTCTTTAGTTTGTAATTCCTTCGTTGTGTGATTGTTGAAGGAGGACCTAAGGTAATCCTATCATCCTTGTGAGACATCACTTCATCATTATGATAGAGGATATTTTTATCCTTAGAAGATGTGGAGGGATAAGGATTTTGATATCCTAGTTCTTTAGTATCTTCAATAGGAAGGTTATCTAAAATTTTATGAATTTAATTGTCATTAGTTATTTCACATCCTTGCTTAGTTAATATTTTAAATCCTTGGCCATAAGTCTCTTCTAGGTTGATGGGTGTTTTGGTCACTTTATTGACATAAGATGGATAGGACTGCACTTGATTAGAGGAACTAGGTTCACTCATTGTTGGAGGTTTAGGCTTGGTTTGTGACTCAATTTCAAGATGTAAGAGACAAAACATCTCAAGTGGTGGAATGGTAGGGTGAATTGGTTGTTACATGGAAGGGTAAAAGGATACATTGCTTTCAAGATTGTTAAGGAATTTTTTTATGAAATTATACATGCTATCATTTTCTCCAATGATGTCAACTTCATGAGGAAATTCATTAGGATTTGATTGAGCTTGATTAGGTTATATTTCATTATTATCATTTCCAAAAAAAAAACTTGAAACATCAACCAAAGATATTAAGACCTCCATAGATTACCAATGCACATCTACATTATGAAAAAATGAATTCAAATTCAAAATTTTAGATTTTAAACAAGATAATTTTCTGATTATGCTATGCAAAAACCTGAAAATGATTTCTTGTAAATGAAATTTTTAATTCACACAATGCACTAAATTTATCAAATGAAGCTTAATATTATCAATTCCAATTAACATAATTCTGCAAAGTAAAACTAAAAACTAAAAACAATAAAACAAAATACAAAAATAGAAGTATTAGTGCCTAGAAATTTAGGAAACAACCCTGATCAAGGACTCATTCACCCTTGGGAAAATGGGTCCTATCTTAGACTTTTTTAAAATGTTTTTACAAATTTATGAGTTGATTCTGTGGTTTCCGAATTTTGGTTTCAAATAGTGACTTACAGTTTCATATTTTTTTGAAATTAAGCTTGAATGCAAGTGAAAAATGTGACTAAATTTCAACTTAGGAGAACTAATTTGGAATGAAATTTTTATTCAATTTTGTAATGCAAATGAATTATGATGCAATGATATGTAAATTCTTTGCAAAATGACTATTCTTTTGTACTTTTCATATTTAAAGAATGAAAAAATGAAATCCTAAAAACCTAAATGAGATGCAATCTAATGCAAGTTAAGAAAACCTAAATGAGATTCAATTCAACGCAAATGAATGCAAAATCTAGATCTATGGTGAAAATGGACTCCAAAATCATAAAATTACAATGATCAAAAGTAAGGTTCACCAAAATGAAATAAAGAAAAATTAGGTGGCTACCAAAATGGGATTGATGAACCACTTAGGGACCTATTTCTCTTTCTATTTCATTAGGAAATGAGATCCAAAAAATAAAATGATTATCAACCCTTACTTGAATCAAGTCAAAGTGTGAATCTATAGATTTCATTTATGTGTCAGGATGGGGTTCTTGGTCAAACAACACTTTGGGGAGAAAAACTAAGAATAGTAAATCAACACCAAAATATAATCTAATACTTGGATCTTGAAAATTAAACTCAATATTGATAGAAATAGAAAATAAAATGTAGATCAGAGATAAGCAGATTTGAATGTACCTTTCACCAAAAGTCAAATTTTGAAGCTAACCTAAGAATCATTTTTCTAGGGATGAATGGGTCTTGAGTTAGGGTTTTTTTGCAACTTTTGAGAGTCTCTGCTAAAAATCTGAATCTTCCAATTTTCCCAAGTTTCAGGTTTCGAAATTCGAAAATTAATTTTGCAAGTTAGTTTTTGTGAGATGACAACTTTTATGAAAACTTTTTCAATTTTTCTCTTCAAAGGGATCTTCAAGATTTCTTCCACCTAAATCTACAATCACAAATCAAGAGGGAAAAATGTTTGATTTTGGTGAATTGGGGTTGTCCTTGGTCAAACCCCATTTTGGTAATTAAACCTTGAAATAAAATGAAACATGAAAAAGGGAATGAAGAATGAACAAAGAAATGTTACCATTCAAAAAACCCTTACATAAACCTTGGAATTTAAATCTTCAACTTGCATGAAATGGATTGAATGGATGTGGATCTTCAACCTTGAATATTGACTAAAAAATAATGCTTTGAATGATTGAATGGATCATGCAATTTACATCACCATATTAGCTCCAATAGAATGCATGATGCAAGAATACCTTGATATGACAATTGGATCTTGATTGTTGCAATAAATCTTCAATAAATCTACCTTTAAATGCCTTGAATTTATCTTGAAATCTCATAAAATTTCTAGGTTTTTTAATTTATTTTTATGATTTGAAATGATTAAATAACCTTATATTTATAGATATGTATCCTTAATTTCCCAAAATTCAAATATCACAACCTGAAATCTGAATATGGATTTGAAAACATTAAAGTACTGCCAAAAACTTAATTTAAATTTAGGTCCTAGGTATAAGGTAGGACCCATTTTCCCATGGGTGAATGGATCCTAGGTCCCTAAATATAGGATACACATTTCTCAATGAAAAGTGTTATTTTAATGTATTAATGAATGTCAAGTTTCCTCTTCAGAAAATGTAATTAAATAGGGTTGGAAAATGAATTAAGGGGAAAATTAAGGAAAACTTAAGTTCAATTATTTCAAGGAGCCCTAAATAAGTGTGAATTTGTAAATAAATACATTTTACAACAAGAAAATGGGGAAAAATTAAGTCCATATTAACATTAATTCCACATTAAGTGTGAAAATATAAAAGGATACATTTTTTCACACTACGCTTCCAATTTCCTATTTTTTTCTTGCCTGGTGGTCCATAATCTGGCTTAGATTTATTACTTGGAATATGGTTAATGGTTTTAATTAAGGTGGAATCCAATTCATATTATTTTTTCATGAATTTTAATATCTCTAAGTATTGCTAATCAGATAGTGTTTATAGGAATTGGTCCCCATCCTTTGAAATCTATTTCATATTGTGTGTCACCCCTATGTGTAAAATTCTCTAGATGAAGCAAATATTTCATGTTTTATTAAAAATTCTCAACAAAAAAAATCTTGATAAGTGGGATGTAAGGGTTGTTCCATAAAAATCCTATAATTACATAAGATCAAATCTTTTTGTAGATTATTTACTTTCCAAACCTGATTTTTTGAGATCAATGGAATGGATGCCAAGAGTTGATTTGGATTAATAGTCTATTATTTTATGACCTATCTTATTGTAAATAATTTAAATTAATTATTATATGGTAGGTCACACACACAAATATATATATAATACACACACGTGCACACACACACACATATAATGTACACATATATCATATATATACATATATACATATACATAGATATGAATATAAATATACATATATATACACATATGCATATACATATACATTAAAACATTGGAAAAAGGTAAACCCTAATATTTGACCCTAGGATTTAGGCATTTTTTCAAAATGTTTCATTCATTTATTAGAGATTTGAATGGTAGTAGGGGTTTGATTGGTTTGATAAGGTATGTTATTGACTTAAAACCTATAAGGTGAGTCAACTAGGCCTTGACTAAGTATAGAAATGTCTTAATGATGAAATTCAATGATCTAACTCAGATAATAGTGCAATTTATTATTATAATGCAAATCTAGAAAACACAAAAAGTCACAGGAAAATTCAGACAATTGAGTAGGGTAGAGAAAGACACTATACACTTGTGGTTCAAATATTATCCTTATTTTCAAGGACATAGACATCCAAGGCATGAGTTTCATTGTAGATCTTTTTTGGATCTATTTTTGGGGTCTTGTAATGACAGATCTAAGCTTCAGATTCCTACCTACAAATTTGTCGAAACACTATCAAATATTTGTGTAACTGAGTTTTTGTGGGTTAACAAGATGTAGGGTTTCAGCTGCAACAATGAATATATTTTATTAAAAATCCTTTCAATCTTCTTCAAACCCAATATTTTTGCATTCACAAAGAGAAGAGATGTTGGGCCATTTTAGGGGATTTCCTCAATCAAACCCCGTGTAACTGTTTCCACTTCCAAAATCACAATGTTAATGATAAATGGATAAATGATAGGAAGGAATGATGAAATCACAAAATTCTTGCAACTCACCATCCTTTAATGGCTTCTTTAAAGGATTGAATTCATACACATCACTTCAAGTTCTAGGATCTTTCTTTCTTAATTTGCTTGAATGTTTGAATTCTTTGGAGACCTACAAAAGTGTTAGCCTTCACAAAACAATGATAACATAAACTCACATAGGATTTTACATGATGTTAGGATCTTGAATTTTTGCAATAAAGCTCTAAAACATGCTTCTATTGACTTTCTCTTGATCATAAGTTTTCCAATAGTCTCTTTGATATATATTTTTAGATTTGAAATGATGCAATAACTAGGCATTGTACACATCCAAAAATGGTCACAGTTATTCAAACCTGTTAATTAATTAAATATGAATTATTTAATTAATATTCTAAAGTCATCTACATATAAATAAATTTAATTATTTATTTATATTGTTCATTTTTCCAATTCTTCTAGTTTAATTAAATAAATAAGTTTATTTAATTATTGCTATTTTCCTCTTAATTAAGTTAAATAAATTTCATAATTTATTTATTTAATTATCATTTCATTTCTAAAGAAAGAATATTTAAATTCAAAACAATGGATTATTCATCCTTCATTTCACATTTAAATATTATATATTTAAATATCTTTTTCACCCCACTTAATTAAATATCGTAAAATATTTAATTACTTTTCTTTTTCACTTATCACATATAATTAAATAAATTTATTTATTTAATTAGCATTATCCTCAACTTTCAACCAAATTTCATAAATGAGGAGATAAATGTCATGTTTGTCTCCATTTTTGAATGAGGATGGTTTTGTGGGTTGAAAACATTCTTCCACTTTCTTCTCAACCTCTCCATCTCTCACCGTTCATCCTAACATGTTTGAATCTCAACCGTCGATCTCTACCAATTGGATTTTTTCTTTCAAAAATCTATAAATATAGCCTTCTCGTAAGTAGATTTGATCCTAGATTTCATATGCAGTTACTATAGTTGCATTTGAATCAGCATATCAACATTTTAGCAATATCAAGCACAGTAACTTAGTTCAATTTCATAGCTCAAATCATTCGCAATACACATGCATTTTCAATCAATCTCATTCTCCTAAGCTATCATTTCAACAAGTTGTTGCTTGCACAACTGAGAGCCAACAACTTTAATCAAATCCTTGGAGATAGAGGACGATGGGAAGAATTTGAAAGAGCTTCTTTTGTTTAGAGTTTGCATTTATGTTTTCTAGATTAGTTTCTTTCAATATAATGTCTTATTGGTGTGCTAGTTTACTTTTTAATTAGTTCACATATTTTAACTCACACATTTTTGGCACCCACTGTGGGGCATCCCCCTATTTTAATCTTTTTATTGCAAAAATTTCTGATAGGTGAGAGACTAGAGTTGCGCTTTAGCGCATACGATTCTCTGTCTAGCGCATTCCTGGACTGTTTCAGCGCATAGACAGACTATTTCAGTGCATAGACGGACTGGCAGACTGTTTTAGCACATAGATGGATTGTTTCAACACATCCTCAGACTATTTTGGTGCATAGACAACCTGATTTCACGCATCCCAAATTTATCTTTTAGCACATTTGTCAACTATTTTGGTGCATTGGTGGCCTGTTTTAGTACATGCAAGGTTTGTAAAACAAATTTTGAGTCCGACGCCAACCACGGACAAAAATTTTCACTTCAGTTTTTAAATAAAATGAACCAACCCTAGGATAGAAATTTAAAGTCTTGAATTTATCAATACTAGGATATTCACCAAACTTGTTTTTATGCTGGTTAAAATGAATCCAATGATTGTTGTGAAGCAAAATCTTCACTTAGCATAGAAAATTGTCAATTTGGATTTAAAACTCAACCACTTGTTTGTTGTGATTGTTGGATGATAGGTTAATGCTCTCCCTTTACTGGGTGATCAGAACATTAGACTTACCTATTTCATTTTATTCATTTCAAGCTTTATTAAATCCTTTAGAAGGCCTGTTGTAGTGGGAGAAAGTAATCACCCTATGGGAACGACCTAAGTGGAAACAACCAAAGCCAGGTTTTCCAACCCACTATAATCAAAAGTGAATTTTGAGGAAACCCATATTCAACGGAAGAGAGAAAGATAACCATCCCCAAAATCTTTGTTCTAAAGATTGGGAGGTCTCCTGAAGGAATTTATCTATTGCCACGCCGAACGAAAACCTTGACTACAAACCATAGTGTAGAAAGCAAACCGTGTCAGTATCCAAACATCATTTTAATCACAATGCAAGGGGAGGAAATAATTTTCCCCCAATACACTCACCATATAATCGCCAAAAATTTTTTGCTCAAGGAATCAAGAAATCTAACCTTGAATACGCACCTGGAAAAGACAAAAACACAGGTGCCCTCTAGGGGGTGACACTGTTGTGTGAGTCAACACGATTTTCAGCTATGGGTTTTGATTCCTATGATGACCTATTTGACAACTAAGAGTGAGTCTATTTGAATTGCTTATCTTGTGAAAAACTTGTGGAAATCTCAAGAACATACACTCTTTGTTTAGATTTTAGGATTAACAAAACAATTGTATGCTTCTCTATGTTGTTTTTTTCACATTTAAATCAGATTACGATCATCTAAAAATATCAAACTATCCAAACATGTCTATCTGAGAAGCTTAAACGAATATTTTAGTGCATTTGTGCTTTGTTTCAGCATATTGCTGCTTTGTTTCAGTGCATTTGTGCTCTATTTTGGTGCATCGTTGCTTTGTTTTAGTGCATCACTTCTCTATTCTGGTGCATCACTACTCTGTTTCGACATATCGCTACTCTGTTTCGATGCATCACTACTCTGTTTCAGCGCATTGTTGCTCTGTTTTGGCGTATAGGTAGTTTGTTTTAGTGCATCTATGATCTATTTCTTGTATAGGATTGTGGCATCATCTTCATCCAAGATCTTGGCAACACATGAGCATATTTCACAGACACAATCTTCATACATATGGATTCCTCTTCCTATCACTTCCTATCTAGAATGGGAAGCATTCCTCCATTTGTACTTGGTGTATCTTCTTCCTAAGGGGAGAAATATTGTTTGTAGGCATTGGATTATGTTTTGTCTTCATACATTAACCATATTTGTAGGTGATTACACATTGTGGGGGGGATATCTTATCTCTCTTTTTCCCTCTTATGGGGGGTCATTGATTGTATATACATGATGGATGTAGTCCTTGGGGGGTATCATTGAGTCCTCCATACATCATGTTTGTTTTTTTTTTTCTTTGCTTGTGAGAGATATGATTGCATTTCCATTTGCATTGTAAATGGGTACCTAACATGTCCTAGTAGTTGGGACCCATCATTGCGTCTTTGCATAGTTTTCATAATAATATTCTCCCTAAGTTGCACTTATGGGGGGTGTTGGTGTAATTAATTATTTAATTACACTTACATAAGTTTACTTAGGCATAATATTTAATTAAGTCCTAAGTTGCATTATTAGATAAATCATTAATATGGGATAAATTCCCCTTTCCATGTATGTAGGAAATATTCCTTCTCAAAACCTTATCTAGGAACGCGCATTCACCTAGGTGGGTTGTTAGTTGTCTCATGTAATAGGATTAAGACACTTGTCAAAATCTTGTCTAATCCTATCTCTCAACCTTGCCTTTATAAGAAAGGCATCTCATGTACATTTGTAATCAATTCAATCAATTAAATCTTGTATTGTGAAGCAAGATTTTTTGCCATTGTCTCTCTTGTGGAAGTGGTTTTGGTCTAGCAACTATTCCTGGGGGTGTTGGGGAGTCACCATTTACTCCCACAGTGTGCATTTGGATTTGTTCATGAATTGGGCCGAAATTTGTATTCATTTATTCTTTTATTTTTGGCTGGAAAATTTGGTGAGGTAATTCCATGTAGCGGATATATAAGAGTGTTTGTTTCTTCATTTTGAAGTATGTGTGTGAAGTGTGTATGCGAAATGTGTGAATAAAGATCAGATCATTTGATTGCAAATCAGAATGTGAAGAAGTTTGAGTGAAGTGTGAAGAAGTGTTTTTATGCCTAATCAGAATTGTCATCAGGCTTTTGAAGAAGCTATTTTCTCAGTTCAATCTCTTTTGATGGATTTAGTTTGAAATTTTTATATAAGACATTGTGTTTTCTTTGAGTAGTGAGCTCTAGGAAGTGCGCCTAAATGCATGTGCATTCCTTATTCATTTTCCTTATACTTTTAACAGGGTATAACTTGTGGATTAACCTCCACCATGGTTTTTCCCGTAACAAGGTTTCCACACAAAAAATCTTGGTGTTGTGTGTTTCTGATGTGTTTCTGATTTATACTTTCACTGTTATTTATCAAACCTGAGATTAAAAGTTAATAAGGTTAAAAAATTTTAATTTTTGTGACAACTGATTCACCCCCCCCACCCCCACCCCCTCTTAGTTGTCTATCCTTGTTTTTCCAACAATGTGCATGATGAAGGAATCATTGACCCACCTATAATCCTTCTTGTAGTTTTTGTATTGGAGTTATGGCTAGCAATTATAGACAAGATTATATCCCTTCTTTGTTCCCAAGCTACCAACACAATTCAATCCTTTGTAAGGGAATGTGACTTCCATCAGATACACGAGATAGGAAGTCATATAAAACTCCATGGTCTTCTTTATCACAACAAATTGATTGTGCAAATTCTCATTGATTATCTTGCCTAATGAAATTTGGATTCACCTCAAAGGATCTCTTCTACAAAGTACAACATCCATTCCTCAAAAAGTGAGGAAGTGGGGAGCCCCATTACTCTACTCAGCAATGTTATGAGATCATTGACCTCTTCCACAAATTCACTATGATATAGCTTTTAGGGTACCTTATTGGCGCTAACCCTCTTCTCGAGCAACCATGTTTGATTGATGGTTATTTTGTAGCCTATGGGATCTAATTTACTCACATTAAAGGCATATTATTTCTTTGTTTCTTTCATCTAGTCAAATATTGAGATTCTCAATGTTCTCTCGATTGGCATGGGAGTCAAATCAGCTAGGACTTTTCCATCCATGGTAACTATTTTTCTAGATTGTGGGTGGTAAAATTCTCTGCACACAAAGACCCAATTAGTTGAATTAAGGTTGGAGGAAAACCTTATGCTTTTGCAATTACACTCTACTTTTTCCTCAAAGCCTCTTCACTCTTCGGACTAACTAGGACCCTTTCTTTGAATTTATCTATGCTAAAATGTGTATCAATGGGTTATTTTCGGGTTAATGGATTTAGCATGGTTAGATCAAATAAAACCCAAAGAAGATTATGCAGAATGAATAAAGCATAAAAAAATAATAATTCTACCAGATATCTGTTGAAGCTTCTAGGATTCACCTCCATAACACCTCCTAGCTTGCAACGCATGATTGTTTCCCTCATATCTCTATAATAAAATTGAGTATGCCATTGTCCTATGCAAGTTTTGAAGGATTTAGAAGACTATGACAAATGAATATGCCTAAAATGCAAGGTAAATAAAAGTGATTTCTAAATTGAAGTGGTGAAATAATAATCATAAAAAGTGGTTATAATAACGAAGTGGTGTCCTAAATTGTGAGAAAAATAAACATTTTATAAAGAATGTAATTTTGTACTGACGCACGAGATTAAAAGTTGTCAAAGCCTAAAATCAGTGGATGATATTTCATGTGACAATCCCTAATTAGGGTTAGTGCAAGATTGTTAAATGAGTGGCCAAGATGTGATTTGATAAAATCAAATTGGCGGTCGAGAATAAATGTGATAATTAGCCAAAAAGATAAAGATTTTAGAAAATCAAGAAGATAAGAGTTGAACTGAAAAGAAGATTTTTGGAAAATCAAGAATTTGCTCAATTACTTGATTTTTGGAAGAAGATTACCATTTTGAATTAAATTAATTCAAAATAAGGGTTTTATATGACAATAAATAATCTTTTTCAGATTATTTACTAAAATGAAGAGATGGTTAATAAAACAAAATAAAACGAAATCATTTTAAATAATTTCATTTATTTAAAATGAGAGAAATATGAAATTACGTAATTAAATAATTAAAGATAATTATTTAATTTAGAAGATTATAATCGATAATTAAATAAATTAATAAATTCATTTAATTATGAGAATTAGTGACATATTAAATAAACAAATTAAGTTCATTTATTTAATAATCAGGGAGAATAAATGATTAAAGGTAATTAAATAAATTAATAGATTCATTTAATTGTAAGAAGACAATAGATAATTAATGACATATTGAATAAATAAATATAATTTATTTATTTAATAATCATGAAGAATACAATAGACATGAATTAATTAAATAATAATGAATTACTTAATTAATAGTCAAATGTGGATCAAAGACATCATTAAAGGTCATAATTATGCTAGGACAAAAGTGGTAAAAGATAGAGCTTGTGGGCCTAGGTAATTTTTATGTGTCTACATTTCCCCTCTTTGTCATAATGTAGCTTGTCGCATTTTGGCAAAGAAAATAAGTCAAAAATATGCTCTAGTGCAAAATAAGATGAGGAAGAATGACGAGGAGGGTTGCGGTATGCCCACTTGAGAGGACATATGGGTTCCAAGAACATGGGTGTGCTCTCGACATTGATGAGAAGACTAGAATATGAAGAGACAAAGAAATGTTAGTGTAAAAGATATGGATGATGATATGGATGCAATGCCTATATGAAATGAGCTAGAGAAGATGACAAGACAAAAGGAGATGCATGTTAATTCCTACACCAAATCCTTCAACACCTTACCATAGGACTCTAGTATTTATTGCTCCTTAATCATCATTGGGAAAATTGTTGTGATGGCCAAAAAACACCATGATATGAAATAAATCAAGTTGTGCAAGTTTGTACCATCACATAAGACAAGCAGTCATAAACAAGGATGATCATAACTCATACTAAGAGCACAATTGACCCAGTATTTTTGTCATAACCAGCAACAAGTAGAAAAAGACAAGAAGGACAAATCATGAAACTTCATTGCTTCTCTAAATCATGTTTCCAGGACATCCTCCAGAAACTAGCAACATGATTGCCAAAATCTCAAAAAATAAAACCATCATCATGAGATGTCGCTATTTTTCTAAATCTTGTTGTCAGGATCTCGTTGAAAAAATAGTAACATGATGAAAAATCCAAAGAACAATAGACATGAAATAAGGACAAGCCATGAAACTTCATTGCATCTCTAAATCATGTTTCTAGGAAATCCTTGAGAAACTCTAAACATGATTGCCAAAAGAGAAAAAATAAAACCATTTTCATGATACGTCATTTTTTTTCTAAATCCCGTTTGTCGGGATCTCGCTGAAAAACTAGTAACATGAGGGAAAATACATTATCATGATACATCGTTGTTTTTCTAAATCTCGTTGTCAAGATCTCACTAGAAAACTAGTAACATGATGAAAAAGACAAAAATATGAGATGTCGTTGTTTTTCTAAATCTTGTTTTCGGGATCTCGCTGAAAAACTAGTAACATGATGAAAAAGACAAGACAAACATCATGAGACATCATTGTTTTTCTAAATCCTATTATCGGGATCTCGCTGAAAAACTAGTAACATGATGAAAAATACAAGATAAACATCATGAGACGTCATTGTTTTTTTGAATCCTGTTGTCGGGATCGCGCTAAAAAACTAGTAACATGATGAAAAAGACAAGATAAACATCATGAGATGTTTTTTTTCTAAATCTTGTTGTTGGGATCTCACTGAAAAACTAGTAATATGAGTGTCAAATGACAAGACAAACATCATGAGACATCATTGTTTTTCTAAATCTTGTTGTTGGGATCTTGCTGAAAAACTAGTAACATGAGTGTGAAAAGACAAGACAAACATCATGAGACATCGTTGTTTTTCTAAATCATGTTGTTGGGATCTTGCTGAAAAAACTAGTAACATGATAAAAAGGCCAAAGACAAGGGCCAACTGTTTGTCAAGTGTGTCTAAATTCCAAGTGTTTTGATGTCAAGATGACGAGTGTTGAAGATTGTCAAATTCAGGAAGGACACATCCTGAATAACATTGATGTCAAGAGGATTGATGCCTAAATGTCAAAAGGAATCCCTTGAAATGCCAAGTGATAGTGATAATTCCTAAGAAGGACACATCCTAAGGCATAAATGATGGAGACTATGCTTCAGAAGGACACATCTGAAAGATAACCAAGAATTAATAGTTTGACCAGTTGTGACAATTTGACTTGTTTTGACTAAGTTTGACTAAAGTTGACTACATGTCGATGTTGATGTGTTGGTGTGATTTTCATGTTGAATAAGTGATTGTCATAATTCATTTTAAGAGATTTCCATGTTAGGAAATGACTTGTCCTTACTTGAAGACTTTTGATGTGCGTTCCAGTGTAATGCTATGAACCCTAATGGACTGACCTAGTATGGCCTCGAGGGCTCATCGATAGATGGCCTTGCCTACGTCATGCACTCAAAGACCTCATAGTTTGACACGACCAATGACCTTGTCAAAAAGACAAAAATGTGATTCATGATTTTATTTTGACACAATCTCAAGGATTCGAAGATGAATCTTGCCTACGTAGCAAATGCGTAGAGATGACGTAGTTCAGACATGGACAAAAGATACTGATTGATGGGACTGATTGGATTGACCAGAAACACATTGACTTTGACTCTGTTTTGGGATTTTGACATTGATTTGGATATTTGTGTGTTTTCGCAAGACATTTTCAATTGTTTAGGTCTTTTTCAAGACTTTTTCTAGGACTTTTTCAAATTTTTCTAAATTTTTCAAAACTTTTTCAAAGTTTTAGGACTTTTTTCAGGACTTTTTCAAATTTTTAGGAATTTTTTAAAAAAAATTAGGACTTGTTTCAAGAATTTTTAAGGATGTGGGATCATGTACGACACCCACTATAGTTACATGATAAAGGTCTTTCCCCCAGACAGGTTGAGGATTACCTGAGTCCAATGATATGGAGATAGGAAGACACAAGGCAAAAGGCAAGGATATGCAAGGGGTGATTTTTACCAAATACTAACCATGGCCAGAATTGATAGGACATATGATGAAGTGCGTGAATGTGTCAAGTTGTCATGATTATGCAAAGTGGATAAGGGTCGATTAGAGTAACAGTAGATGGTGGAGCAACAATCGACCATACATGGTGCTTGTTTTCAAGGTTTTCACCATGGTACCTATCCAAAGCACCTATTTTCCAGGTTTTCAGTATTGGATAAATTCATTTCTTTTTACTATTTTTTCCATTTTTTGATTTTTTTGGTGTCACCAAGACACCTGTTTGCCAGATTTTCATCAAGGGATGATTTTTTCTCTATTTTTTATTTCTTTTTTTAGGTTTTTAGCCAAGCTCTATGATGCTATGTGTAGAAATTTTATAAATGTAGATTGTTGATGGGTGTTGTCGATTGTTCTCCATTAGGTCTGGCCAATTGATAAGCTCTAGAACTGAATGTTGCAGTAATAATATAAGGACTGAGCCAATTAGCCTTAAACTTTCCAGGTTTTTCATGGTCAGCCTGATTTCTTGGGTTTTACATGAGGACCAAGTCACCAATTTCAAATTTTCTCACCATCACTTTTTTTTATAGCTCTAGAAGAGACGATTTTGATATGCCTGTAAGTGATTCAAGGAATTTTGTTGTCTTTCTTGTAACATTTCTAACTCATGTAGGCAGGACTATCTATACTCTTCATCATCGATCATTCCTTTCAAGGATACTCAAAGAGAAGGAATTTCAACCCGATGGGAAATATGGCCTCAGATCCATAGACAAGGGAAAATGAAGTGGCTCCATTGGGTGTACAAATGTTGGTACGGTAGGCCCATAAGGTAGGATTGAATTGTAAATGCCAACCTCGGCCAACGTCATTGATGGTCTTCTTAAGAATGTGAAGAATTGTTTTATTTGATGCCTCAGCTTGACCATTACCTTGTGGATAATATGGGGTGGAGAAGTGATGTTGGATGTGGAATTGCTCACTAAGTTCACGAATGTCCTAATTTTTGAATGGACTCCCATTATCTATGATGATGGACTACGGAACACCATACCGACAAATGATGTAATTAAGGATAAATTTTGATATTTTCTTTCTAGTAATGTAAGTTAGGGGGATGACTTCAATCCACTTAGTAAAGTACTTAGTGGTAGTGATTATGAATTTATGGTCGTTAGAGGAGGATGGATGGATCTTGTCCATGAGGTTGAGTCCCCATTGTGTCAAGGGCCATGGAGAAGTGATCAGTCTTAGCTCTTGTGCAGGTGTGTGCATTAGGTCACTATGCACTTGGAGTTTCTGACATGTTCTGACAAATTGAAGAGCATATTTTTCTAGGGTCGGCCAATAGTATCAAATTCTAGTGACTTTCCTAGCTAAAGTTGGACCACTCAAATGAGATCTGCATATACCCTCATGTACTTCTCTTAAAGTTTTTTAGGATTCATCAGTGTCAAGACAACGAAGAAGGGTGTTATCAAATCCATGGCGGTATAGGGTGTCATTAACGATGGTGTGTCGAGCGGCTTTTCGGATAAAGGACTTTCTTTGGGTATTGGAAAGGTTGGGGGGTAGGGTTTGGGACTTAAGATAATCATAGATGTCTTGGTACCAAGGTGAACTGGGACCAACAATTTCACAAACCATTTTTGACTCTGGGATGTCATATGCAAGCATCAACAACTGTTCCATTAAGAACTCAAATTGTGATACATTTTTAGGGATTTCTAAGAGAGATCCAATAGTAGCCATTGCATCAACTACCTTATTTTGTGTTCTTGGGATTTGTTCAAAAGAAATCATTTTGAAATATGTCATGAAGCTATCCATAATTCGTTTGTAAGGGAGCAATTTTTTATCTTTCGTGTCATAATCATCATTCACTTGGTTGATAATTAATTGAGAATCTCCAAATACTAGCAATGTCTAAATTTTCCATTTAATTGCAATTTTGAGTCCTATGACCAGTGCTTCGTATTCTGTAATGTTATTAGTACAAGGGAAGGTGATCCTAAATGCCTTAGGAATGGAATCCCCTTGTGGTGTGATGAACAAAATTCGAGCTCCAAAACCGTGACCAGTGTGGAACTCGTCAAAATATAGCTTCCAAGGTAAGATAGGTTTTGCATGAAAGATAGACTCATCGATAAAATTAGTTATCAATGGATGAGTATCCTGGATGGGTGCATCTGCAAGATGATCTACTATTACCTTCCCTTTTATTTCCTTGTGCTCAACATATTGTATGTCATACTCACTCAATATCATGACCCACTTTGCTAAATGGCTTGTCAATGCTGTCTGACTTAGAAGATACTTTAATGGATCAATCTTAGCTACCAAGTGTATTTGGTGATTCAGCATGTAATTTATGAGTTTATGTGTTGCCAAGACAATTTCCAAACATGCGCATTCAATGGTTGTATAGTTAAATTCATATCCTATCAATGTGCGACTGCAATAGTATATGGCTCTTTCTTTTTCCTCATGGTCATTTTGTGCTAATAATGCCTCCAGTGCATTTGTAGTTGCGGAGACATATAGGATCAATGGATTGCCTTCAATTGGTGGCATTAGGCCTGGTAGTGCCAAGAGATATTCTTTAATTTGTTTGAAGGTTGTGTGGCATTTGTTTGTCCATACAAAGGGAATACTTTTGCGTAAAAAATATTGAAATGGTTGACACTTGTCTACCAACTATGTGATGAAGCATCGGATGGACTGCAGTCTGCCCTAAATTTTTCTCAACTCATTGATTCCTTTTGGTGGTGGCATGTCTAGAATTTCTTTCACTTTATCAAGATCAACTTCGATGCCTCTTCGTGAAACTATGTAGCCCAATAGTTTTCCCAAAGTGACCCCAAAGACACATTTTTTTGGGTTCAAACGAACCTTGTAATCTTCTAGCCATCTAAAAAAAAATTCCAAGACCCTAAGATGGTCTTTATGTGTCAAATATTTGGAAAAAAGTTCATCTACATAATCCTCCATGAGGATTTGCATCATGTCATGAAATATTCTTTTCATAGCTCTCTGGTATGTGGCGCCTGCATTCTTTAAGCCAAAAGGTATGACACTCCAATAGTATGTTCCCCATGGGCATGTGAATGTAATTTTGTGTTGATCTTTAGTTGCAATGTGAATTTGTTTATAGCCCAAGAAACCATCCATGAGAGACAGCATCTCATATCCGACTGTGAGATCAACAATCATGTCTATGTTCGGCAACAGGAAATCATCTTTTGGACAAGCCTTATTTAAATCTATGAAATTTTTATAGATATGAATTTGTCTATTTAGCTTTGTGACAAGGAAAATGTTGGATATCCATTTGGCATAATCTATTGATCTTATGAATCCAACATCTAGTAATTTCTTTAATTCAGCCTTTACAAGTAGTGCAATCCGTGGATGCATTTTTTGTAATTTTTGTTTGACTAGCTTGATTCTCGGGATTAGAGGAATATGATGCAATACCAATTCTGGATCAAAGCCCGATATGTTACCATATGACCATGAGAAGTTAATTTTTCTATCTATGAAAAATTATTGAAATTACGGTTTTTCTTTTTCTAACAATGATGCGGCCAAGAGAACCATTTTAGGATTCTCTGGCCTAGCTATGTTAACTTCCATTGTATCTTCAATAAGAATAGCTGATTTTTCCTATTTGACAGGAAGAAATTCCAATCCTCCATCCTTAGGCACCTCACAGAGGTTTTCACCTTTGGATACGTCATTTATTTTTACTATTGTTTTGTCAGAAGGTGCCTTGCGATTTTTAACTAAAGACATTTCTTTTTTTATTTTAATCTTTCTACTTTTGCGACTAAAGGATTGCATAGTCTCCCTGAAGTAAGTTGTAAAATCTAGGTCAATAGTGAATCCAACTTTGTGATCACCCCATAGTATGCCTTCTCGAAGTCCCATGAATTATGCTATTTCCTCATCATTCTAAAAGATATCCATCACTAGTGGTTCTTGTTGGTCCCAGTCAATCAGTTGTGGGTAAACAAGGGAAATCCCATCATCAGTGCTAGTAAAAGATGGGGAAGATACATAAAGTGTGCAAATTGAAGCCTCAAGTGTGAAGGCAAAGTTTTTAATTTCAAATTATGTGTCAGATGCAATGGATGGACCATATTCATAGTCAGATGAGTCAAATTCATAGTCATAATAGGGGATAAAATTATCAGCATCATGACTAGTGGCTGGCATTTCAGAGGCATGCACAGTAGGCTCAAACATGTTAGGATATTGGGTGGGCTCAGGAATGGGGTGGGATGATCCATATGTTGCCATCAATAGTTTATGTTCTTGTGGATCCCAAGGAATACTTACCCATTCCTTATCTTTAGAATGACGGTCAATAGGATCAATGTTGTATTATTGTCAAAATATTTCTTCAAAGGGGGGTTGGCCAAGTGCCAGGTATATATCATCAAAATCATAGTTGCTAAGGGTTTTCTCAAATCCCCATTCCCATTCATTAGATTCAATTTTGGTAATGGATTCTTTGCGTGTCTTGACGATTTCTGTAGTTGTTACGTCCTCACTTGAAAGTTCATAGGTACATCGATCATCAGTTCTGATTTGGTCAAACCATATCCCCATGTACCTTGGTCATGTAGAAATAATAACAGGTTCTCAGCTTCCATTGTTGGCTTTCCCAAGGCCACTTTTTCCATCAAAACCTAGTGCCTTGCATACATCATAGCATTTTCCATAGAGATGCATTGGTAGTGGAGGTAATCCTTCTAGGTCTGTGTAGATCCAATTGGCTATGTCGATAATGACTTCATTACCTAAATCTTCCCATAGGGTGAATATTATTTTTGGTAGAACATTGAAAGTTGTTTTAGGATCAACTGCAAAACACGGTCTACCATAGAATTTAGGTGGCTTAGATATTGTGGTGATACAATAAGTTGTATTAAGTTTGAATTCTCCACAGCCAAGGTCTTGCATCTTTAGGTCATTACTTGGTATTGAGGTCAAGGAGGATGGTGTGGCAGAATTTGATGGAATGGATATAGATGATTTGGTGAGTGCAGACGAGTCAATATATTTGGAAGAGGTGGAAGTTGAGGCCTCCCAATTAATGGGTACTTGGTGCTCAGCAGTGGCTCTCAAATTGGTACATTATTGGAATGGATCAAAATCTCCTAGGATAGTAATTTTAGTACCATCAAAAGAGAATTTTAGGCATTGTTGGTATGTGGAAGGAATGGCCTTTAGGGCATGAATCCATGGGTGACCAAGTAATATATTGTAATGTATGTCATGATCCAAGACCTAACATGTTGTATCAACAATAACTAGTCCCACACAAAGTGGAATTGTAATGATGCCTTTAGAAGCGTATTCTTCATCATCATATGCCTTGATGACAATGCTCTTGGTAGCATCCACACATGCATCAGAGAAGCCAAGAGCTTTAACCAATTTTAAAGAGAATATGTTCAATCCTTCTCCACCATCTACTATAACTCGTCTAACCTTATGTTTATGGACAAAAACCTTGATGTGAAGGGTGTCATTATAAGATGGTTTAGGTGAGGAATAGTCAGTGTCCGAAAATTAAATGTGGTGAGGAAAAGTCAAATAATCGACCATCATTTCAAAATTATTGACATCAATGTTGTTTGGGATAGAAGACTCTTGTAGGACTTTATCCAAGATGGCCTTATGTGCAGGTGAGATGTGGAGCAACTCAAGAATGGATATTTGAGCAAGTTTTTATTCAATTTCTCAATAAGGTTGATCTCTGGTTTATGGGTTGACGGCTTGGCAAATGGACCAGGTATGGTAATTTTAGGTTGATGAGAAGAGGGACTTGGTATAGTGACCTTGCCCTTACATGTGGTGACATTGTATTTCAGGGCCTTTTTAATGGTAATAGTATTGACACACTTATCTTCATCAGCAACACGAAGATTGTTAATGATGGGGCTACCGGAATAGTTATAGGCATGACAAATGTTATTGTAGGCCGAACGGATGTGATTGGCTTGATTATTGCTATTCTTCAAGCCAAATGAGGAGGGATTACCAGAACCATGATCTTGTAGTTGGTTTTTGTGGATCATATAATCCACATTAGATGCAAATAGTTGACCTCCTAACTCAATGGTGCGGTTTTCAATAAGGTCTTGCACAAGATTCTGTAATTGACGACAAGAAGGCATTTTGTGCCCTTTGACACAGTGGTAATCACAAAAGGCATTATCATCCCACCATGATGGCTTGAACTCACCAGGGTCAAATGTTCTAGGGTCTTCCAAAGTTATGACACCATTTTTGATAAGTTTCTTGAAGACAATTTTTATAGGCTCACCCAAGGGCGTGTATGTGTATCTTTGAAATTATCGTAGTTGACGCGACTACCTTTGATTAAATTGAGCATGATTGTTTTGAATAGCATTGGTAGTTGGTGTGGGTGTGGTCACAAGTGTATTTTTATTTTGAACTCCTTTGATGGTGAGAACATGACCTGTTGCATTAATGGTTTTGGCATCGACCACACCATCATTGGTGATATGTTTGTTCTTGACCCAATACTTATTTTTGTCAATGGAAGGATTGGCGTTTGTGTTTTTAGGACCGTATTTTAGTTATCCATTTGCAATAAGGGATTTCTCAATTTGGATTCCTTTTTCAACTAGGTCCGTGAAATTTGTGCAAGAATGCACCTACACTGCATATTTTAGGGGACCTGGAATTGTTTGTACAAACATGTCAACCTTTTCCATTTCTAGTATTTCAATGTGACAATGACTAGCTAGACTTCTCCATCTTTGGAAGAATAGGATGAATGTTTCACCAGTGTCCTCTTGCATGAGATTGCATAAGCTAGTAATAGAGGTGTCCATGTCAATGTTGTACATGTAGTTTTTTATGAATTTGCATCTAATTTCATCCCATGTTTGGATATCCTTTTGAGTGGAGAACCATTGAAGGGAAGAACCTGCAAGACTTTTAGAAAAGAGTCTCATCAAGTATGTTTTTTTATAGGCGACATCCATACAGTTGGTCGAAAATTCTCGGACATGTTCGATAGGGTTTGTATTTCCTCTGTATTTGGTAAAATTAGGTAACACATATCTAGAGGAAATGGTGGCATGTATAAGTTTATGTCAAAGGGATATACGGATAAATCATATGACACTTTTGATTTCTTATTGGATAATTGTATGTCTTTTATAGTATTTTCTAAACCCATGAGTTGATCTTGGAAGGCATCAAATATAGGGTCATTTGTGGCACCATACAATGGCTTGATTGGTATACTATGGTTCCCCATTTGTTGTGAGTGGATGTTGGTGCGTTGTTGAGGGATATGTTGTTGTGACATGTATGATGTGTTTTGGTTTGTGTGTTGGTACTAAAAGTTTGGATTGGGGATGTGTTGATGGGTATGAACATGGGACGAATATGTCAAAATGTGTCCCCTAGCCATTTGGGTCGATATTTGGGGAAAATGGTGACCAAGAATATTTTGGTGTCCAATACATGCCATAGGTTGTGAGTTTTGATTGCCTTTTCGGGGTTGTTGGGACTATCCCGAAGGGATATTCATGTTTTGTAATTGGGAGGTGTTGGTATTAAACTGTGTTGATGTGTTAACATTTGGTTTTGGTCCTTGAGGAAAGAGATGTCATTTACCTTCACCCAAAGGATTTAGTGAGGTACCAATGAGAGGATGTGATGAGGATGCACTCATGGTACTAGATGTAGTCGTCAATGGAGGATTTATATGGCTTGATATTTCCCCCAAGGCATTTACCAAAGTGGTAAATAAAGGATTGACATAACTTTGCCACATTTCAGAGGACCCAAAGGTGGATCCAATCGATTGTGATGATGTTGTGGATAGTGTAGGCAATGGGATAGATTGTGTTCCTCCAATGGATGTAGCATTGATTGAATTGGAATTGTTTGGAATGTTGGAGGTAGCACTCATGGTCATTGTGATAGTTTGTGAGGTAGCATCAAAAAAGGTATTGTTTATGTTGTTTGGAGGTTGACCACTATTGGAAATTTTATTCGTATTGGTGACATTGGGGTTAGGAGATAGTAGTCTCAAAGTATTAATGTCAAACCCATGAGGTAATTTAATGCCTTGACTTAAATTAATGGCTAAATATTTGTCTCTATCATATAAGACCATGTGTTCCATGAAGTAGGTCACCTTTGGATCTTGTGTGGCTTTCTCTAAGTTTTCCTCAAGTATTTTTCCATATTTATCCTTATGTAAGACTTATTCAAAAGCGTTGTTTGATGAATATGGTATAGTTTTAAGTGATTGAGTAGTTGTGTTATTAAATGGGTCTTCAAAAGTCCAATTTGGGTCGTAAGTAGGATTGGTGACATTGGAATGAGAATCTTGTCCAAAGTTTTCCATTTGTCGTTTCTTTCTTTGGATTCTAGTTTCCACCATAAAAGGGAATTACTCAAAGGAGAGTGATGAAAATGATGACTAAATGCAAGGATGACACTAGCCTATGTTTTTGTATTTTTGGATAAGGGATGATAATGCAATACTATGATTTTGGAGTTCCGATAAAGGACTAAGTTTAAAATAAGGACTAAGTTTGGATGATATTTGGAGAAAGGTTTGCCTAACCACTCTAAGCTTGACTTATGCCTCAATTTTGGATATCAAAAGGGACTTGCTAAAGGGACTAAATGACAAGGTCAAAATGACAAGCGAGCCTGCCTAACTAGACAATTGAGTTGGAGGTTCTCACAAAAAAGGACAATGGCCGAAAAGAGGAATAATGACTAAGTCCCAAGATAACCTAGTTTTGAAAACAATAGTTTTTGCCAAGTGTGGAGATTTGACCTAATCCAAAGTTTTCCAAGATGAAACCTAAGGACAAATTTACGCTAAAAATGATGATTATGACACCTAGGGAATGTAACTAAAATATGGAAATTTTAAACCTATGGTTAAAATCACGCTAATGAATGTAAATGATGGAAGTTTTGAGAAATTTCAATTCTAGTTTCTGACAGATACTTTCTGAAAAAGATGTTTGATAGTAGGCAAAGATGTCTAGACTTGAATTCTAGTCTAAGACAGTGTTTGGTTTTCTACTAGGTGATTGCGTCGCTACAAGAAACAAATGTGTTGTGTCTCTGGAAAAGTAAAATGTGGTGTTGTTTTGCAAATGTGTCTTTTTAGATGTCAAATGCAGTTTTGTATTGCATATGCGGTGATTTGACTAAAACTGGTTGCAAATGTTTAACAGGAAAATGCGGTTTTCGGACAAATGCAGCTTACTGTATAACAGATGTGACTCAGAGATACACATGCAGCTCAAGATAACATTTGTGGCTCAGTAACTGAACTAGACTAAAAATTGTTGACAAAAGCATGTGGTGTTTAACCTAACAATTGTGTTTCTTCAAGAAAGATGCAGTTTTTCAAACGACAGTTGTGACTCTATTTGACAGTTGCAATTTTTTGAAGATGTTGTTTGACTAACTCCATTTTGATGATCAAGTTTTTAGATGAAAATAGAAAAAACAAGCACAAAATACAATGTGTTTTTAGTTTGTATGTGATGGATCTATTTAAATAAAAGAACAATTACACCCTAGGCTGTGTTGGACAATA
The DNA here is from genome assembly GCA_007115665.2 of Sequoiadendron giganteum. Taxonomy (NCBI): domain Eukaryota; kingdom Viridiplantae; phylum Streptophyta; class Pinopsida; order Cupressales; family Cupressaceae; genus Sequoiadendron; species Sequoiadendron giganteum. Next base: position 251,553,244 of record CM021101.1, on the reverse strand, counting down.
TTTACTGAGTTCTTACTTGGATAAATCCAGCTACGCATATTCAAGGTGGATGAATAGTAGCTTGATCCAATTGGCTCCCCTCCACGAAATTCACTTATATGGGGAAACCAAGCTACTGTACCCATGAAACTCCCATGGCATACATCTCATTTCCACACATGAACAGTAAATATGTAAGACAGCTTCACAGGTCTGAACCTGCTGCACCAGCAAATAGAAAGGATTTTGGGAAAAACTACATGGATTTTAGTAAGGGAATTTCATTCATGGGGCACCATTCAGTATGACGAGAGACCATTTTTTCCCTTCTTGTTAGAATAGTGAGCATGATTTTTGTAGTTTCCCCCAAAAATACTCTTTTATATACCAGTTGGAAGTCGCTTGGCTTTAGCATGTTACCAGTCTGAGTCATCTTGGGGTGAGTATTTTTTCCCACCAAGACAAGCTCAAGTTCTAGAGTCAACAACCATTTTTATTACACTCAGGATCACACGAATGCGCAAGGGGAGAGGATACTTCGATATACCAAATCATGGGGTTCTAGACTAACATGAACAAGCATGAAAAAATTGGTTATTTTTTAAGCCCAAATGACAATTTTTTATCTACCAAACAGAAAGCTTTAAAACAAATCAATGTCTTCATAAGGTCCTGCATGCAAATGATTAGTAGTTTCAATTTTGTCTTCGGCTTTTGTCCTACAGAAAAAAGTTTTTTTTTTGTGGTTTTCTCATTGGTCTTCTATGCTTTGTCCTGCAAAAACTAAGTTATCCCCCTAAACACAGCTGCAAACAAAACATTAGTGAAAATAAAACAAGCCAAAAATGACAAATCAAAACGCAAAAGTACGGGAGTAATAAAAAATAGAAAATCGAATTACCAAGAAGATGCGGCTTTTGAACCCACAGATGTGTCATGGTTTTGACAGGCAGATGCAACTTTTGAACCCACAGATGCATCGCTATTTTGACCGGCAATTGTGGTTTGATGTTGACAGTCAGATGTGATGCATAACGTAGTAGATGCGGCTCGTATTGGCATATGTGTCACAGGATGTAGCAAATGTGGTTGACTAGAACAGATGTGTCATTTCATCAAAAAAATGTGGTTTTATGTACCTATACCTACAAAAAAAATTGAAAACCATACGAAAACTATAAAAAAAAATAAGTGCATTAGGTTCACCAATGTATCGATGGGTTATTTTCAGGTTAATGGATTTAGCATGGTTAGATCAAATAAAACCCAAAGAAGATTATGAAGAACAAAGAAAGCATAAAACAATAACAGTTATACCAGATATCTGTCGAACCTTCCATGATTCACCTCCATAACACCTCCTAGCTTGCAGCACATGATTTTTGCCCTTAGATCTATGTGAGAAAATGGACTATGCCATTGTCCTATGCAAGTTTTCAAGGATTTAGAAGACTATGACAAATGAATATGCCTAAAATGCAAGGTAAATAAAAGTGATTTCTAAATTGAAATGGTGCAATAATAATCATAAAAAGTGGTTATAATAATGAAGTGGTGTCCTAAATTGTGAGCAAAATTGACATTTTATAAAGAATGTAATTTTGCATGGACGAACGAGATTAAAATTTGTCAAAGCCTAAAATCAGTGGACGATATTTCATGTGACAATCCATAATTAGGGTTACGGCAAGACTGTTAAATGAGTGGCCAAGATGTGATTTGATAGAATCAAATTAGCAGTCGAGAATAAATGTGATAATTAGCCAAAAAGATAAAGATTTTAGAAAATCAAGAAGATAAGAGTTGAATTGAAAAGAATTTTTTTGGAAAATCAAGAATTTGCTCAATTACTTAATTTTTGGAAGAAGATTACCATTTTGAATTAAATTAATTCAAAATAAGGGTTTTATGTGACAATAAATAATATTTTTCAGATTATTTACTAAAATGAAGAGATGGTTAATAAAACAAAATAAAACGAAATCATTTTAAATAATTTCATTTATTTAAAATGAGAGAAATATGAAATTAGGTAATTAAATAATTAAAGATAATTATTTAATTTAGAAGATTATAATCGATAATTAAATAAATTAATAAATTCATTTAATTATGAGAATTAGTGACATATTAAATAAACAAATAAAGTTCATTTATTTAATAATCAGGAAGAATAAATGAATAAAGGTAATTAAATAAATTAATAGATTTATTTAATTGTAAGATGACAATAGATAATTAATGACATATTGAATAAATAAATATAATTTATTTATTTAATAATCATGAAGAATACAATAGACATGAATTAATTAAATAATAATGAATTACTTAATTAATAGTCGAATGTGGATCAAAGACATAATTAAAGGTCATAATTATGCTAGGATAAAAGTGGTATAAGATAGAGCTTGTGGGCCTAGGTCATTTTTATGTGTCTACAACATGTCCCAAATTTGTATCTGTTACTTTGTCCCAATTGGAGGTAACATTTGAGATGCACTCAACCCTCAAGAATTCATACATCATTTTGGCATTTTCTTCTTTCCCCCTTGTATCTTTATTATTCTTCTTACCCTTATCATATTTCTCAGATGGTTCCATAAATCCTTCACAAAGAGCATGTAGTAAGTATCTTGATAATTCAAAAGAGTGAAACGTGAGTTAAATCATGCTAAAATGTCATTAAATGCATCCATATACCTCAAAGAGATCATTGCATTCATCAAATTTTGTCATTTTATGCTTATTTGTGGGGTTTGCAGCTTTGTGGGTCAGAAGTTGTGGGTTTTTACCTTGCAAAAGCCACCAATTTGAATGTCATGAGAAATGATTCAGGGAGCATGACAACCCACAAATAGAGTTCCAATGAGAAATTCCTTCATTGAAAAAACTCTAAATTATTTTGGATGTGAACTCATTAGGTCACGTGGGGAATGTGAATAAGATCATTAGGAATCATTTTTCTCAGTTGAAGTGGCCTGTTAAGTTGATGCAGAATTTGGTGATGCAAAAGCTGGCATGCAGAATCCCATTTGATTTTTTGTTGATGATGGCCTTGATGCTACGACAACCCGTAGATGAATTTCCGAAGAGAAACAACTACAATGGATTTTCACTTGGTCAATTTTGTTTGGATCCTTTTGGAATGTAGATAAAATCATGTTTGGTTACCTTACTTGAAAATCCCATCACTTTGTGAAATGCGAAAACCTAGTGTGCAGAAGCTGCCAATGCAGGTGTCATCTTGTATTTGGCAATAAAGGGATGACTTAAGGATCATAGAAGTTCGCAAGCAGAGTTTCGTGGGATAAAACCCTCAAAGGCACTTTGACTTAGAATTTTCACTTTTTTCTTGAGTGGGTCAAAGTGAAATCATTTGAATTCATTCTTATATCATGAGGGATTGGTTTTAGGTATTTATGGAAAATCTAAGGGTAGAGGTTGTTAAGCGGGGTGTCGTGTATAGGCCACCATTAAACAACATCTTAGGAGGGATGAACCTTCATCGATGGCAGCCTACAAGGGTGTTCCCGCAAAGACTTAAGACATGGTAATTTTTGATGTTTTGGTCGATACACATAGGAATGGTTGGGGTGGAAGCCGTCGAGTGAGAAGCCACATATGATTTACTATTAAACAAAGGTGTCGAGTTCACAACTCCCTGCTCATGGAATCCCACAAGGTAAACTCCGCAAAGGTATTGGACTTAGAGATTTTTTGTTTTTTTTATGTTCACAAAGGTTATATGGTGTGGGAGTCACAAGGTGGGAATCCATTATGGCTTCGTCATTAACAACAACCATGGGAGAATTTTGGTTTGCATATGAAAACCCATAGGGATGGACCCGTAGAGGCTTAATGACTTGGTCAATTTTATTTGTTAGTTTGATACCCATGGAAATGGATGGGGTGGAGACCACCTAATAGGACACCATGTGTAGTTTTTCATAGTAGAATAGCCTAAGGGGTTCATCTTCCCACTCACAAAGATCTATGTAAAGGAACTCACAAAAGGGGTTTAAACTTTAAAATGATTTTTTCTTCCAAAGGTTCCATAATTTAAACAACTTGATGGGATGAACTCAATAATGGGAAGAGCAGGGATCGTGGTGGTTTACGCCATTTGAAAATGGCAGCTCAAAGATGGGTTTCCCAAAATGAGAACCCATTCCATTGTAGTAGTTGAGGGTTTTGAGACCCAATTTTTAACATTTTGATGGGCTAGGGCCTTAATCACGACATCTACCAAACTTAGACTCATGGAATTCAATGACTAATACAACCTCAAAACCCTAAGAACATGATCCCTAGAAAATTTGACAACACATAAGCTAGAAATGAGTTCAAGCACATACCTTCATCGTGCATATGGAGGAAGCAACCAAATCTCAAGATTTTAAACCTTCTAGCATGTGTGAATATCTCTTTTTCTCTTTGAATTACAAAGTTTAAAGAATAAAATGATAGCTTGGAGGGCCCTATTTATAGAAAATTGGCCATTAATTTAAGAATTTATTGTAGGTACATTAAAATAGGAGTGGTAGGTATGAGATTTGAGAATATGAGGAGTGGAAGTTAGATAAAATTCTATGTGAAGAAGTGTGGTGCAGGAGCAGAGCACAGGAAGTCCATTTCAAAAGAGAAAAGGTAAAATGTCATAAGCAATGACAAAGAAGAGACAGAAATATTCAAATGGACTTCTGCAAATGGAAACCCACATGGAAACTTCCAAAAACAACGAGAAGGAACACAACTTCTACATGGTGGAAACCTACAAAGGTTTCCTCGCAAAGGCTCAAGACTTCTCAAAACCTTTGAAAATGACTTGGGTATGATGGAACTTTGCAACACAAATGCATATTGATCATATTGGGTCCAAAATAGGGACACAAAAATTGAGGCAAATGTGAACCAACCCGATAGAGGTCAAAACAAGGGTCCTCAATCCAAGCAAGGCATGTGTGCAGAAGGCACAACAAAGGGGAAATGTTTGAAATGCATAAAAGGGCTTAGATCTAAAGGGGTTTAATTGTATCCTTTTATATAAAACCTATTATTTTGCAGCCTCATGGTAATATTTTCCCCCATCCACATGTTAGACTTGTATAGGACAAAATAGGCCACATCATTTCATTTGCATGAGGTTCAAATACAGTCACATAGAGACTATATTTAATGATTATGTAGCCCTTGGAATTATTTCCAAAATATATAATATATATTTTATTTTTAATGTTATTTTTCTTCATTTTATAAGCAACATAGGTCCATAGAAAAATTTAAAAACTTGTATTCAAGACACAACAAAGAATAACAAACTATGTAAAAAAAATACATTGCACTTTATGTCAATTTCCTTCTTTTTATGAAAAATATGTTGCAAGAGTTTCACCCCTGGTCTCCTTGTGTTGTGCAGTGCAACACTTGGGTTCATGATATGGATTAACCACCTCCTATGGATCTTGGATCTTGTATAAATCTGATAGTTGTATCAGGCATTAACAAGTTGATCTTTTGGTGCAATGGCAGTTGCCTTTGCAACAATTGGTATCAAAGCCAAGGTTACAAGTTTGAAACCCTAGCTTGCGCTAGTGGGATTGTTGCAAGATTTTTTACCACTCCCTATGGTTTACAGTGAAACACTTGGGTTTGTAACATGGCTTAACCACCTCTTGTGGATCTTGGATCTTGTATAAATCTAGTAGTTGTATTGGGCATTAACAAGCTGATATTTTGGTGCAACGACAACTGCTTGTGCAACAAAATAATATTTTAATTTTAATAAATAAGAAAAGAGAAATAAATTATGATAAAATGTAGGTCTAAATTTATGTTATTCCAAATTAAAATATTAATAATAAATAAATGTTCAATATAAATATGACCAAAAATTATATGTACACTAGATATTGGAGTTAGTGATCTATTTCTAAGAACTCATCGAAATGTTTATTTGTAATAAAATTTATGAGCTATAATAAATATCATTCACTATAAAATAGTAGAGATATAATAAAAAAAATGATCTAGAAATATTTTCTTTGCAACAATAAAAAATTATAAATTGAATTTAAAGGGAAAAATTCATAAATCATTTGTTCACATCATCCTTAAATTCTATGTAGCTTATTTCTTTTAATTGATAGAAAGTGTTAAATGTTATAAAATGTTAATTTTGGTGGTCAAATAATGTTGCAAAGTGGTAAATGTCATTATTATTTCACCCCCATTGTGGTGAAGGGTACACACCTCAATGGTTTTACTTTATTTATTATTCTCATGTCTCTTAGATCTTGATTTCATGCTTGCTACAATGTTTATCAAGAAGGATCTTGTATTCTTCTTAAGACCGAGCTTTAGCTATTATTTCCCCTTGAGATGGATTTTTCTAACCCACTCAATTAATTGATGACTCTTTCCACTTTTAAATCTCATTCTCCTTTCTTTTCATGTTGTTCCAATGCAACTCAAATGATTAGTTAGGAATTGATCCAAACAAACCTCAAAAGGTGATTATGTTCATGAATTATACCATTGTGTAAGTCTCTAAACACCTAATATTGTAGCCTTTAATTAACTTTACTGAATTCTTGTCCACCACCTCTATTTATCCATTAGTTTTTGGATGTAAATTTGTATACTTTTGAAGCCTTATGTCTATTTTCTCCACAATGTGGAACAAAATATCTTTATAAATCTAGAATATCTATCTAAAATAATAGATTTTGGTAACTTTGAGTGCACCCAAGCATATATAAATAATAATCCATCTTCCTCTTTTCTTGTGATGTCCAAACTTCTTACATGGAATTAAAATTCATTTCTTGATAAATCTATCCACAAATACAAAAATATAATCATGTATATCCTGATAAATGGTAAACCTTTTGCAAAATCCATAGAAATAATTTCCCATAGCCTCATGGGAACAATGATATCCATTACATCCCTTATTTTCTTGTCTTATAATTACTAGTTCAATAGAGTGTGTTGACTTTAATAAATATTTTTATTTCTTGTTGTAGTTTATGCCAATACATATACCTTTGCAAATGAGAAAATGTCTTACCAACTCCAAAATGTGCCATAAATTTGGAAGTATGTGCTTCCCTTAGTTCTTCGTGGTGATATTTTTAATTGCATGATATTAAATAAACATTCTTGGAGATCTATCCCTTTTTTGTACAAAGATAATTAGTGAACCATGAGGTGAAGAACATGTAAAAATGATCCATTGTTCAACTACATCCAAGATTTTTTTCTTGACTTCATTTCTTTAAAAGTGACTTCCTATACAAACCAATTTTATATAAATTAGATTTTGGTAGAAATTGAATTTAATGCTCTACCTCTCTTCCTAGTGGTATCACTAGAAAACTCACTAAAAATATGATAGCATATATTCCAAATATTTCTTGTGCTTGTTAGTATTTGTAATTGTAGAAACATTTAACCTATCTTATTGATTATCCTTGAAAAGAAGTAAACACAATTTCTACTATTTTCTTATTTGTAACTTTATTGTGCAAATTGATCCAATTCTTGACTCATATGTATTTATTATCCTTTATCAAAAAATAGCATCTACATTTTTAATCCATGTATCTATAAATTTAGTATTAATTTGTACTTCAAAATATTTTGTATCTAATTTAGTTTCCACCTTGAATGGGGTTTATTTATATTTTATATAGATTTTCCTAATGGCTTCTCTTCTAATATTTTTTCTATGTCACCCATTTATTCTCCACTATCTCAAATGAAAAATTTATTGCATGCAATGTGTTGGCATTTTTTACTACAACCCAAACGTATTTCCCAAAAAAACCTATGAAATTGCCACATCCAATAATAAAAGTCTAGGAAATGTATGGCCAACTTGAGGAGAATAGTGATAAGGCTAATTCTCCTACACTTTGGACTCTGTAAAATCCGAGAGGGTATTTCCTAGAATGTGCTCTTACCATACAACATTAAATGATTCATTTTCACTTGGATAAGCTACAGATAGATTTCTCATAATGCTAAAAGGATGAAATCCTTCAAGAAATTGGCTATTCCTTGAAAAGGCTTGGGTCCAGTTAGCAGAGAATTGCAAATAAAATTAAAGTAAACTAATAGGAACAGATTGAATAAAATATCCTAAGGCCATAACACAAAACATGTGAGAATAAAATGTGATCAGAATTCCAATGCCATATCCCAACACATAGAGTCAAAAGATAAAAATGAACTATAGGGAAAATTTCATCTTAAGCACTTATGATCTATATGAATCACATTACAATCTATAAATCTATACCTAAGTTTATTACTTCTTTATAAATCCTATTTGTTATATTGCATGAACTTACTAGTTAACTGAAGCATTTAACCAATCCTTTGAACTAGAGCTATAGTTAAACATAATTCACAATAAAGAACACATGAAGATCAACGAAAATCATCTTGGATCAATATTTCATTAATAATCCATGCAAAATATCACAAAAGTAGAGAAAATAAACTCCAAATATTCACAAGCTTGATACAAACATGCTCAAGAACCCCATGATTAACTAAGTTCTCAAATCTGACTCAAAACTTTAAAACCTAGACTTACAATTCATACTCTTTGTATCACTAGACTCTTATTTCTCATATTTTAGATATTTCAACAGAACCCTCTCGGCCTAGAATTCCCTTTTATAAAAAAAGGGAGCCAACAAGCTTCAGGCCGGAGAATACACATGTCCATTTTTAATTGGACCGCTAATTCCTAATTCAGTTACAATTCTATTATGCAAGCGGAGAGCATAGGACAAGAATTACCATTAGTTGATATGGAGGAAAGAAAACATTGCTCCAAAGGTTGCTCACTTTACATCAAAGGCATGCTTAACCATTATAGTGATTATTCCACCTCAGCACCTTGTACTTGAAGTCGAATGGAGAATGCATTTTTAAAATATAATATCTAAGGCCAGACCTATATTATACATGACCAAGTTGCAATTCTCGACTATAACATTCATAATTCAAGTTCATCAGTGAACACATTTTTCCATAATTCAAAATCCTCCTTAGAGGTCCACTTGAAAGCTGCAACCTGATCAACCTTGTTTTGATAGGGTAAATACTTCACCATTATCGATGTGGCCTTTTAATCAAAGTTTTCTAAGAAACTAATGACAAAAGACAACTTTTCCAATGTATTCTCTAGCATGTGGATGTCAGCATTCTTGCATATCTCATGTGTTTGAGCCATCATTATATTGTTCATATGATCCTTCCAAACCTGTAGGGGCTTGACTTCATCCTAACTATGCAAAATATGCGGCAATGAGGTCAAGTCCTTTCAATCATATACCTCCTTTAACAACTTAATCTTGGACTCCATAGGGGCAGAAAATCCTTGAAACTTCTGCTCAACAATTCCCTTGCCAAATTGATATGTTGCTATAATAGTAGGATATTTATCCTCATGTTATTTTGCCCCTACTGCCATAAATTTTAATTTCTCCATTATGGGGCTCCATTTGTTCAGCAATGGGATGGCCAATTCTCTATCCCTTGGAAACATTTTTAGTGCTTGCAATATTAGGACATAATTTCCATGAACACTATTTAGCTTACCCTGGACCCTTCTGTTTAAATGTTTGAAAATAGTATCCACTATCACTAAATTTCTTCTCCCTGTTGCATCCCAGATTTACCATACCATCTCCTTATACTCCTCAACCTGATGGATCAATTTCTCCCTAGAGATTCCCCATCTTGGGCTACTAGCCCTCTCAATTTCAATAGGCACTTGTCCCATATTATATGGAAAAATATCAAAAGATTGTGCTTGTACAAAAGGTTGAGACTGCTCTACTAGTGGGTCAGAGACAGTGTGGCTAGAACTGGCTTGCCCCTGAGACCTCATGGTTTCCATTTGTTGCTTCAATAAATCCAATTCAGTTTCTAACTCTGCTACCTTTTGTTGAATCTTATTATATTCAATAATAATGTCATTATATTGGCCTCTTAGAGTATCCCGGTCCTTGGTCAAATATTCAATAGTTTCCCTAGTGAATTTGGCAACATTTATGACCATATCAGTAGCTTCCAATGCTAGGGTTTTAGAAAATCTCCTCACAACCAAGTGACCACTGAAATCAAATGGTTCTACAACAATTGGTTTTTTAGACCCAGTGGATAGAGACCAGATTGCCAAAGCATCCCATTCCTCACTAAAGGTTGATCCTTTGAGTGCTAATGTAGCCTCCTCATCAGTTGCAAGAAGTGGCCTATTGGCCCTTCTTCTTGTGTCGAACACCATAGCATCAACGATATTCCATTCAGGGAGTAGCAATACTCCACTTTTTTGTACCAATGCTTTGTCCTGCTCTAGTGTTATTTCTTTGAATTTTTCTTTCATTTGCAACCTGACTTTAGATTGAATTACCTTCTCTGGGAGCTTTGGGTGCAGAATTCTCTCATGTGCCACCTTCTCAGAATATAGTGAGAGATGTTCCCTCCATACAAAGTCTTTAAAAGTGTTAGTTTGAATAAAAGATTCATCCATCATGATCTCTTTGTAGGCTTCTATCCTCGAATCATCATTACTTGTTATTCCTTTGATTTCATATTTTCCTAACCTCAGAGTAACCGCCCCTGAACTCATTGCAGTTTCAACTGGGTCTGATGGCATCTCCTAATGCATTTCATCTAGAGTCACAATAATGTCGGCATCCTCATCACCGTCACAATTGACCATCCTTGTTCTTTCAACATTCTGCCTCTTTGGTGATGGTGGGCAAGTGTGCTTTGAAAACCTCGGAGGAGAATCCAGATCAAAAATATTTGGCACTGACTGCTCTGAATAAGGTGGTGCAATATTCTTAACAACCTATTCATCCCTACTTCCCTTTCTTCTAGAAAAACCTTTATCTTCTTTTGAGGCTGATTAGTAGGCCTCTACTCCAATCTTACTTCAGGGTACTCCTCGGTAGTTTGTGATTTTCCCCTTTCTTCCACAACCCTTTCATCTTTCAAAACCCCTACCAAACTCTCAAAATTATCAATAGCATATATCACCCTACTAAACTCATCTTTAGCATCAGGTATGGGATTAAAACCAGGTATTCTCTCCTGCTTACTTTTTACCATCTTAGAGTAGGCAATGTACATTTCCTTTCTCTCCCCTTGTAGTTCCAAATCAAAAATATTTTTGATGATGTCCTCAGGAAAGTAGAAATTATGGACAAATATTTTGGTTTGATGCTTTGCCTTCATTTGAGAGATAAAACCCTCAGGATCATGATTTGTGGGGCATACAGTCTTTAGCCTATAAGGCCCAAGTAATATGTGTAGCACCTTCCATCCTCCCTTTGCCATAACAAAATCAGAAAATTTTGTATACTCGGGGAAGATAGAACCTTTATTTCACTCAACTAGCAAGTGTAGTTCTTGAGCACCTCCCAACTACCTCATGATTTCCAGAAATCCAATTCTAAGGGGCATCTCCCTTGGCAGAACCTTTGGATTGCATTGGTACTGAAAACCATGAAAACTATTGTGTTATGATAGGCGATAATGTCTCCCCAATTGTGCATTAAGTTCAATTCAGGTCTCCTCTCCATCGGCCTCAATAAATCATGATTTTCCTTTGGAATCCTGGGGGGATCATGAACCAGAGCCTTTCTTAACTTGGACCCAAATACATTATGGAATGTTACATAATCAAACTTGTGATCATGCATGTCAAGGATCCTAGTCCAATATTGGACAGGAATTTCAATACTACCTTCCTTCTTCGTTAATTCCATATCTTTTTCAAACACAGCCTGACCACTATACAAAAACATGTGATTAATAGGGAAAACTAGCCGAATCTAACCAAATTCCTCCCCTCCTTTAAAGCCACTAGACCCATGTGCAGTTTCTTCGCTAGGTAAGTGGAAAAATCATACACCATGTTGAAACCCGGGTGCTGGATATTTATAGCCATATACATAATATCGATAGGCAGGGTTGTCTTTAAACTAACCCCCAAAACTTGACATAAAGCACAAACATTCTTCTTGAAATAACTAGAGAAATAGTCCACAGGAAAAGGTTTCGACTCATTCCTATTGATCACTACCTTCTTTTGATTCTTTCATCTTCCTGAGACAACCAAATGAGGTATCAAAAGGGATGTTCTAAAAAAACCCTTAGTATTTCTATACTCTTGTTTGAAAACATCAAGGTTGATAGGAACCATATCTTGACTCCATTCATGCAAACTGAAAATCTTTGTGATTTCTTCTCTAGTTATCTTAATCATTTCTACACTGGAGTGAGTTCTGACAACTCGAGTCACAGGTTCATATCTCGCAGCAACATCCATTAAAAGATCTACATCCAAGTAGACATTAGGCACCACCAACTTACCCAAGTCCAACCTCCATGGGTTACACAAAGGGACCAACAAATTCCTATTCCTAAACCAATTGGAGAACAATTGCCAGCTGGTATATGGTAACTCGGCATCTTGAATTGCACACTGCTTGTCTATTAACCCTTCTGAGAGTAAGGGCCCATAGAACAAAACTTTTCCCTCCTTCTTCTTGTTAGTAGAGGGCTTTAACAAATCAATAACATCTTGGGAGAGAGACCTAGTAGTGGTTTCAAAACCAGAACTTCAAGCCTTGGGTGTCATTTATATGAGACAAATGATAACTCAAGCTAGGGTTTTCTTATTTTCAAATGGCAAGCAATTAAAATTTTCTCCCTATAGCCTTAAACAGAAAAATACCTCACGATTCTAGAATCCCCATCAATTATCTAGACAAGCTCTAAAATAAAATCTATTCAAACAATTCTTGAGGAACAGAACGGGAAACAATCACTAATTATTCAGCAAGCAACCATAAAATATTTTGAAATCACAATAAATGGCATACGTGCTACTTATGGTTTCACTTGTAGAGCATCAAAGGCAGTGAGGCTGGAAAATAACAACAACGGCTTGATTCACTCAATACCAGGAAATTCTTCCTCGGTGTAGAGATACAACATGAAAATAGCAATTCACTAATATTTTGGCATTTAATTATGGGAGCAGAGTCAAACTCGACCATTACTATTCACTCATGTGAGATAAAACAGCTATAGTACAACACACAACTATAGTACAACACCAGTTTATTTCAAATGTGAACCATTGATCAAAATAAATGTAAGCCAAGAGAATAGCTCAAATTAATTCAAAATAGTTTGAAAATGCCATGTCCATTCTCTAGTCTATAGATGAATAGGAAATTCACCTACTAGGCACCACATTAGCATGAAACAGGCCCTACCCTGATTGTCCATCATACAGCATCAGATTCCACACATCAACAATTCACACACCTCACAAAATTATTAAAACTGAAGTTTTAATTATGTGAGGTTAGCGAGGAACGGCCACAATGCATTGGTAAGGAAACAACTATCAGCACTAGAATCCATCATGTGTCGGCAAAAAAAGGTGGTCCCCACAATCATATGTGATAGGTGACAGAATCTCACATGCCTCGCATAACTTTGATAACGTTAGTAAGAGACCCTATGAGGTCTGCAATAAACGGCTACGATGCAGGTCACTTCATCCGATTGCTACGTAATCTACACATGCGAAAAGGTTATTTATAAAAGGGGGACTGGCTAGGTGGATGGGGAAAAGACCCTCAAGGTGAAAAAAAAAATTATAAATTAATCTAAAACATTTGTCAACCTGACACTAAGGCAAATAGAAAATAGTTAGATGCAAGAGACCGAGAGGACAGGTAAAGAGGGGCCGATAAAATCATGACCTCAGAGGGGTTAAAACCACAGTTAAACGACCGGCCACCGTTAATGATAAGTCAACATTTGAAAAGAAAAACCACCCAATTAGAGCCAAGGATAAAATAAATAAGTATCACACAAAAAGGGGAAGAAATTAAAAGCTCCACCACAATGCATATTGTGGAGCTCATAGATGGAGGATATCAAACTATCCACTCTTGATATTAGTTCATGTGTTCTTATTGTTGGCCCATATTATGAGACAAAAATAATGTCTCATTTATCACCCAAATAAATTTATTGCTTCCTATTAAATAGCTATTATAGTGAACTTATTATGAGAAGAAATGACTTAATACTCTTACAAATCATAGTGTATGATGTGTTTCTTTACTTATTTATTTTTAATGCCCTACCATGTAACCCTAGAGGAAGTTACAACAATTACGAAATCGTACAATTTTTTTTCTTTTAAAGTGCAATATTAACATGAAATGTGCACTAACTATCGCAAACATTCTCTAAGGCACAATACTAAGGTTACATATGATTCCCATGACATAAACATTACTCATTCACAACATATAATTAATTACTTATAAATTTAAAGTACATACATTCAAAGCATTAAAATTGCATCACATAGAATAGAAATACATCAATATCCAAATATTACATTAGTTTTCAAATAAGGTTTTCAATACTCATTCCTAGAATGAGGAATACCAAACATAAGAGTTACAAATTACATGAGAACTCCTTGAACACAATTGAGGAGTAATATAGGTACAAGTGTCAAATCATACAATACATCAAATAAAGGAACATATCAACAAGTATCCACGAGCTCTCCAACTGGAAGACCTTTCCATCACGATCAGAAGAAAGGGGGCCCAATGGAGTAAGGTGCATGTTCCTTCGAACCAACTGGTACCCGAAGGCCCACCCCTCATGCTAGGAGATAGTAACAAGGATTCCTAGACAAGATCCACTACCTCTAAACATGGGCTAACACAATATGGACTCAACCAAATATAAACACAACACTAAAATATGGGTTACATTGCTTCCAAAGTTACAATATTTAAGTATGTCAACTAACCATAACACAAACCATTGTCGTAGGAAGAGTGTCATCACACCAGCTTGACATGGGCTACCCAATGTGGATCTTCATTGGTTATCGGCTCCAATCTGGTTAAACCCTGACAACCTCAACTAATCCCCGACCCCCATTCTCAATCATGTGTGATCAACATACCTTTCAAAGGGACAAGGCAGATGACCTTCGCCATTCCAGGCCTTCCCACTCATCCCAAGCCCAAACGAGCACTTGAGTCCATGAGTGAGGCTATCTTATCTTAATTAGTATGATTTACTACCCAATCCCCTAATTAATTTAAATTATGTTTGCACTTGATTAACTACTTTCAAAAGGTCACCTAGATTACCTCTTTAGGGCTCTGGCCCCTAACAAAATCCACTCTCCTATTGACAACTCATGTATCAAAAACCAACACCAAGGGTAACATAGTGCACAAAAACGGATAAAAAATTCCACTCCAAACTATAGGATACAACACATTACAAATCCCACTCCAAACATAGGAGACAATACATAATAAATTTCCACTCCAAACTATAGGAGGCAAAGCATAATAATTTTCCACTCCAAACCGAGGAGGCACATATCCCCATTCATGAAAACCGAGTAATTTACTGAAAACAACCATACGCACTACCCAAGGGAATTAAAATGGGCTGACATTACAATACAACAACCCCCAAATTTAATGAATCTTCTGGAAGACTTACAAATGATTATAAACTAACACTTTAACCAATTCTCCCCAAAATGTAACAAGAAGAGCTCAGTTTCAAAAGACAATCAGGACAAGAAATAAATCTAACATTTGGATTTCCTAAATCCAATTTCATTCAATGAATAACAGTAATATAAATTGCCCAAATCCACTAATTAAATAAAGCCCTTTTATAGATAGAGAAGAAAATCATTCTATCTAATAATTCAATTCCCTCAACTACTTTTATATTAAAATACCAATTTCTTCTATTTGAAATATTTTACTTCAAAATTCTTCTAATTGTGCATATGTTACATGTACCCATTAATTAAAATCATTAAATATATATTTTAATATATACACATTGAATATATACATAACCATATATATTTATATAATTATGTATATACCAATGTATACACATTATATATATATTAAAATTATTTAACAAAAATATATTTTCTTTAAAGCCAATTAAATTATATATTTAATATATATACATATACATATATATATTTAAATATACAAATACATATTATTTTATATATCTATTAAATCCAATGAATAAATATAATATATACTCATATATTTGTAGCATATAAAAAAAAAAAAGATAATACACAAAGCCCACTCTGAAACCACAATACGGTAGATCCAGTTTTCTTTGAAGGTTCGCAGGTATTACATTGGGGAACCGGTTGTGATTCACACAGCCAAATCCCCCATTCTTTAAATGGGCGGCCATGAGAGTGGAGAGGGTTGTGCTACCTCCCCACAGCACCTCCCAAAAGGGGTGGCTATGGTAAGAGCCCAACCTCCCCACCACATAAATAAAATTCAAAACTTAAAAAAAAAAAAATCCTATGAATTTAATTCATAGATTCATTGTACGATGCTTACAGGAAATTACCAAAAGCTTTCACAAAATACAAGCCAATATATAATATATATACTTATATATATATATATATATATATATATATATATATATATATATATATATATATATATATATACACTGAAATATATATATGTATATATATAGATATATATATATATATAAATATGTTTAATAACCAATTACTATGATCGTGGATATATTTTTTCCAAAATTAATTCTACAGGAAAATTTTCCAAAAAATATCTGAAAAGCCAACGTATAGAGAATTTTTCTACAAATGAATTTCTCAAATAAAAACATTGAGGATTCTTTTAGATTTTCCAAGACAACGAATCTAAAAGAGAAAGAACAATAAAATTCTTACAAACAATTTTACAAGAAATTTCCTGAGAAGTTTAATCCGACAAAAAAAAATTCTATAAAAGGTTAAATTTCTTCCCAACCAGGATTTTCTTTCTAGATCCCTAATATATTTCCTTTTGGTTTCATCAATTTTTTCAATCATTCCAATTTAAATCTTGCAATAGATTCAACTGAATATTTCATGCTATAGAGGATATCATTTTCACAAAAGATTTCACATATGACATTAATAATTTTTTTAACAAAACTCAAAGCTTTAAAACTTGCACAAACAATCTTTTCTAGAGAGTAATCTAAACTAAGAAACTTTTCCAATATGAAACTAACTAGAATTAAAAGAGGAACCTGAAATACAACGCCTGTGAAGATGTGAATTGACGTAGCGCCTCTTCCACAAATCCAAGTTTTTTTTCCCAAATCAACCAAAGCTTCCTCAAGAACCATATAATTCTCGAACACAAAAAATTTCCCAAGACTATATATTTTTCAAAAAAAATTGACAACATGCAATAACCAAAAACTTGATTTCTAAAACCTCTTTCCCAACAAAGTATCCTTTATCCTTCTTATGTGAAGAAGCTTCTCACTTCTTCCCATTATAGCCATTAATTTCTCCCTGTGATAAATTTTTCCCAACAAACCTCATAAATATTTTTCAACACATGTTGAAAGAAAAATATCTTCCAAAACCAAATTGCACCAAATCCTAGAGATATTTTAAAAATTAAAACATTTAATAATTTCTAAAATACTTAGCATTTCTAATTTAATTAATAAATATAATCCTTAGATTAGATTATTTTACTAATTAAATTAATTAATTAATTACCATCTTCTAACATAATAAACCAAATTAATTTAATAATCAACTAAAATATTTAAATCCATTATTTACCTTTTACAAACTTTGCAACATAAATAATTTCAAAGCAAAATTAAACAACATTTAACAAACCAATCCAACTAGAACTGGGTGGTGGGGGTGGTGGGACCAGGGTTTTGGGAAACTAGGAAGCGGAGGAAGTGGAGGACCAGGCTCAGGAGGATTCAAAAAGAAGATGGATTTTTTTGTTTGACACCAAGCCTATTGACCTAATATTGAAGTGATGAGAGACTCTGTTAGGAAGAAGTGGAGAGCTAAAGGAAAAATTGAGGTTGCGGCCCTACCCAAAGGTTTTCTCTCCTTTCCCTTTTCTTGTGAAGAGGATAAGATTGTTGTACTATGTGGTGGCCCTTGGTTCATTGGTAAGTCATCCTTGGCTATTAAGAAATGGTCCCCGAAAATGGACTTCTCGAATACCTCTTTTGAAGTAGTGCCTATGTGGGTTCGCTTACCAAGCTTACCTATGGAGTTTTGGAATGAGGATAATTTTAAGGGAATTATTAATTATTTTGGGGAGTTTTTATCTATAGATGCCATGAACTCAGCTAGAAAAGGCTGGTTTTTGCTAGGATCTGTGTGGGTGTTACTCAGTTTACCGATTTTTCATCCTTTATAGAAATTGTGTCTAAACTTGGAAAGTGGGTTCAGGAAATAAAGTTTGAGACTCTCCCTTTTGTGTCCTTTACTTGCAAAAAATTGAGGCATTGGGCTAGGAAATTCTCAAGCAATGTGTCCAAACCTAAATCAAAGTCAGGTATTAAGGAGACCAAAATATGGAAGGCTAAAATGTTAGAGAAATCCCTAGAGGATGTGAATAGGGGTCAGTTGAATAACTCTACAGAAGGTTAAGATAAGAATGGGGAGGGATAGAACTCCAATCTGGGAGCTAAAAATTTTGAGGCACCTATGAATGGGAATTTTTTTGACAACATTGTTAGTGGTCAAAATAAAGAAGCAACAGACTTGAGCACCAAGGGGTCCTAGGGCGAGGATGAAAAGGTAGATGGAGGGAGCACTGGAAAGTCTGATGAAAGCATGAACTTAAACAAGATGGTTCCAGACACCCTATCTAGGAATTTGGAGGATGCATCTCACTCTGGTCAAGACTCAGGAAGTAAAGTAAGTTGTGAGGAGGGCTTTGTGGAGATTGGGGAGAAGACTCTTCCCTCTTCTATCCAGGGAAGCTCTCAAATCTCCCCAGTGGTTGTGAAAGATACATTTGGGAACTCAAAGGATACTTATAAGGAGAGGAATGACCTTAGGCATTCCCCGGTCATTAATGATGTTGTAGGATATAAATTTATGGATGGGCAAGAATTCATGGGTCTTGAGGACTTGGACCTCGAAGGGGACAACTCATATACAAAATTTGAAAAGAAGAAAATCAAAAAAGGGAACAATACGTTGAGGGTTTCTACAAGAAATAGATAGAAAGCGGATTGTGGAATCCAGAGAATTTTGGGTAGAAAATCAACAAAGTGGCATAAAGAGAAGGAATGCATCCAAAATATTGCTAATGGGGTTCAAAGAACCATCTCGAAGATCTTTTAGAGTAGCATCCCATAAAATAAATGAAGTTCATGTCATGGAATATTTGGGGGCTAAACAACATCCACAAACAAGAAATTTTGTACAATTTTGCTAGGGACCACAAGCCTGGTATTTTAATTATTCAGGAATCCAAAATTCCAAAGGATAAAGTGGAAAGAATTAAAATTTTCAAAATTTTGACATTCAGGGTAGGAGCTCGGAGGGGGATTTTGGAGGTTTAGTGAATTTTTGAAACCAAGATTATCTCTATGGTACTCTAGTTTGGGAAGATGTTAACCATGTGGCTACTAGATTCAGACATATTAGAGATGGCTTCAACTAGATTTTGTTTAATATATATGCCCCCAACAATAGGTCTGCGAGATGAAATTTTTTGAAAAAAAACTTGTGTCTCTCAGGCTAAGCTGACCTAATGAGAATTGGATCATTATGGGAGACTTTAACACTCCTTTGCTTGCTTCGAAAAATTTTAGAGGGTCTCGGATATAGATGGACAAGAAATTAGACTTGATGGACTTTATCAACTCTCAATGTTTGCATGATGTGGACCTTAAGGGAGCCATGTTCACATGGTCCAACAGGAGGGTTGGGAATGATCTTATTAAATTTTGGCTTGATAGGGGTTTAATCACGGATAATTGGATGAAGGACTATTTTTTCTCTCTAACTGCTCTCTCTAGGATTGGTTCAGATCACTACCCCATAAGATCTATGTCTAACTCCATATCTGGTAAGATAAAATTCCCTTTTAGATTTGAAATAATTTGGTTATCTCATCGTCGCATTTCTAGTTGCATTCAAGAATGGTGGAATATTAAGGTTACTGGTACTGCTATGTTTCAAGTGGCCAAAAAGCTCAGTGAGGTTAAAACTAAGGTTAGACATTGGAATAAGAAAGTTTTTCGTGACATTTTTGCTTCTAAGTCTACTATCTAGATGGAGTTAAAGGATATCCAGGATAGAATTCAAAAATATGGTTATGTGGGAGACATGCTCCTCAAAGAGAATGAAATCCTTACAAGTTATCATGACATTATCTCTAAGGAAGAAGAATTCTGGAAACAAAGATCCAGATCAGTTTGGCGTTCCTCTAGGGACAAGAATACCAGATTCTTCCACATGACTACCATGAAATATAGGGCGTCTAATCGTATCACTCATATTATGAAGAATGGAACCAGAGTTGAAAAAGAGGATGAGATCAAGAGTGAGGTGAATCAGTTCTTTGCTAATCTCTTATTTTTTGATGGGAGGTTGGATGTGAATGCTCAACAAACTCTCATTGATTCTATTCCTAATATTTTGAATGAGAATCATAATAGATATTTGATCACTATTCCTTCTATGGAAGAGGTTAGAAAGGCTATTTTTTATTTTTAAGGCAATAAGGCCCCTGGGCCTGATAGTTTTTCTATGTTCTTTTTCCAATTTTTCTGGGAGATTGTGGTTGAAGACGTGACTAATGTTGTGAAAGATTTTTTTGGGTCAAGAAAATTATTGAAGGAGCGTAACTCTAATTTTATTGCTCTCATCCCTAAGGTCCCTAGGGCTGATGCTTTTGAGTATTTCCAACTGATCAGTTTATGCAATTCATTTTACAAAATTATTTCTAAAGTTGTTACTACTTGGTTGCTTGGTGTTCTCCTACTTCTTATCTCTCCCCAGC
Organism: Sequoiadendron giganteum; assembly: GCA_007115665.2. NCBI lineage: Eukaryota > Viridiplantae > Streptophyta > Pinopsida > Cupressales > Cupressaceae > Sequoiadendron > Sequoiadendron giganteum. The sequence goes on along the minus strand of CM021101.1, from coordinate 251,532,314 downwards.
AGAACGGGCTTCATCCCTGGAAGACAGATTTTGGACTCTACCATCATTGTTCATGAGAATATTCATTCTTTAGAGGTGTCTAAGATTTGAGGCTTCTTACTTAAGCTAGATATGTCCAAGGTCTATGATAGAGTGGATTGGGAGTTTTTGCTGAAGATTTGAAGAGCTTTTGGGTTTTCTGAGATATTTTTTCAATTGATAAAGGAAATGATTTCTACAACCAACACTGTTGTTATTATCAATGGGTCCCCTTCCCATTTTTTTAAATTCACTAGAGGCATGATACAAGGAGATCATGTCTCTCCTATTCTCTTTACTCTTATGGTTGAAAGTCTTGGAAGGCTTTTGCACAAAAAGGTGGTGGAAGGAAGTTTCAAAGGGTTAAGATCATCTTCAGAAAACCTTGTGTGTTCTCATCAGCATTTTTTTGATGAAACTATTCTTATGGGAAGCGTAACAGTTGGAGAAGCTAAAAATTTCAAGTGCTCCCTCTTGCTTTATGAGGAAGCTTCAGGGCAGAAAATCAACAGGGCAAAAATCTCCCTCTTCTTTTTTAATACTCTTGAACCGAGGAAAAGGAAGATTGTTGATATTATAGGTTGTGCTATTAATTCTCTCCCTTCCACCTATTTGGGGCTCCCTTTGAGAACCAAACCACCTAAATCATTTTGGATTTCTCTTCTGGATCGGTTTAATCAAAAGTTGGTTGGTTGGAAAGGGTCCCTTCTTAGTCAAGATAGTAAAATATTGATGCTCAAATCCTCTCTCCAGAACTTGCCAGTCTATGCTTTAAGCCTATTGAAGATCCCTTCTAAATTTTCTAAAATTATTGAAAAAATTCAGAAATGCTTTCTTTGGTCGGGAGTTGAGGAAAAGAAGCAGGTTTTGTTGGCTTCTTGGGAGAGTGTGTGCAAACCCAAGAAGTATGGGGGTCTTGGTTTGAGAATCATGTGAGTGTTTAATAAATCCCTTCTAGTGAAGCAGGTTTGGAGAACCTTTTTTGAATTTTGTGAGTGGAATGTTATTTTTCATATTAAATATTTACGAGGTGTTGCTTCTCTCAAAGATTTTTTGAGCTCTCAGACTTTGCTTGTTGGCTCTACTCTTTGGAATAATGTTATTAAGGCTAGGGATCTTGCTAGGAAAGGTGTAATTGGAATCTTGGAGATGGTAAAAAAATATTGTTTTGGGAAGATAAGTTGATTGGAAATGAACCCCTTTGTGATATCTATTCCTTTAGGAATCACATGGAGGAGTGCAAAGCCATATTTGGTATCTATGTTGGGGAATATTGGAGGAATGATCAGTGGGCCTGAATCTCTACAATCAATCTAGACCTTTCCCCCTGCAGTCTCTCCTTAACTATGTTGTGTTGAATCTAAGAGGCTAGGGGGACTCTTTGGTTTGGAAATTGTCTTCTTCTGAGATTTTTTCTATCTCTTCAATGGTGGCCTCCTATCACCATATTTCTCCTCCTCCAGTTTGGGTGAAGGCTTAGGTGCACAACCTCATACCCAAAATTAATGTTTTTGTGTGGATCCTTCTCCTAAATAGAATTTTGAATAATGATAATCTTTGTAAGCATGGTTTCTCTTTTCCTAAAAAATGTTAAATATGTTGTGTGGACTCTGAAACTGTTTCACATCTTTTTCTTATCTTCCCTTTTGTCTATAAAATTTGTGCAGGATTTTGAACTTGTGGAGTCTCAGCTAGGTTTTTCTTGGTTCTATTTGGGATTTTTATTGTCAGTAGAAGGCTCCTTCAAATAATCAGGTGTTGAAACTTCTTTGGAGATAAATTTTCCCACACCTTGCATGGGGTATATGGAAAGAGCATAACAATAGAATCTTTCAAGATTCTTCTCTCTCAGAGGATGCAATCTTTGGTAAAATCATTAGAGTTGTGAGAGAATATTAATATGCTTGACTATAACCCGAAGGCTAAAGGGAAGGTTGGATGCCAAGATTATGAGCTCAAATTTTTTGAGGCATGGTTGATCAAGGCCAATATTTCTTATGTTCCTAGACCTACAAATGTTCCTAGATATGGTATCCATTGGAACCTCCCTCCTCCTGGTTGGGTGAAAATTAACTTTGACAGGGCGGCCAAGGGAAATCCTGAGCTTGTTGGGTGTGGGGGAGTGATAAGGGATGAGAATAGTTTTTTTATTTCAGAAATGGCACTCCCCTTGGGCACCCAGACCAACCACCTTGCTAAAGCCATTGGGGCTTTCCAAGCTCTAAATTTATTCCATCATCTAAATCTCCAAAATGTTTGGCTTGAAGGGGAATCAAATAATATTATTCAATGCATTAAAGGTATTCAAAATCTCTCTTGGACTATTGAGAATTGGATCAATCTCTCCAAGGATATTATTATCTCTTTCGATAATTATTTTGTTTCCCGTGCCTATAGGGAAATTAACATGGTGGTGGAATTCATTTCCAATAAGGGGGTTAAGGCTAACGGTAAGATGATGTGGTAGAGGAGTGATGGATTAGAGGTTGATGTCACTGCCTTACTAATGTATGATTGAATCCATGGGAAGGTTCAATTTCCCCTATCAAATAATGATTAAGGGTGTGGTGTATCTTTTCATGCAGTCTTGAAACTGCTGCTTCATTATTTTTCTTCATGGGCTCGAGTAGCGTAATATTAACTGCCACTTTAATAATTTTTTCTTCGCATGCTTTCTAGCCATTTTGGCTATCAGTTTTTTTGATCTTCTGGAGTCTTTGCAGTAGGGTTTCCTTATTGTCAACATGGGAGGTGAGAATTGCAAGGTGGAGTCGATGGATTGTAAGGAGCTGAAGAGAAACGAGAAAGTTTGGCATGTGTTGGAAAAGGGAGGAATTACAAACTACATTGAAAAGCTTCATGGTATGGACCAAAAGATTACCAAGTTTTTTGCCAAGGAATGGAACAACAGCAAGGTAAATCTATTTGGGGGAAAGGTGGTCATTGATGAACAGTTAATTGCCAATGTTACTGGGTTGTCCATGGAGGGTCTTAAGTTTTATAGGGATAAGAATTTTTTGAAGACTAATAAGAATTTTCCAAAGACTGATAAGGAGGAGGACCTTCACAGAGCTACCAAAAGTAGTTATGATTCCAAGAAGATCAAATTTCTCTGGCGAGAGGTTTTGAGAATAATTATGGAATAAATTATGTTGGATGGTAGATACACAAGGGTTTCTGGCTATCACTTTATGCTCCTGAATCACTTTCAACATCAGGTTAGGGTTTCACTCCCTTTATATCTTTCTACTTCATTGAATGCAATCCTTTAGGACCATAATTCAAACCAAGTGAGGTTCCCCATTCTTCATGAAGGTTTTCTTGTTCTTATTTATGAATATTTTAAATTTATGTCATCTCTTACCCACCAGACTCCTTCTCCCCACTCTACCTCTGCTAAGGAGGAATTGGGTACTAGCTATATGGACAAGCATTAATGGGAGACTGAAATGGAGGAGGAGGAAGAGCGTCCCTCAAAGGTGGTGAGGAAGGCTAGTAATAAAGGTAAGTCTAAAGTTTGTTCCCTTCCTAAACCTAGTGCTATGACCTCTAGTGGTAGAGCTAAAGTCATTTTCCCAAGTTCTGAGGCCACTAAATAGAACTTGAAAGGAAATTCCAATGTTTCTCCTCAGGGGAAGGGTAAGAGGAAGGTTGTGGAGAACCCCTCCCATGAAACCAATCAAGATGAGTCTCAGCCATCCCATTCATCTTAGTACTCTAGCTACCTGGCTACTGACATGGAGGATAGGCCTCAGTATCCCAGTGACCTCAATGAGGATGATCACTACTTTAAGGCTAAATAGAAATTTATTGTTGATATCCTTGCTATCACCTGCAATGGTTCCATGGATTTCTTCTGGTTGATCAGGTGGGTTTTCTTTGAGATTAAGGAGATCGAGTTGAATCAAAGGGCCTTTACTAGCAAGTTGGAGAAGAAAGAAATGTTGGATCAAAATAATAAGGATAGAGATAATTCCAAGGACTTGTGGACTGAGGAAGAAAAGAGATATATGGTAGATTTTCTTAAGAAAACTATGGAGGATTTTCAAGAATTCAAGAGTAATCACAATGAAAATCTATTTGCAATGGAGGAAAATCTAAATAATGTTAAAGAGTCAATTCAAAAGGTTCTTCAAATGTGCCACAAGATCCTTAAGTCTACCATGAGCACCATGAACATGATGGTTGAGAATATGGAAAAGGCATATCAGGTTAGGACTATTATGGATGTGGAAGACGAGAATGAACAAAACTAGTTGGAGAGTGTAGCGTTGAGCAAAAGAACTAGAGCCAACCTGAAAAGGAAGGCTGATAAGACCCCTATTGATATTCAAAAAATTAAGAAAGCGGAAATAAACATGAACAATCTGGAGAAGGAGGTTGTGGATATCTTAAGAAATCTGGCCTAGCGGTTGGACTTATGTTGGGTTTTGGCCAGTTTTCTTTCTTTGTTGTCTCTAGGTTGGTTTTGTTTTTATCTTTGTTGGCACCGTTCTATTTTTTAATCTGAACTCTATCATGCTCTATCTTTCTTTTATTTGTTGTTAAAGGGTTTCGGGATCCCTTCAAAACCTATTTTTTCCTTAATCAAAAACTAGAATCGACAACACACTATGACTAGGGCAATGGCTTGACATAGGAATCCTAGCTACTATCTCCCAATCAACATTACCATTGGGCAATGGAAATGCTCAAACCTATGAAACCAGGTGGAGTCGATGTCTTGTACCTACAAAACTATAAACAAGGCATATATCAAACATGTATATATATCATAATAGAACACATCATGAAGAGAGAATCATGGAATTGCAGGGCGCTCACAAGCGAGTGGTGCAATTTCATCCCCTTCACCAATATAATATCACAAAACTGATGATTCTAACATCAATATTCTACTCATGTGCATATGACAATATTAATTCAAATAACTATTACGTTAATCCAAAATCATGTCATAATGATAACATCAAAAAAGGTACCGTCACATCATAATATAAAATCCACATCGCTCTAAAGTTAACGATCAAATAATAATCAAGCATCATAGTATATCAAAGTCAAGATGCTAATAGAAAACAAAGAATAACAAAGTAGAACATTTTCCGATCCAAAGAGCAAGACAGAGGGGTGCTACATTATTCTTCATGTAAACATGTATAATAGTAATAAAAATATCATTTTCTATATATATTTGTCTTTTAATGTTAAATATAGATCTCACATAGAGAAAAGAATCTAGAGCTAGAGATTGATATTTTCTAGAAAATATTAGCTTGTCAGAAATATTACAGTTAGCTCTAGAATGCATAGAAATAGATTCAAAATTAAACTCAATTGTCACTAAACTAGATCAGCTAGTTTCAAAATGTGTTGTATCATGATCCTACCATCTTGTAATTTAGTGAATGTCAACTCGTGCCACTAGTCCTTGGAATTTATTTACATTTCTTGTAGAGTTTGAGTTTATCTTAATTGATTCCAACCAAACATAGTTGTTAAGTGATGCTTGGTTGCCTAACTTGGAAACCTCCTCTACATGCTCTATTTTCTATTGATTTTAAGGAATGGAGCACTTCAACCTGAAAAAACTGAAGTGCTAAACCTTCAATCTATCTCTAATAATTATGTGCACTCTAGTTCAACTATACTAGCACCATATTTATCTAAGATCAAAGAGAAATATTTATTTAATATTGATTTTTTCCCTTTCATGCTTTAATGTACAAAAATAAAAGAACTATCATGTAATATATGGTCTGGTAGTCTTAGACTAGTATTAATTTACATTTCTATTGAAAATCTAGCAAATAAAACATCTAGGGAAATAATTTTCTTAGCATAGGTCAATCTAAAAGTAGAAACAACATGCAATTAGATTTTAGTGCTAGCATTAGCATGTAAGATCCAATTTTTAATTATTTTTAAATAAGAATAAGTAATGTTGATATTATCTAAGGATCAAAGGATTGGTTTCGAGGGTGATCCCATAATAATGAGTTCCACTTTTTTGCAAAAGTAGGACATTGAAAAGAAAAATTTTAACTAAATCTTTACTTTTTGACACATATAAAAACTAAACCATTAAGAATTTGAAGATGATGTGAACTAGTAATTTGTGAGGATTTGTCTGTAGGTTCTGAATGCACACACACACACATATATATATTTTTTATTTTTTATGTAACTTTTAATATATTATTTTTAAGAGTAAATACATTTTTTTTAAAGTGACATTTATGTTGCAACATATAATTTATTTTATAGAAACGATAAAATTATAATTTTTAAAATATAGATTTATAACATTAATATCTAATGCATTGATATTGTTTCATAATTTTTTGTTGCATATTTTTTCTTAATTTATTTTAAAGTCAAGTTAATTATAATTTGGACATAGGTCTATGTCGTAATGCATAACTTGTTTTGTATGTCCAAATTCAATTTTATTTTTTGAAACACGGACATAAATACCTAACACAAGTATTTTTTGAATTTTTTTCAATATTTTACTATTTCTCCATATGTGGAGAATAGAGAAATTTATGTTCAATGAAAAATCTATGTTCAATAAAGCATAGAAAAATATATAATAAAATCAAAATGTTTGATTGAGAAAAGGGATCTAGGTTCTAGATCACACTTATCCCACTTTGGTTTGAAGGATTACAAATGATCTCAAATCCACTTAACTACAAAACCTAATAGGAAGAGTTAGAATGATGGATCGGGGTTCTAATCCTTATGAATATGGGTGTGATGAGTGATTTGGATGATTGTTAATTGACTAATTTTGAATGATGCAATGAAATAACTATGTAAACTATGAAAATTCAATGGTTTTTTATGAATTCTGAGAAATCAAATCCAATAAGAAAAAATAGAATCCAAAAATATAGAAGGTAGATATAGAGGAACCTAGGATATAAATTTGAGCTTGAATTGGTTGGTCTAGGGTGTAGTGCACCCTAGATTGCCCTCCTTTTTGGCAAGATCTAAAAGTATAGACTTAAGTTCCCTAGTCTATAGCTCTTGTTCTTTCAGGGTATTATCAAAACATTTTCTATTGATGAGAAAATATAATTTCCATGTCTTGAAAACTTGTAGGGTTTGAGTCCATGAATGAATAAATAGCCTTAAATATTCCTCCAGTTCACTTGAAATTTGTAACCTGCATATTTGAAAAGAGGTAAATGGTTGTGCCATATAGGGGCTTGCTTAAGTCAAACCTTGTGTTGGTATTTCTACCTCCATAATAGAATATTATTATATAAAATAGAGCTTATCCTTGGTTAGATAGAGACTAATGATAAAAAATTAATGAATTGACCACTTGCTACAATCACCACTCAAATCCGATCTCTTTGATGGACTAAAGTCATACTCATCATCTTCAAGGATCAATTTCTACTTGAATTAAATTTATTTCAATACTTACAAGTGTTAGTACTCATAAAAATATGTATGAAAAACATGAACAAACTTACATAAATATGAAATGATGCTTGAATAATAAAATGTTGCAATAATCTTGATAATTCTACCCTTGACTTCTCTTGAGTGCATGTTACGATGCTTAATTTTTTGAATAGATTTTATTATGTGTTCTTCTAGGTCTCATTAGGATTTTAAATGATAAAATGACTAGTATTTATATGAAATTATTCTAATTTCCTAAAAATAGTCGATAATTGAAATTAGAAATTCAAATAATAAAACACTGACACCTACATGTTCAAATTTGGAGCCAAAAGAGGTGGTCTAGACCAAACCCATTCTTCTTGCATCCTATAAGTGTTGGGGGGAAATATTGAATACATAATCCCATTTCCCCTACTTGATTTTTTGAATATTTTAATAAAATGGGTAGTTAAATGCATAATTAGGTCCAAGAACATAGGGGGGAGCTAAATCTAATGTAATTATCAAGGGTGAAAAAAATTTATGCTACATTTATCCCCCAACTAAGTGAGAGTATGAACTTATTCTCACCCACAATAAAGTAAGAATATATCAAGAGGGGTTCAATTATCCAAATATTGAAGAGATTGGATGGAATTGAATCTAGGGGATGTGTTAGCCCCAAAGATTTAATGTCCTATGATAAGACAACATAAGAATAAAGGAACACACATGTAAGATGCAATGTATCATGAAAAAATGAAGAAAACATGATGAAGGCACCACACATAACATAACATAAAATACAAATACAAATACAACGAACAATACAAAGGGGTAGGAAAATCATAGACTAGTAAGATCCACTTAAATAATATTAGGATCCATACCCAAGATGTTCATGATTCATAGGCTAACAAAGTCTAATTTTTTTAGATGAACAATGAACCAAAGCATCATACGCTAGTGAAGTTTGATATTCAGTAGGTAAGGTTTCTAAAATTAAAAAATGAGAAAAACACAAGGTCTAGTGAGGACCATTTTTTACCAGGTGTGATCCCATGTCAACCATATCAAGAGTTATAGTCCCAATAACTCTAGTAAGGTGCTACACAAAATGATAAAAATACCAATCCAACACATTACTAATTCCATCATATGTGAATGAAGTGAAGCACATAATGCTATACATGCCCCCACCTTAAAGTAATTGCTAAATCCCAATTGTGAGAAATTTCTTTGAGGTAGAAATAAAATGATAAATGTAATATGATAAGGTCATGAGATCTTACTAGTAAAACTTATGTCAATGATATCTTCCCAATAAATCTGAGTCGTGACAAGAGGTTTCCCCCAAGGAAAAGCCGCATAACAAGACAAAAGATATCACATAAGGGATCCATGGATCTGAGGTCCTTTGATACTTGTGGAGCTATGAACATGATGGAAGAAAGGAACAATAAACCTTTTGGGTCAACATGGAAGATACCTAAATGTCACAACACCTTTCATTTTCTGCAAAAGTAAGACAAGACAAAAATAAATGTTTACAACATAAAGAAGAATACAAATGCAAATAGATGGATGTTACAACAGATTCGTTTATTTTGTATCCTTGTATCAATGAGAACAAGGGTCATCCAAATAAAACTAACAAACATAAAGACACACCAAGAAACACAACATAGGAGATCACATCATGTGCAAGAAAACACATAAAACGCACTAAAAAGGTATGACATATGCAAGATGATATAAATAAATTTGTCTACATCCTAATCTTGTTCATAAAAAATGGAAGGCAGATAATATGCTAAAGAGACTACAAAAATTGATGTACAAGGAGTATCAATAGGTTCAACACATGGTGGATCACTCTCATCAAGAGGACCATCACGGTTTCCCCCATTTAAATCCATATATGTGGAAAATAAATGAGATAATTAATTATGCACTTTCTTCTATCTTAGTTTCTTCATATTCATTATCCAAGTTTATTATAATAGGTGGTTTAAGAATAATATCAGTCATATTTTAATTTTTCATTCTTTCTTTAGGTTGAGCCATGTAAGGTTCAATTTCACGTTTCGGTGAGTGTGGAAAAGTGGAATTAGGTGATGATGGGGATGGATGGGTTGGAGGTAATTCATCAGAGGTGGTTTGGATAGGTAGTTGGTAATTTTTATTCTTTTCAACCAATTGGGGAGTGATGGAACAATATCTTCATTTATGTTCATTTGCACTTTTGTTTCTTCTTGCATGAGTTACACTTTTGTGTATGTGGGAGGGTAACCGGTTTGGACTTAGGCTTTTCCACTACCTTTGGGGTAGGAGAAACATCTATTAAATTCATAGTGGGTCAAGTAACCTTAGGTGGGATATTGTTATGAGATAACTCAGCTATGCATTTGACTTTAAAATTTAAGTATGATATGAAAAAGTGATCTTCTCAAGGTTTTATAGGTCCAATAAGTGTGGGCCAAAAATAATCTAATAAAAAGCTTCCATAGGAATCCAAATTTTTAAACCCACTATTATAAGCTATGTGTATTTAATTTTCAAAAGGGAACTTTATGCACTTGTTTATATAATCTATGGGACAACATTCATTGAGTGCAACCATGGATATCCTAGCTTCAAGTGAAAATAGTTTGATTTCAAGATAATGGTGAATGAAATATCTAGAACTATTTTGGTCCAAATTTGAGTGAGAGAGTTATTGAACCTATTGTAGGGAAAAAATAACCATCATAATTTTTTAGGCATACTTTTGATTGGTCATAGTTTTCTTTGTAAATTTTATGCACAAATAAAAAAATTATGTTATCATGTTCTCCAGATGCACAAAATCAAATGAGTATTCCCCATGTGGTATTTTCAATAAAAAAATATTGAAATATAGGACCATCAAGTGTGGTTATGGATACATCAATATTACTAAAAGAAATAGCGGGTAGTAAAGTGGTTCGACCCTTACTAGGTTGAACTTATATAGTGTTGATCATGTTGGACATATCATCATCCTCTTCATTATTATCACTAATTTGCACAAATTTTGTTGAATGACTTGGTAAGGGGTTGGTGAAGATTTAAAAAATTCGGTTAGATAGCGAGACTAATTTATTTTTGTTATCATCAACATCGACCAATTGGATTTGATTAGAGTTGATGAGGTCCTACACTAGGTGCTTAAGATGCATAGATAGTTTTATATCATTTCCAAGTGTATGATGATACTAAAAAAATGTTTTAGCATGAAAGTTTGACAGTAAATGTTTATTTTTTTCTATTGGCCTAATTGCAAGGATTTGAATTAGGATCTTACTTAATAATTGTAAATTATCACATGAAGAGAATCGAGTAATTGTGAAAATTGTCTATCTCTTGGTATAAATTGATATGGAGTTGTATTTATAGTAGTGTCATGTGTTTCAATGTCATTAGCAGTTTGAGGAGTGTTTATCTTAATAATTTTTTTATTTTGTCTTCTAAATGAAGGCTAGTTGTTTTGAGGTACAGATTTCTATTGGCTGGTAGGAGTCACTGAAGGTGTTCCTTCATGCTGAATAACTGATATCTAGTAACAGAGAGTCATACATAAGTGTGTAAGGGTTGGATACTTCATTAGAAAAATCGTGTCTCGAATACTAGGTTGCAAGTTTCTTATAAACACTCTTTGGATGTCAACATCAGGAAGACTATATGAGATTTATGAGTAAAGTGATTGATATCATCCTATAAAATCAATTACATTTTCCTTATGTCTTTTTTTACAATGAAATAATTCTATTAACATCACTTGAGGACCAATGTTGTCTTTAAATGTTGAAGAAATATTCTAACAAGTTGTGTGAATGAAGTGATTGAGTTATTTGGTAATGAGAAAAACCATTCCAAGATCATATCTTTCGATGTTCTAGGGAAGATATTTACTAAGATCACATCTTCAAAAATAAAATCACTACACAACATGGTAAAAGCTGACGCATGGTTGTTAGGATCTCTCTTACCATTATACTTTTTAAATTGGTGTATCTCAATGTTTGGAGGTATGGGTATTTTAAGGATGGAAAATGACAAATGATTTCATATAAGGTATTACAAAATTTTACCATTTTTATTTTGATTTAAAGTTTAATTTTTTGTTGAAGTGATGTCACATTTTGCAAAAGGGTTTATAATTATATCCTTGAGTGACATGTTTTGATAATTTGTTGAATATTATGAACTAGAGTGAGTGATCAATGTGTTACTATTCTATACGAGTGGTGATGAACATGGAGGTGTTATGGGTGAAGTGATAAAACTATAAGGACTCACACTAGGAAACCCTAATCTTGGATCTAGGCCATTTGTATATTGTATGGTTGATGCTATAGTTGGAGTTGTGAATGTAGGAATAGAAGGTATGGTTATCATAGAGGAAACTTTTTGACTCCTTGGTTTTGAGCATTTGGTAATGCTTGAGCACAACTAGCGGTTGTAGGGATGTTACAATATACTATGTGAGCTAGACTATGAAATACTTATATTCCTTGAGAATCATTTATCAACTTCCTAAGGTTGTCTACAATATGAACCATCTCTCTAGCTAAAGGTTTAGTTCTTAGAAAGTATTGAAGCCCTTCTAAATCCTTATCCAAATTTTTTAAGTTTTCCCTCACAAACATGGGAAATAGTGGTCTCTAAGTCCACATAAATGTCAGGTTGTGAGGAATTCATAGGCAATTCGAGGTGATAAATGGGATCGAAAATGGATTGAGTAGAGGTAATACCTTTTGTGAAAGAGTTATGGGACTCATTATCCACAACAAATGTGGTTACAGTGTGGGATGTCATAATTTTGAAACTACATCTCACATGGGTATTAGTAGTAGGACACTAAGATTTGAATCTCATATGATTTTTAAAACACTTAGATAATCCTACTATGAATGAAAATTAGAGGATGGTCACAACAAACCAAACAAAGTGCAAAAACAAAAAGTAGAATTACACAAAAGACACAAAGACAAGCCTATGATCTAAATTTGAGTGAAATTTGGTTGGTCTGTGAAGTACTACACCTTATACTATCAAGTTATTTTTACCAAATTCAAATTTTTAATGTGTTCTATAGTGTTTAAGTATCCTATTATGTGACTATTCAGATCTAACAATAAATAAATTTCTAGAATTTTGCAGAATTGTAATTTTGCAATATGAAAGACAACTGTGAAAGAAATTTTTAGATCTCTTAACCAATGAATGGAATTGGAAAATTCAATTTTTAGACTATAAATTACAGCAACTTCATGATCCTAACTTGACAAATCTGGAAATTGAAAACTTTCTATGCTTTTGCAACAATAAAAATGTACTTTTTCCTTTTTTTCACTCTATGCCAATGCCTAGATTAGTGTCTTAAACACTTTTAGATCTTATTTTAGATTGTATATAACCTAATATAAAATTATTGATACAAACCTAAACTAGATCTACCTTGTAATGACTGGCCTAGATTTCTTTTGGATGTAAAATGCAATGCACTTTTTATAAAATAAATTAAATGCTTTTTATAAAAATTATGTATGCACTAATAATGAATGCAAAAAATATAAAAGATAATTAACCTATTAGAAGGTTTAAAATTATTGAAATAGTTATATTCACAAAAATGTTTGATTGGGAAAAGGATCTAGGTCCTAAATCAAACTTATCCCAATTTGGTTTGAAGGATTAGAAATGATCTCAAATCCACTTGACTACAAATCTAATAGAAAGAGGCATAATGGTGGACCAAGGTTGTAATCCTTGTGAACATGGGTGTGATGAGTGATTTGGATAATTTTTAATTGATTTATTTTTACTGATGCAATGAAAAATGTAAACTATGAAAATTTAGTATTTTATTATGAATTTTGAGAAATCAAATGCAACAAGACAAAAATAGAATCCATAAATGTAGAAGGTAGACACAAAGGAACCCGAAATGTAAATTTGATTTTGAATTGGTTGGTCTAGGGTGAAGTACACCCTAAAATTTCCTCCTTTCTTGAAAGATCTGAAATTACATGCCTAAGGTCCCTAGTCTATAGATTCTATTCTTTTAGGGGCATTGTCAAAACTTTTCCTATTGATGAGAAAATCTAGTTTTTGTGTCTTGACAACTTGTAAGGTTTTGAGTGCATGAATGAAAAAATACAATTAAATATTCCTCCAATTCATTTTAGATCTATAACCTAAACACATGAAAAGAGAGTAAGGGTTGTGCCATCTAGGGGCTTACCTAATTCAAACCCCATGTAGGTATTTCTACCTACACAATAAAAAATAATTATATAAAAGAGAGCTTGTCCTTGGTTGGATAGAGACTAATGATAAACAAGTAATGTATTGATAATTTGCTATAACTCATCACTCAAATATGATCTCCTTGATGGACTAAATTTATACTCGTCACCTTCAAGGATCAATTATTGCTTGACTTTAATTGATTTGAATACCCATGATGTTGAACAAGACAACTGAGAGGGGGTTGAATCAACTATCACGAATTTAAACCTTAATTCATTCACCAGAACTAATCCTTAACACTACTTAAATTATTAAACATTAAGTGCAAGTGTAGAAACTAAAAATTATCACACAAACGCAACAACACTAGATTTACGTGGAAAACCCAATAAGGTAAAAACCATGGTGAGGATTAACTCACACTATAGAGAATATTGAAACCGATTACAAGAGGCTCACTGCCTGAGAAACAAGGCTTATTTCTAAAACAAGGACTCAATATTCAGATCAAGACACACTATCCAATAGGGCTAACAACCTAGAGGACTCACTACCACAAAGATACAAATAATATAGAAGATATATGTTACAAAGAGAAGATAATCTCAATGCAACAAAGAAATCCACTAGAATTTTCTCAACCACTCATAGACATGCATGAATGATAGAGTACACCTTCTACTCACTGCATTTGAAAACTCAACATTTAGGCTTTGCAATGATCTACCAAACTCACATCACACACTCACTTCTTCCCATCAATCTCACATCTATCTACTTTATTTATTTGCACTTATCTCTTTCTGCTTGCTTTCTTCTTTCACCACTAACTCATTTTACATTTATGCCATCTTCAAATTTGAAACATATCCAAATTCATCCATCCAAAATTAAATTTAAATTAGGTCGGCACCAAAAAATCCTAAGGTGGAATTAGAATGAGGGTGACCCAAACACGTGCTTGATAAGAACCCAAATAGATCCAACACACTTCATCAACTTTGAAGATAGTGTTTAACACAAGGTCGGCCAAACCAATAAAAAACACATAATAAAATAAGCACAAACCTTCCAAATATCAAAATTATCTTCAATACAATCATAACAACTCAAATCTAGAATTGAAAGTCATAATACTTTAACAAAGACAAATTTGGACCAACAAAATTTATCTCAGACCTCAACCAGAAACATAGAAAACCACATTTCATAACTTGTGAACATAACTCACACTATATAATGAATCACCATCAAAAAATCTAGATCTAGAAACTTCCAAAAATCATGATCAACATATCTGAACCACACAAAAATAGGAGAAAATCTCAAAGCAAAGCGCAGAGAAACCACTAAACACCTGCAATCTTGACATTAATGACAACAACTAGTTGATAACCAATTGACTAGTTCACATCAATGACAAAACCTTCATTCTTTCCATTCTTGCAAAAATCTCCCCCATTTTGCATTGATGGAAACACATGATGTGAAAAACCATCAAAGACAACATACTAGCTCTTAATACATTTCTCAAGATTTTTCTTTTTGTTTCTCCCCCTTAGTAGATAATCCTTTTATATTCTTCCTCTTTTATTTTTCACATTATTTCTCTCCTCTCTTTTTTTGTTTTCTTTTTATTACATTCTTCATCTCCCCCTTTGAAATCAATTACAAAGGAAAAATATATTTTACATTGATTTCCCCTTTGACATTAAAAATAGAATACACACAATGACAACACCTGACCCTACCTACTCCCCTTGAGATGTAGCCACCAAAAATCAGTCCATAAGGAAGATTGGTCCATAGATCCACTAGAATAATGTATATCCATATGCATCTAGTTCAAGAAATGAGTGGCAATGACCACTAACTTCTCTCGGAGATACTCAAAAGTATCTTTAGGAAGAGCCTTTGTAAACATATCAAAATATGATCCTTCATCGGAATATATTTAAGTTTTACTTCATTCTCCATGACCTTCTCTCTCAAGAAATGATACATGGTAGATATATGCTTCATCCTTGAGTGCATCAATAGATTCTCTAAAATTTTAATTGCACTTGTGTGATCATAGAAGATAGAAATAGGATCATCATATACCATTGTGATATCTTTCAATGTCTATTTCATCCATAGAACTTGTGTACAATAAGATACAACAATATTATACTCGGCTTCAACAATAGGCAAGAAGATTGAATATTTCTTCTTACTCAACCATGCCACAAATCTACAACCAAGAAAGAATGCACCACCACTTGTACTCTTTCTATCATCTACACATCCAGCCTAGTATGCATCTAGATAGGCACTTAGTGTAAATTCAATATCTCTAGGATATCATAACCTATAATCTGAAGTACCATTCAAATATCTAAATATTCTCTTAGCAACGAAAATATGTGTTTCCTTATTATCTTGAAATCTATCCACAAGATAGACATAATGCATAATATCTAGTCTAGTAGCATTCAAATACAATAGTCCACCAATAATAGATCTATACTTGCTCTGATCAGTCTTAAGTGAATCATCATCTTTACCTAGTTTTAACCAACCACCATAGGAGTACATACCAGTTTGGAACCATCCATCCCAAACTTCTTCAACATCTTTTTCACATACTTAGACTATGAAATAAAAATTTATCTTTGTTTGATTAATTTGTAGCCCAAGAAAGAAATTCATCTCTCCAAGCATAGACATTTCAAATTATTTTTACATCTCTTCCACAAAAATCTTACATATATTTTCATTTCATCCAAAAGAAATGTTATCAACATATACAACTATAATAAATATTTTTTCATTTTCAATCCTAAAATACAAATTATTATATGTTGTACCTTTGTTAAAACCATGTTGAATCAAATACCTGTCTAACCTCGCATACCAATCTCTAGGAGCTTGCTTCAATCCACATAAGGATTTCTTTAATTTTCACACCATATCCAATTGATATGAAAATTTAAATCCTTTTGGTTGTTCCATGTACATCTCTTCTTCTAGCTCACCATTCAAAAATTTAGACTTAACATCCATCTGATAGACCTTGAAGTCTTTATGAGAAAAAAATTCTAAGAACATCCTTATAGCTTCCATTCTTGCTACCAGAGAAAAAGTCCTGAAAATCTATGTCTTCTACTTGTGAGTGACCTTTACACACAAGCATTGATTTGTTTCTAACCACTTCTCCATTCTCATTCAACTTATTTTTGAATACCCACTTTGATCCAATAAAATTTTTATCTTTTGGTCTTGGGACCAATTCCAAAGTTTGATTCTTCTCAATTTGCATAAGTTCTTCTTTCATAGCTTCCATCGAATTTTCATTTTTACATGCTTCACTTATAGTCTTCAGTTCAATCTCAAAAAATAAACATAGATTTACTTCACCAACAACAACTTTGCTTCTTGTCAACACTCCGTTTATCTTGTCTCCAATGATCAACTTTCTGAATGATTCCTTAACACATATCTAGGTGTGTTGGGGGACACCACCAAATCTTCTGCTTCTCTTTCATTATCTTCATTCTACTTTTCTTGCTCATCCTTTTCCTGTTCTTCCACAATTTCTTCAATTCTTATGTAATCAAGTTCATCAGATACATATCCATCCGCATCAATTGAATTCTTCATTGTTTCATCAACCTTGACACTTGTACTTTATACAATATTTCTCAATATTTTTTTGGGACATCTATAAGATTTTTTTCTAGTAGAATATCCATGAAATATGCCTTCATCACTTTTTGCATCAAACTTTCCTAAATTTTCTTCATCTCTTCTAATATAACATTTTCTTCCAAATACCATGAAATACTTAACAGTAGGAATTCTTTCATACCATAGCTCATAGGGGGTCTTTGTACTATTTTCTCTTGATTGAACTCAATTGAATACATAAACAATAGTTTGAATAGCTTCTCTCTAGTAAACTTCTGATAAATCAACCTCAGTATTCATTGATCTAGTGGCCTCTTGAATTGTTTTGTTCTTTCTTTCAAAAACTCCATTCTACTGAGGATTCCTCAGAGTAGATAACTATCTCTTTATTCCATGCACTTCACCAAATACATTAAACTCATGGGAGGTAAATTATCCACCTTTGTCAAACCTTAAGCATTTTATCCTCAAATTTACTTCATTTTCAATCATAGCTTTGAATGTCTTGAATCTATCTAATGTATCTATTTTCTCTCTAAGAAATGTAACCCATATATATCTAGAATAATCATCAATCAAAAGCATAAAGTAACTTTCACCTTGTAGACTTATCACTCTTGTAGGACCATAGAGATCTGTATGAATTAAATCTAGTAGTCTAGTAGTTGATTGTTCATTTGATCTGTAATGGCTTCTAGCTTGCTTTCCAAACTGAAAGTTCTTGCAAATAGAATTAACAAGCTTTTTAATCCTTGGTAAATCTCTCACGGCCTGAAATACACTAATTCTCACCAAGTTATCAAAATTCATGTGACACATTCTCTGATGCCACAACCAATTATCATTAATCTAAGTCATAAAGCATCATCCATCAGTGGCCTCTTGAACTATCATATTTTTCTTTCAACAACTTCATTTTGTTGAGGAGTTCTCGGAGTAGATAATTGTCTCTTTATTCCATTCACTTCATAAAACATATTAAAATCATGGGAGGTGAATTCTCCACCAATATCAAACCTTAATCATTTTATCCTTAAATTCACTTTATTTTCAAGCATAGCTTTGAATGTCTTGAATCTATCTAATACATTGGATTTCTCTCTAAGAAATGTAACCCATGTATATTTAGAATAATCATCAATCAAAAGCATAAAGTACCTTTCACCTTGTAGACTTCTCACTCTTGCAGGACCATAGAGATCTGTATGAATTAAATCTAGTACTCTATTAGTTGATTGTTTCTTTGATATGTAATGACTTCTTGCTTTCCTTCCAAATTGACAATTCTTGCAAATAACATTAACAAACTTTGTAATCCTTGGCAAATCTCTCATGGCTTGAACTGCACTAATCCTTTCCAAGTTATCAAATTAATGTGACACATTCTTCGATGCCACAACCAACTATGATTAATCTAATTCATAAAGCATCATACATCAACACCCTTAAGTTGATAGATATTTCCTTTAGATTTCTTTCCTGCAACAATCACTATTTCATATCCTTTCTGGATCTCACATCTCTCATCCTTAAACATAAGATCATATCCCTTACTACACATATGTCCAACACTAAAAATATTATTCCTTAAACCCTTAACATAGTATACATCATCAATATTATGCTTGCCATCAAAACTTACTAAACCTATCCCACAAATTGTAGCACGGTATCATCTCCAAACATAACAAAGCCTCCATCATATTTTTCAATTTTAAAAAACTTAATTTTATCACCATGAATGTAATGTGAACAACCAATATCAACAACCCAATAGTTATTTTCTTGTTTAGCATGTAGGGTAGAGATAATAGTACCTTCATTTTTCTCCTTCTCTAGAGGGATTTCCTTCACCTATTTTTCAAAATTAGCAGAATTAGGTTCACCCTTTATAGCCAAGAACAAGGATTCATTGTAATAAGGATCTTCATAATCAGAATCCTCATCAGATATAATAGAATTCTCATTTACATAATATGATTTTTTGATCTTCTTTCCTTTCTTTTCTTTCTCATATCTTTGTGTATTCCTCTTAGCTCTTTCCAAACACTTTGCAGCATAATGTCCTATTTCTCCATAACTAAATAATTTAAAGGGTAACTTACCTTCATACTTTCTAGAGCCTTTCCTCACCCTTCTCACAAATTTAGCTTATGTTTCATCAATATTTTCTTCACCTATATCTTTAGCTTTTGTAGCCTTAAAAGAAGTCTCTAATTTGCATCCATTCCTCAGATTTGGCTTCCTCATCTCATAAGATGTCAGAGATCCCAACAATAGATCTTTAGTGTAGGTCTAATAATCTATACTTTGTTCAATAGCACACACTTTTTCACTATAAGAATTAGGGAGAGTTCTAAAAATCTTCTTTACAATTCTGGTTTCATCTATAATAGCACCAAGTCCTCGCATTCTGGCTATTATCTCATCCAATCTTTGTACATAAGCTTTAACATTCTCATCTTTAGACAGATGTAGAAGCTCAAAATATGTCTCCAAATTCTACAATTTTCCTCTTTGACTCTTTCATCACCTTCATGTTCCCTTTCCAAATAATCCTAGACTTCCTTAGTAGTCTTCATATTCTAAACCTTAATCAACTCAGAATGTACTAGAGTACTCTTCAAAATCTACTTCACCTTATTTTTCACTTAGTGTGCTTTGATCTCATCAATTGTACTCAGACCATTAGCAAGAGGAGTGTAAGTATTCTTGTAATATTTCTCCACATCATATCCACAATACTCCAGATACTCTTCCATCATTATTTTTCATATAGCATAGTTAGTTCCATCGAACCTCAAATAATCATAAGTCATTTTTCCAACCATTCTAGACCTTCCTCAAGCGGTTAATCTCTTCCCCAAGGAACCAAGCTCTGATACCAATTGTTGAACAAGACAATTGAGAGGGGGTGAATTAGTTGTCAAAAATTTAAACCTTAATTCATTCACCAAAACTAATCCTTAACATTGCTTAAATGATTAAACATTAAGTGCAAGTTCATAAACTGAAAATGATCACACAAATAGGATTAACTCACACTATAGAGAATATCGAAACTAATTACAAGAGGCTCACTGCTTGAGAAACAAATCTCACTACCAAAACAAGGACTCACTGTTTAGATCAGGACTCGATGTCCAATAGGGCTAACAATTTAGAGGGCTCACTACCACAAAGATACAAAGAAGATAGCAAAGATGTGTTACAAAGAGAAGAAAATCTCAATGCAACAAATAAATCCACCACAATTTTCTCAACCACTCGTATACATGCATAAATGATAGAGTACACCTTCTACTCATTACATCTGGAAACTCAGGATTTAGGCTTCACATTTATTTTTCACACTCAGATCACACACACTCACTAATTCACATCAATCTCGCATATGTCTACTATATTTATTTTCACTTATCTCTTTCCACGTGTTTTCTTCTTTTCACCACTAACACATTCTACATTTATACCATCTTCAACTTTGAAAAATATACAAAGTCATTCATCCAACATTAAATTCAAATTAGGTTAATGCTAAAGCATACTAGGGTGGAATTAGAATGAGGGTGACCCAAACACATTCTTTATAAGGACCCAAATAGATCCAACACACTTCATCAACTCCAAAGATAGTGTTTAACACAAGGTAATCCAAACTAGTGAAAAACACATAGAACAATTAAGCATGAACCTTCTAGATACCAAAATTATCTTTAATAAAATCATAACTCAACTCTAGAACCACAAGTCATAAGACTTTAACAAAGAGAAATCCAGACCAACAACATTTCTCTCAGACCTCAACTAGAAACACATAAAACCATAGTTCACAACTAGTGAAAATAAATCGCACTGTACAATGAATCAATAGCCAAAAACCTGGATCTAGCAACTTCCAATAATCATGATCAACATATTTGAACCACAAAAACATAGGATAAAAACCTAGAGAAACCACTGAACACCTACAATCTTTACATTAATGACAAAAACAACCAGCTAATAATCAATTGACCATTTGACATCAATGACAACACCTTCATTCTTTCTATTCTTGCAACATACACTTGTGTTAATACTCATAAACAAAATGTATTCAAAACATGAACAAACTTACATAACATGTGATGTGATGCTTGAATGATAAAAAATTTTAATAATCTTGATAATGTTTCCCTTGACTACTCTTGAGTGCTTGTTAGGATGCTCAATTTTCTCATGTAATTTTATAAATCGTATTCTATGAAATTTCACACTACATACACCTTCCTCTTTAGATACACTAGGATAAGTATGTTCTCCCTCAGCTTAAAACCATTTCTCACCATCTAGCATGCCTAATTCTATAATTGTTGAGTAATTTTCCCATGGACCAATATACACCATGAAGACGCCTATGAATTGTGCTAGAATTCCACAAAAATCCATGACTAAGGTGGTCATTGATATGTTACACCTTCCATTTTTTGGAAATATAACACCTCTACCAGCTTGCAACCCCATCAAAAATTGCTTAGGCATGGTGCTTGGATCAAAAGTTCCCTCTCTTTTTCATTTTGAGAGTAATTCTTCACTACCCAATGGATTTTACACTCTCCATTAATTATGGAGGTGATTCATTCTTTATTTCTTGAAGAAACACATAGCTCTCTTTTCTTCTTCTCCATCTCTCTATACACACTTCTTGCAAAGAGTTATTTTATGAATTTCAAAGTAAACTCCATTCTTTCAACACAAGCTCATCTTGCAAGGAATCCATTTTCATCTTGGCAGTTCTTGTTGCTCCTTTGTTGCACCAACAATCTTCACTTGTTTCTGTTTGAATGGGGTAAATCTTCAAGAATATTTATTGAGCATATCAACTAAGGTAGTGGAGATATCATTTTGTCCTTGATATATCATTATTGATGAGTGTTTTTGCACTACACAACATAGATTTTACACTTGACTCATGTCAACTAAGGTAGTGGAGATATCATTTTATCCTTGATATATCATTATTTATGAGTTCTTTTTCACTACACAAAATAGATTTTACACAAGTGTTCTATCTCTCTTGAAAGGTGACTTCCTACATAAAGTATTCAAAAAATGATTCGAATGTTTTGGATGTCAATTCTTGATGATACAAAAATATCTTTGTACTTGATGTGATTTGTTGGTATCATAAGGGGAATTTATCGGTTCAACAAGGTTGGAAGCTTACAAGACTCAACAAGGGTTTCATGAAGTCTAAAAATCTATGTAGACCCTGACTAAACTTTTTAGATCAAAAAATATGAAAATATTTTTATCATTGAATGTAGCGATGTAGTGATGTTGATTCAATTCTAAACTAACCAAAACCAAGGTCAAAATATGTAAGGTTGAGAGAGATCCTAAGTTAACACCTAATATTAATCGTCATAATGGCTAATGCTATAGACTTACAAATCCCCATCAAAACCTATTCCTTCTTAGCAAAGATCAAATCTACAATGTCACAAAATGGTGCAATCTTCAAAGGAAAGTGAAATATTTTTAGACCATGAATAGTCATTCATACACCCGATTACTAGCATGACATGAATAAACACTCATAGTGGAACTATTACAATAATTAGCTCAGACTAACCATGCACTTTGATTTACAATCAATAAATCCAAAATGTTATGAGCAATATATTCATCAAACATCTTTAACATTTCACCATTATTATAAATGAACTGAAACTAACATTTGAGAATAAGAATCAAGAAACTAAAGAATTTTCAAACTTAAAACATAAATTCACCAAGTCAATGATCTAACTGTATTAATTTCTCCAGCATTTGCTTAACAATTTCTAGTTCTCTCCTCTCCTAAAACTAACTAACTCTTCAAGTGTTCTACTCACTTTTTTTACAAATGATTAGTCATAGCCCTTTTATAGATGTTACATTACAAATTAATATCTAGGACTAAATCCAATTCAAGGGCCCATATTACAATTGCATTTAATATTTGAGGTACATTAGGTTTTGGCAACACATGCCTCATTTGCATCTAATAAAAAAAAATTGCTACAAATTTGGTCTAAGGACAAACAAACATCTACCCCTCAATCTTGATGAACAACCATTTTGGAGAAATAAATAATCCCCTATTATCCTTTCAAAAATAATTTTCCAATTGGTAAATCTTGGCATAGATTCTTATGTAGATCAACATTAAATATTTAGGTTCATCTTTTAATTTCAGTTTTGAGTCCCCCTGATAGTGAATAAGGCCTTGCACGAATCCATATGCATGTTCATCTTGATCATTTAATCATTTACTCATCCCTTAATTATAGCTCCCTTCACCACCTGGCATGACTTCATATGTGAGTCCTCTAATGAATTGATCCTTTATCCCTCCAAGCATCTTGAAAAGCACTTATGACATAAAATATCATAATTTAAACATCTAGAAAAGATAAATTTCCCTTATTTAAAATATTAAAATTTATTAATTTATAGTCCAACGAGAAATTTTCATTTTTCAAAAAACTTTCCATTCCAAGAAATTTCCATTTTAGGAAATATTTCTATTTTGGGAAATATTTCTATTTTGAGAAATATTTATATTTCAAGAAAATTTACATTTCAAGAAAATGACTTTTGAAGAGATTTCACTATTGAGGGCTAGATAAATACGAAACCCAAAGAGATGTCGGCGAGAGAAATGTGAAATTCAGTGAGCATGACATTGGAAAGTGAAATTTCTTCTTTTGAGGGAATTGGACCATTGTGAGCTGGAGCAATGTGGAAGCCAAAGAGATGCAAGTCAGAGCAATGTGGAAGTTGGAGGCTTGTAGGTTAGAGCAATGCAAAATTTGGCGACTTGCAGGCTGAAGCAATGTGGAAGCTGGAGAGATGTGAGTTAAACCAATGCAAAAGTAGGAGGCTTGAAAGCTAGAGCAATGCAGAAGCCAAAGAGCCTAGTGCCTATCAACTAGAATTCCTTAAGCATAATTTTGCAACATTATTTCTGCAAGGCCCCAACATTAGTCATTTTTGGGTTTATCTATTTGAGAACGTGGGGAAATGGATATGAAGATCATCCAAGCCTAGTGCTCGATGATTTTACCCATTTCTAGAGTTGAGAAAAATATGATTGTAGAAGCTAGAGAGTGCCACACTAGAGAGATTGAATCCCATCGATAGAAATCCATAACCAAAAACCCTCAAAATTAAAACTTCATCATTTTCTCAAAATAACTTAAGGGGGTCAAATAAATTGCAAGGATGGAGCATGATGACGCCAAAAGACTAGATTTCCACTTTTGTAGAAATTGGGTTATTTGTGGGGATGGACCTTGAAGAAGCCAAAGACTTGCAGGCTAGAGAAATGCCTGAGTTGGAGAGCTCAGTGTCGGTCGATTGAAATTTTGCAAGCAAAATTCCACAATGACATTCCTGCAAAGATTTTCCACAAAAGCTAAAACTTAAGTATTTTTTATGCAAATCAACTTGGTGCATAGGAAAATCATTTTGAAAGGACCAAGTCTAAAGGATTATAAGTCAAATCCATTGGCAAGCCATCGCACAAACAAGGAAAATGACTCGAAAACCCAAATGTAAAGAATAACCTTTAACTAAAGGGAAAACCCATGCAAAATATTTTAATCAACTATGACCAGACCCTAAAACAAAATAAACAACAAGAGAGGGTGAAGTAGTAAAAGAGGGGGTCCCTACTTTCAGTGGAGCGTGTGAAAAATGCACAACAAATGGTGACTCTACTAGGGAAATTCTCCAGAGCATTTCGATGACAAACAAGAATCACAAACCCAGAATCTCTAGTTCTAACCTCTATGTTAGGCCAAACAAATCAAAACACTTGATCAAAGAATCAAGATTATTGGTTTATTTAACCTTCCATATGCTAAAAAATTCAAGTGTGCAAATTTTTTCATTTCCTTTTTTAAGTGACTACAATTAACCTACGCCCTGTCACTTTAAGCTACATGAATGATTCTACTTCAAAAGCGACCTAGACATTTCTTCAATGCTAGTCAGACATTTATAGCCCTGATGAGGTTGTCATTATGATTCTCTCAAACATTTACCTACTACTAATTGGGCATCCATAGCCCCAGTAGAGTTATTTAAATCCTACTAAAAGTTGATTTTTTTATGATTTTTATTGTTTTCTCTCTTTTATTTTGTTTCTTTTGATTTTTCTTCTCTTTTCTTTTCATTTCAACTTGCAAATAGTGAATTTTATTCTCAAGGTTGAGAATCATAGTGGCTCTAAAGTATAATTTAATATTTTTCACTTAACCTCACAAAAGAACCTATAGTGACCTCAAGACTCTTAAAATGTGTGATAGATATAATATTTCAAAATGCTTTAGAATACTTTAGAATACTTTAGAATACTTTAGAATCAGATTGGACCAATAACTTGTCATCTTTAAATCAAACATCCAAAACTATACAATTCTAACATAAGACCTTTGCAATCTATTTTGAAAACCTGATTATTATTTCTCAAGAAAATACCTTGAACATTCCCAAATAATTGAATTATTGTTGTGTTTGCACAATATCCCCAAAATAAAATGAGAAGACCCTAGACCAGACTAGAAAAAGAAAATAAAATCCAAACTTAAACTAAGAAAATAAATAGTTGTAGTCCTAAGGAATGAAAAAATTGTCCTTGTACTAAAAAAGATAGACTTTCATATTGTCACTCTCAAACCCAATGATGCAGTCGAGAAACATTAACAAGTGTGAAATTTCATTAGGCTAGTGGTTAATCCATAAGCAAGTTTTATTTCCAACATCCCCATAATCAAAATGATAAGTGTGAATAGTGAAAAGAACAAGGAAAGAAACAACATAGATGTCCTCCTACATAGGAAGTTATACTTGAGTACTTGGAGCATGTATGGTATCATATCTTGTACTCTCAGATTTAAGGGGTCGTAACTCATGGTGTAGCATTCCCTTTGCATTGCAGATTTGTGGGTAATAATCATAATCATTAAATAGAAAACCATGCAAAGGATTAAAAAATTTAAATTCATGGAAATTTTTACTAGGGTCTGCAACCTCATAAGACTAGGATGATAGATCTGCATATATTTCTTCAAGATTATCTCCATAATCAATAACTTTAAATGGTTGATTATCCACATTTTGTGCATCCACTTGATCGTTTTCCTCAAAAGATATCACAACATGCTCTTTAATTTTTGTTATAGTTTTTTATTGGTGTGATACATTTCTTGTGGCAATAGCCTCCAATAATTCATCCCTCTGTACTTCCTCTTCTTGTGGTTCATGTATGAACACCTAATAAGATTCCTTGGCTAGATCACTAGTATCCTCATGTTGTTGCACATCAAAATACCCATCCATTGATTGTATGTCTACATGTTCATTTTTTTTATATGCTGAAATGGTATCCTTCTCCTCATATAGGACTTTAATTTCCTCATCATCTAGAGGTTTAGCTAATGTATTTTCGTTACCCCCAAGTGTAGAATTATCCATTTTCCTTGTGTCCTAATTCTATATCTTAACACCGAATGCAAAGAAATCAAAAATTTCTTCCTTTATATCAAGGGGAATAAAATGTTTCATTGGTGGTTTGGGATAGCCTCCTAAGTATGTATTTTTCAAGTCATTTTGATAAGGGGAAAGCTCTTGACTACAAATTTTTGGATCAATCACCAAATCTTTGGTATCCTTGCAAGGTAATATATCTACTATATTTTCCTTCAAACTACCTTGATCCTTCTCTATTTTTGTTGTTCCAAAGCTTATCAATGAATTATGTACTCAACTAAGCAATCATTGGATCCATGTCTTTCCACATCTAGTGTATTTTCTACAGCAACAATAGGGAATTTTATGTTGAATTTCTCTAAAATTTCTACTTGTTCCTTCATTTGTATGATTATTGTTTGGAACTGCAAAAATGTGAACTTTAAATGTGTGGCATCATGTATCCTACACCAGCCTAGTAATATAAATTCCTCCAACTATATTTTTTAAAGTAAGATTTACCAATCTTTTAAGAGTTTTGTAGCAAATTCTTCACATCCCACCAACACTGCATCCTCATTACTAACAAGAGGATTGTGACCAATAACCCCCTCTTCTTGTAGCTTATCTAGTTCAATTGAATGTTCTATTTTAGATTTTTGATTACCTTCCTTGGTGACCCCACCTCTTACCTCAAGTTCCATTTTATTATCAACTCTAGTTGTCCTAGGGGTTTTAGCTTCTTCCTTGCATCCAACATCTTCTATGGCTTTTTAGCATTCACTATTGCACATATTTCCTATTTAACCTTTGTATGTTCCCCATTAGCTTCGAAATATCTTTTTGATTTAGTATATGCAGGTTCTATTGTAGATGATTCCTCATTGCTAGTATTCAACTATTTCATCAATCCCAAAAAAAAATCATTTGATTGATTATATCTTCACATGAAGGATAAGTAGACTTTGAATGAGGTGCATTATGCACCCTACACCACCCAGATAATAGTACATCTTCCAAACATAACCCACTCTCATTTCTCAATTGATTTTTAACCAAATATTTGAAGGACTCAAATGCAACATCAAATTCCTCTTCTAGTTCTATGAATATTAGTGGTTCATGCACTTCCGAGAAGAATATTTTCCCTTGTAAATAAATTTCTATCCTTCCCAAGAAGGTCAAGCAATTTAGCTCATTATGCCCAAAGGTGTTATGAATTCTATTTTTTTCTAATAATGCAAGGTGATGCAAACTCTTAAGGTACAATTTCTTATTCAAAGACTCTTATATCTAAAAAATATCAACTTGAGGGTTGTCCTCACAATAGGAAACATGAAATTGTTTCCTTTCCATCTTGACTCAGATTTTTTATACTTTTAAATTTTATGATTTTCTTGGAATTATTTTGCATATGAAGAGATCCATCATACCTCTGATTTGTAAATGAAGGCTCATTTAGCTTCCAAATTTTTTTCTTATGCTCAACTCTCCTTCTAGCACTAATTCTATTGATGATTGTTTTTGCACTACACAACATGACTAAAACACAAGTATTCTACCTCTCTTGAAAGGTGACGTCCTAAATAAAATATTTAGAAATTGACCCCAAGGTTTTGGATGTCAAGTGTTGACAATGCAAAAACAACTTAGCAGTTGATGTGATTTGTTGGTATCACAAGGGGAATTTATGGTTCAATAGGTCTAGAAGCTTAAAAGACTCAACAAGGGTTTCATGAAGTCTAAAAATCTATGCAGACCCTAACTAAACTTTTTAGATCTGAAACCTAAAAATTATTTTATCATCTAATGTGGTGTGTGGTGATGTTGATTTAATTATAAACTAACCCAAAGAAAGATCAAAAGATATAGGGTTGAGAGAGATATCCTAATTTAACACCTAAGATCAATTGTAAGAATGGCTAATGTTGTAGATTGACAGATCCCCATTAGAACCTATTCCTACTTAGCCAAGAACAAATCTATGTACAATGCTATAGAAATGATGCAATTTTCAAAGGAAAGTGGAATATTTTCTTACCATATCTAATCATTCATGCACCCAATTACTGGCATGACATGAATAAACACTCATGGTTGAACTATTTCAATAATTGGCTCAGACTAACCATGCACTATTATTTACAATCAACAAATTCCAAATGGTATGAGCAGTAGATTCATCAAACATCTTTACCATTTAACCATTATTACAAATAAATTAAAATTTGAGAATAATAAGAAAGAAACCACAACACCTTCAAACTTAACACATAAATTCACCAAAGTTGATGTTCTAATTGTATTAATTTCTCCAACATTTAATTAATAGTTTCTAGTTCTCTCTTAAAACTAACTAACTCTCCTACTATTCTACTCCTTAATTTTTTTAGAAATTAGTAGCCATAAGAATTTTATAGATGTTACATTATAAATAAATGCATAGGATTAAATCCAATTCAAGGTCCCGGATTACATTGACATTTAATACTTGAGGTACATTAGGTTTTGGCAACACATGCCTCATTTGCATCCAATTGGATAATTTTGCTACAAATTCGGTTCAAGGAAAAACAAACATCTCCTCCTTGATCTTGATGAGGAAAAAAATTTGGAGAAATAAATAATCCCCTATTTTCCTTTCAAAAATACTTTTCCATCTGGTAAATCTTGGCACAAATTCCTATATAGATCAGCATTAAATATTTAGGTTCATCTTTTAATTTCAGTTTTGAATCCCCCTGATAGTGAATAAGTCCTTGCATGAATCCATATGCATTTTCATCTTGACCATTTAATGCATTTACAACTCCCTTAATTATATCTCCCTTCAACACCTGGCATGACTTCATATGTGGGTCCTTTAATGAATTGATCCTTTATCCCTCCAAGCATCTTAAAAAGCACTTGTGTCATAAAATATCATAATTTAAACCTCCAGAAATATAAATTTCCCTTATTTAAAATATTAAAATTTATTAATTTATAGTCCAACAAGAAATTTTCATTTTTTGAAAAACTTTCCATTTAAGGAAATTTTCCATTTTGGGAAATATTTTGATTTCGAGAAAATTTCCATTTCAAGAAAATTTCTATTTCAAGAAAATTCCCATTTTGAGAAATTGACTTTTGAGGGGATTTCACTTTTGAGGGCTGGAGCAATGTAGAAGCCAAAGAGATGTAGGCCAGAGCAATGTGGAAGCCAGTGAGCACGGTGCCAAAAAGTGAAATTTTTACTTTTGAGGGAATTGGACCACTACAAGTTGGAGCAATGTGGAATTCAAAGAGATGTGGGTTGGAGTAATGCAAAAGTCAAAGGCTTGCAGGCCGAAGCAATGCAGAAGTCAAAGACTTGCAAGTTAGAGCAATACGGAAGCTAGAGAGATGCGATTTAGAGCAATGTAGAAGTCAGAGGCTTGCGGATTGGAGCAATGCGGAAGTCAGAGACTTGCGAGCCAGAGCAATGTGGAAACTAGAGAGCCCAATGTTGGTCAACTAGAATTTCATAAGAAAAATTCTACAACGGCATTCCCACAAATATTTTCTACAAGGCCCCAACACTTAGTTGTTTTTGGGTTTATCTATTTGAGCACATGGGGAAATGGATATGAATAGCATCTAGGCTTAGTACTTGATGATTTTACCCATTTCTAGAGTTGCAGAAAATGTGAATATGGAAGCCAGAGAGCATGGCACACTAGATATGGAAACCCACTGACAAAAACCCACAACCAAAAACCCTTGAAGTAAAACTTCCTCATTTTCTCAAAAAAGCTTAAGGGGATAAAATTTTCAAAACTAATCCAAGAAAAGGGTGAAAAGATGAAATTACGAGGATGGATGATGATAGCTCCAAAAGACTAGATTTCTTTTTTTGTGGAAATTGGGTTATTTGTAGGGATGAATCTTGCAAAAGTCAGAGACTTGCGGGTTGGAGCAATGTGGAAGATGGAGAGCTCAACGCCGTTCAACTAGAATTCTACAACAACATTCCCACAAAGATTTTCTGCAAAAGCTAAAACTTAGGTTTTTTTATGTAAATCAACTTGGTGCATTGGAAAACCACCATGAAAGGGCCAAGGATAAAGGATTATAAGTCAAATCTATCAATAAGTCATTACAAGAACAAGGAAAATGACTCTAGAACCCAAATGCAAAGCATAAACTCTAACTAAAGGGAAAACCCATGCAAACCATTTTAATCAACTATGACTAAACCTTGAAACAAAATAAGCATCAAGAGAGGGTGAAGTAGCAAAAGAGGGGGTCCCTGCTTTCAGCAGGCAATGTGTGCAAAATGCACAACACTCATCATCTTGAGGGTAGCACATTTCCTCCTCTATAACTCAATAAATTTTCTTATTTGTGTTTATAGGTCTCATTAGGATTTCAAATGATAAAATGACTTGTATTTATATGGAATTCTTCTAATTTACCAAAACTTAAATGTGAATAGCTAAAACTTGAAATTGGAATTCAAATAATAAAATAACAACACCAACATATTAAAATTTGGATCCAAAAGAGGTGGTCTAGGGCACAGGGTGCCCTAGACCAAACCCATTCTTCTTGGGGCCCAAAAGTGTCGGGGGGAAATATTGAATGCATAATCCCATTTCCCATGTTTGATTTTTCGAAGATGTTTATAAAATGGAAATTAAATGCATAATTAGGTCCAAGTACATAGAGGGGAGCTAAAGCTAATGTGAAATTGTCAAGGGTGACAATTTTTGATGCTACACAAAATATATTAAAATTATACTTGTTGGAAAGCTCATTTTGAAGACTAAAATCTTAAAAATTATCTTGTCATGTTCATTCCATTTGAAGGTCCAAATCGAGGTTTGACACTAAAATTTATGAAGAAAATTTGAGGAAGATAGTGAAAGTGGCTAGCCAAGGACCTTTGTTTGAAGGTCCATCGAGCGAAGTTACCTTTGTTGGAAGGTCCTTTGAGCGAAGGTGCATTCGCTCGAAGGTCCTTCGAGCGAAGGTGCCTTCGCTCGAAGGTCCTTCTAATGAAAGTACCTTTGAATGAATGTAACTTTGTTTGAAGGTACTCTGAATGAAATTACCTTTCATCTAAGGTATTCAATGACCTTCATTTGAAGGTATGTCATTACCATACAAAAAAAACCTTCAAACGAATATTTTTCCAAAAACGGAAAAAGGGACCTTCATTTGAAGGACCCTTTTTATTCCTTTTCTAGTAATTTTCATAAAAAAAAATTAAAAGGGACCTGCAAATGAAGGTTCTCTTTTGAATAAAGGTACCTATTCACATACCTTCAAACAAAGGTACCTTTTTTCAAAGAAATACCTTCAAATGAAGTTGTTTTTAAGTTTTCACTTCCATCCAAGTTCAAAAAAGTGATGTCCCCCAAGTGGGACTCACTATTGTGGGTTCACCTTGGAAAGGGTATGGCCCACTCACCTAAAGAGGAATATCCTAAGGTACTTTCTATTTACAACATTTAATTTTATTATTTATTTATATAGTTTATTTCATTTGCATAATCATTTATATATTCTTATTTTCATATTCTCATTTAAATGCATATAGGCATCTCACTTACATTTCCAAAAAAGAAAAAAAATATCTTTTAGTATTTTCCAATTCCCATGCAAATATTTTCTATTTTAGGAAAATTAGTTTGAATTGACTGCATTTAATTTCTAGAAAAGTGTGTTTGATCTTAGCATATTTATTTCTTATCAAAGTGTGTTTAGTTTCAAGCATCAATTGAATATATTTGATTTTATTTTAAAGGCTATAATATAGGTTAGAATTAATCATGAGAAGATTGCTACCCTTGGAATTCAATATCATATTATATAGATCACCCTTGGACACCACCCAAATTGATAAGAATTAAATGATAATAAATTGAAACCACTCCAATAATATCAACATTTTGGTGTTGTTTCTAGAGATAGAAAATATTAAATTTCTATGAGTTAATAAGGTCAAACAAAACTTGAGCATTGACTTTAGTAGAATTATCTTAGTTTATTAATAGACCTAGGGATTCCCTGTCACTTTATAAAGAACCCACCAATTGGAGTTACAAGATAAACACGAGAGAAAGTTGATAAATTGGAAATAACTAGGAATTCAAATCTAAAGTTGTCAACTAGACACATCCAAGGTGGTAGGACTATTTGAAAACATTTGTGGTTCCCTGAGTTACATTTCAAAAATATTGAGTTTTTTTGGTTATTTTTAGGCCAGGGTTTCAGGCTTCATTCATTAGGGTTCACCTACAAGGTTGAAACCCTCTCTAAACCCTAATAGTGTTTAAACCTTAATCTTTCCTTGTAATCACCCATTGACCTAATGTCACCCATTCTTGGTTTGCTAATCATGACTTGATTCATTAGCGTCATTGATGAACTGACCCCTTTATCCTAGTTTTACTGGTTGCATATCGTCTAAAATATTTTCCCAAGCCTTAAGACTTGTGAGCTTTTAAAACTAATGCTTCATGTTTACACTTTAATCCTAGGTTTGAAATATTTTGTGTCTAAGTCTACGATAACCTAGCAAATGGCACATTTTTTAGTTAAAAACTTGGAGCACATGGACAAAACCTCTTAAAAAATATTGGCCTAGCCCCACACATAAAAAAATTTCAACATTCATTGGTTCTCCACCATCCCACATGAATAAAATTCATGGAAAAATGAGTGTGGGATAGTGGGATAACATCATGTGTCAAGTCTTCACGATGGGCCCGACAATATTTTAAAAGGCATTAATGGTGGGCCCTTAATCTAGGGGTTCACATGGTGCCATGTGGTCACAATCAAGACCATTCCTCACCATCCCATGAGGGTTTCTCCAAAGGATCTCAGGAGAGTGGAAGATCGCAAGAAGCTGATAGGTGGCTTAATCCTGACTGTCCATGGAACTATTGGGCAAGTAAAATATTTCAATGAATATATAAGGTGACATAGATGAATTAAAAGGTGCACAATTGAACACACATGGCCTTTTCTAGTAAAGCGATGGTAAAGATGTTATGTTTTTGCATATGGATAGGGAGATTGGCTCATAAGTGTTGTCATTGATGGCAACCCAAGTCATGCAACTTAAGTATAATTTTGGCTCCTACTAGCAGAACAAAATAGAGAACAGGGCATCTGATTAAAGGCATAAAAGTTTATCTAAACATACCACCAAACAGATATTTTGGGTTGTGGATCTCTAAGGAAGGTCTTTTGAGGCTTGCAGTATCTTAGTACTAATGCACACTCACTGGTAAGTGATCTACAAGATACGGTGTAGTAATTTGTTGATTATCTATGATAGAAGGCCAACCTGACAAAGATGGAAATTGTGGATATATAAGATTTAATTAATTATAAATATTCATGTTGGATTAAGTGTTACTTGGGTACTCTCATTGTCTTAACCAAATTTGGAGGATGTGCATAAAGTTTTAGTGGTGAATCTAGCCAATAAGATAAAAGTAACTTAATATTTTGCAAGCCAACTGTTGGATGAATAAGTCTTTGATCGCGGATATATATAAGAAGTTCTTTTTATCATTTAAGCAAAAAGGAAAATGTTTGTGTGTGTATTGTGAGATCTAGTAGTACAGTTGTGTGAATTTAATCATAAGTGTTGTGAAGAGTTGAAGAGAGCAGAATAGGGTAGAGAAAAGTACATAATCAAAAATCAGATCCAGAATCAAATCTATGAGCTTCATCGGAAGTATTACCCAGCATGAATAGATGCTATTATCTTAGTTCACCCTTCAGATGGTTTTAATTTGAGTTTTGTAGCGTAGTAAGCCTTTCTCTTTGAGTAGTGAGCTCTAGGCAATGCGCCTGAATGCAAGTGCATTCCTTTTGTAAACAATTATATTTGAGTACTCAAATTGTGGATTAACCTTCACCGTGGTTTTTCCCCTAACAAGGTTTCCATGCAAAAATCTATTTGTCATGGTGTTATGAATGTTTACTTTGAATACATGCATCTTCTCTTTAATATAATGGTGAAATGGTTTCATGTTTTGGATAAATGGATTTTAAATATTGTTGAACACTGATTCACCCCCCCCCCCCCTTCAGTGTTCCCTTGAGTCCGGCAATTGGTATCAGAGAAAATTCCTTTGAAGAATTTTTTTAGCTTGAGGTGGATCTTGGAATGTGATGGACTCTAGCAGCCTTCAGCAGCATCTTATTGTGGCTTTTGATGGCCTTGATCAGTCTAAAGCAGAAGTTCAAGAATTGAAAGAAAATCTTAGAGATGTCCAGAAATGCATTCAATCATTGAAGGATTAGATAGTTAAATCTAGGGTGAAGAGGAAAGATTTATGTGATCAAATACAACAAAAGGAGAACAAAGACATGGATGATGCTCACCTGAATCAAACCTTGAAGGAGATAACCAAAGAATGTGAAAAACTTGCTAGAGATAATACAAACCTAAATCATGAGATGGAATCTATGATGATGAAGATGACTAAGGGGATAGAAGAAAGGAAGAAAAATGAGGAAAAAAATTCTTAGACCCTGAAAGAGAATCTGATGAACCCAACAAAATAATTGGAGAATTCATTTAGTTAGAAAGTGAATTACAAAGAACCAAAAACAATGAAGAAGAACTTGGTTAGAAGATTACTACTCTTAGGAATGATTTTGCCATTTCAAATGAATAAAAAGAAAATTTTAAGATTAGTTCAGTAAAGCTTGATGAGCTAACTCAAGGATAGAAGAGTGGAAATGATAAGAGAGGTCTTGGACATGAAAAGGGAAAAATTTCCAGATCAGGACAAAGTAATTTCAGATAGAACAAAAATGGAAGATTTCTAGTAAGACAACCTAATGCACAAAAGCTTGATGGATAATTTTTTGCCTGTAATAATTTTGGTCATATGGTTGCTCAATGTAGAAGTAATTTGAGGTCAAAAGTTTCATCATTTTATGGTCAGTGTTTCAATTGAAAAAATCTTGGTCATAAATCAATTGAATGTAAAAATATGTCAAGTCACTTTATTGACAAAAGAAATGTTGAATGTTATACATGTGGGAAATTTTGGCATATTTCTAATCAATGCAAATTAAGAAGAAACCAATGGAATGGACAAGGAAACTTTGTATGCTATAACTGCAACAAGTATGGTCATATTGCAAGATTTTGTAGAAACAAGAACATAGACAAAAGAGGTCTGGTATACAAAGAAAAATGAAAGAAAAGATAACTACGGATGAAATCAAAGATCAAAAGAAGAGGACATGGGTAAGGAAAAATGATTTTGATTCTAGAAATGGTTTCGTATTGAAACTTTCTTCGAGTAACTCTTCTGGTAATTGATTTCATGCCACTGGCCTACGGAGAGTTTTACAAGAAAATATTTCATCCCCTATCTATGGATGCTACCAGAATGTAGAGAATAGTCAAGAAGGTGTATTGATGGTGTATGGAAGTTTTGGATGATTTTAGCAAAGGAAACTCAAGAAATTCATAGGTCCATAGAATATTTCTTTTTCATTGCTTGGAAAAATAGAGTCTTTGAAAAAATTAGGGCAAATGAATTTATTGTGCATGTGTGATCTATAAAAGTCAAGTTGGAGCCATCATTTGTCACTTAGCAATGTTGAAGAGAAGAAGGAGAGCGCTCAACTGGCAGATTTCAAAGAAATAAAATCAATCTCACCGTCAGATCATGAAGTCTATCAGGTATTTCAACTCATTCTCGAATTCTTCATACAATTTGATGTGTAGTTGTGGACCCTAAACATGAAAATGAAAAATAGAACAAATTAAAGACTCAATCATATTAGATGAATATAACAGTGCAAAGATTAGGTCTATGAGAAATGTTTTTCTCCTTGATGAATTAAAACAATTGAGCAAAGCCAAGCATGGAAATTTGGATATGTGGAATGATTTTTCATACCTTGAGAATGCGTAATTCATGAAACTCGTATTAAGTAGATTACATGGTGATGTTCTAACTTTGTAGAAACCTTACATCATCTCAAAGGAGGCAGTCAAGAAATTAACTGGTTTTTGCGAAGTTGAAGATGTTCCTAGAAAGAAATCTATCTAAAACAAAGAGGTTGAAACCCTAACTGGAATAATCGGAGATCAAAGAGCCCTGTTGATAGAAAAATCAAGAATCTTGCCATGAAGTAAATTGCACATGGAATAACCTATTAAATCTTCTACATAAATTGTGAAGGAGCTACATCGGATGGCACAGTATACATTTCTCATAAAATGATAATTGATGGTTAGGACTTTGACCTATGAAGGGTTGTTAAAGGATCAAATGATGGAGAATGTGAAACTGACAAAGGAGTCAAGCTATCCATTTAGGTTTGGCACATTAATTACGTGTCTAGTTATGTATTTTCTAAATTGGTTGCCAAAAATCAACAATGTAGTATAGAAATCAGACAAACCGATATGCAATCAGATATACTCTTATTCTAAGATTTTGACTAACTGGGATTTGGAATTTGAATTTTTTTGTAAGAATGTGCTCGTAAAATATGGATCAATCAATATTTCCCCTCTGATAAGAACAATGGAATCTAGTTCCTCTTTTTGTAGCATTGATAGAGGATAGAAAAGAGGACAAGAAAATATTGAATACACCTCCGGAAAGAAAAGTTCCCAAGATTGAGGGAAAAGGAAAGGAAATTGTGGACATTCCAAATGAAGAATCTGATGAAGAACCTGAGAATCCACTGGCAAATGAATCCAGTCAAGAAGAAGGTAGTGTTGATGGTTAAAATGACACAAACAACATTAAAACAGAATATTTCTATTCTATTTCTCCTGAAAAAAGAAAGACAACATGTAGTAGCCTAACTCCCAAGGTCCTGGTAGTTGGTTCTCAATTGTCTGGTGTCACTCAATTGGTTCATGCAACTATAATGTTCAAGGGGCTTGTGCTGGTAATTGATTCAAGCAGTGACTCATCATACCAAACTGTTTTTAGTAAATCAATGGGGTTTCAAACAAAAGAAAAAGATAGATTAAAGGGTAAAACTAGTAAATATGAATCAAATTTATCTATCATCTGGACATATATCTTCAATAATGAATGTTTCTTCCAATCAGATCAAGAAAACCATAAGATGACACAATCTATAGCGTAATCTATACCACTGTATACATTTTAGGTGCTTAATTAACTTCACAATCACATATCACAAATAATTCAAGGACTTTTCAAAAAAACACACATTCATTCATCATCAAGATCATAGATCAACAGACTTTAATAACTTCAATTCAATGACAATCTAACAAGATAATCTTTAAATTTGGTTTCTTCTAATGACTTTCATCACATAAGAAACTATCATGCTTCAGCACAATCACTGGCATTCAGATGGATTATAACTTATTAACCTTATCAAACAAAACAACTCAATTCCAACTCCATATTGCGTAAAACCTGTAAATTCTATTAACTGTAAAATATCAAGTACAATGTATCTCTATAAAATCACTACAAAACTTTATCTCCTAGCATTAGGTAAGCCAATCTAATTCTCAATTATCCGACCTTTACAATATGATACCCATCTGGTATTTATAGATACAAAAAGTTTGAACTCTACTTCTAATTTAGGTTATCCACCCTTTTAGGAACTAGACTCTCTTGGAAACTCAGATCAATTTGATCTTGAGTTCTTACATTTAAACATTCAGTCTTAACTAAAAATAGAAGATAGAGGAGAAGAAAAGAAATCATGCGCCCCCAAGACTGTCAATGTTGTATGCATGCAACATGCAAGGAAGATAAAAATCATGCATGCAACATGCAAGGATTCATGCATTCGAAGCTAGATCTGCCATGAACTCATCGTAGCTGGTGAAGACTTGCTCTAAAGTATCCATATCTAGCCCATCGATCCAGTCATCTTCAAATTTGATCCGATCCAACTCAACTGCAGCAAACTCTTTCATACTTTTCACCTTTGTCAATTCTCTTCCTGCAGCTTTTACTTCCTCTTTAACGTCCATTAACCGATCCAATATTGACTCTTCTCCATCATCCTCTTTTTGCATGAGTCCTTGAAATATTTCACTCCATTTCTCTTTAACCTAACTCAAAGGCATGCCATCTTTTGTCATTACATTCACATCTACAATTATGGCCATGACTGCTTCTAACTCTTCCAACTGCTCAGTCAAATTACTAACTGCTTGCTGAATCTCATCCTTGTGTTTGCTCAAAAAGCCAGTCCTAAACTTGAGTATGTGAAAATTCTTCTCCACAAAGTCTTTATTATCATCCTCAAGTATAGATTGTTCTAGAAGAGTAGTTAGAGGAAATGTATTTACCTTTTCTAACTTTTCACTATACTCCTTATACTCTTCTTCTTGTTTTTCTGATGCCTCAATTTATTGATGCATATCTTTTATTACTCCTTATGCCTCCTTGTAAGCTTCAAATCCTTTTGTTAAAACCTCACCTACCTCTCGATTCAATTTGTCTATCCATTTGTCTACCATCTCCGCCTTACCTCTAACTTGCACCAAATCATCTACCTCCTTTTTGCTTAACAAAATAGGAGTCTCAATGGCTGCAACTTGTTGTGACCTTGGAGAAGAGACACTCTTCAAGAATAAATGCAATTGATCCAATTGAGCCTTAAGCTCATCCTTCTTTTGCTTGTCCTTTATCATTCTTGATTTAGTTGTTGAAGCCACTACATCAATTAAATTCATTTGCTGATTTCTAGTAGGTCTTCCCAAATTGACCATACTCAGCTAATAGTCTGTTAGTTGCATATCCCCTACCTCCTTTTTTGTCATAGGCATGGCACATTCAGCAACTATCTCCCCTTTATCTATGAGTCTAGTAGAATGTAGAATTTTAGCCTTCTTCTTAGGCCTTTCCTGTTCAATTCCCTTCATCATGTCCTCCCAATTGAGAGGTTGTGGAGGTGTTCTTGCCCTTTTTTGCAGGTCCAATTTTAACCATGTAGGAGCACTTGAAGCAGTAGTCATCATAGAGGAAGAGGGAGCAATAACTATAGAAGGTGACTACATACTCTCTTCAGATTGGGATTCAACCCTTGCTTTCTCTTGTTGTTCTTGTAGTATATGCATTTGTACAAGCTTTTCAGCCTCTTCTCTATCCTTCTATTCTTGTATTTTCTTATCTTCCTTTTCTTTCCTCAACCTCTCTTCCTCCAACTAATTTCTCTCTACTCTTTTCTTTTCCAACCTTTCCTTTTCTAGAGCTTCCCCTTCCAATTTCTCTTTTTCTAAAGTCTCTAGTCTTTCCCTTTCTAACTTTTCTGCCTCCAAAGTCTTAAGTTTTTCAGCTTCGGCTTCTTCTTCAGTTGTTTCCTAATCAGCTCTTCGGCCTCTTTTTCCCTTCTTATCTTTTTTGCTCCTTCCTCTTTTTGTCAAGCTTCTTCTGCAAGTTTCAACCTAGTAACCAGAATTTCCTTTTCCCTCCAATTTCTTGCTTTCTCCTCCTCAAGATCATGGATCTTTTGTATCAATTCTAACTTGTCATTTTCTACTTTGACCTTGAGCTCATGATCTCGTTGCCTTATTTGCTTCTCTACTTCATCATTTGTTGCCCTTGTTTCAATTTGTTTTTCCTTTAATTGCTACTGATGAAGTATAGCATCAGCTTGTACCTTTGCATCCATTTCTTTTTGTTTCTCCACTGTAGCCCTTGCATTAGAATCTCTTGTAGCATCTTCAAACATTTTCCATTGTTCCTCTTGTGTCAAAATGTGCTCAATACCCTCCTCCAAAGGTATGTTTTCTTGCAAATCTTTTTCAGATAGAGTCTCATCTGAATCCGTCTCAACCTCAAGAACTTCTTCCTCCACTCCTTTCCCTTTAGCAGTTTCAGCCATGGTATGAAGGATTCCTTCTTGAATTTCTTTACTCTTCTTCCTTGTAATTGGGGCTTGGGTGGATGATTCACCTAATATAGGTGTTGAAACAATAGATCCTCCAATTAGAACATCTCCTTCTTGTGTTTCTTCTTCATCATCTACCACCTCAAGTTCTATTTCTTCAATGTCCGGAGGAAAGAATTCCAATGGCTCTTTGGGAGGTGTCTTCCTTTTAATCCTCTTGTACCATTTACCCTTCTTAGGAGCTGGTTCTTGAGGATTCTGGGTTCTTAGTACCAACCATTTCATGCTCCTATCCAATACTTGCCTTCCTATCTTCTTGATATCAATGGTCTCCTCAGCATCCCAGTCAATCAGATCCAGATTCTTGGTACCAATGTTCAAAGCTTCATATGATGGATCCAATACAATTCCATCATCCACCAAAGTGTCAGGAATTTTTTCTTTAATACCTAGCTCTGCCATGAGTGCAACCGACAATCTTTCATAGTTCTTCTTTCTCAAATCATACTCATCTTGCCAATCACTCCAAAAGTCTTCTAACAAATTAAAATGTCTAGTGAACACTGAAGGTAATAAAGCATACATTTTCTTCTTTGGGTCAAAATACTTACGAGCTGTATGCAATCCCTATTTCAACTGTATCAACTCATTACAAACCGCCTTTGCTCCCTTCAAGTGTTGACAGCTATATTCACCCAATTTCATGGGAAATTTATGACATCCAGTTTTATGCTTGATCCCAAACCTAGCATTAACTCCGACAACTTGATACACAAACTGCATAAGCACTATTTTGTTACTGCAGCACCTTGGAAGCAAGTGTGGGTGACCTTCAAAACCATATAACCTGAAGTATGTAAATTTAAGGTATTGGATATACCAACATCCCCATTCATCAATGAAATCCATAGCTTCTTGGCTCAACCAGTATCCTGCATCTCCATTCAATTGGTTGATGATCATATCTAAAAATGCATCATTGACTCTTCTAAAATGAGCCTCAACAACTTGAAGAGATAACTGATCATAGTGTTCCCATACCTTCTTCTGCCTATCCAAGGCTCCCATTATACCAACTCTGTTTAAACCTAGAAAAACACCCACTCTTGTTGCATAAACAATGTAAGAGGTCATAAAGAAGCACTTGGTTTCTCTAATCCTTGTTAACTGATCATATACAAGCATCTACAACTATTGCATCTATTGGCCCCATGCAATCAACAATCACAAGGAGAAGTTGGATCAGATTGAGACAGAACTGAATGACATTGGGAAAATATTTGGCATGTCTCAGGATCTAAATGGCATTATCAGGAGAAGAATTCATGAATTACAGACAACACAAACAAAAATTCAACTATCCAATAATGTTTTTTATTGATACTTTTTGAAAGGTAAAAGACTTAACTGAATGTAGACTGGAGCAAATGGTGGATATTCTGAAGAATGGTGAGAAATTGGAAGAAGCAATTACAATTCTTGAATCTCTCATTGAGACTATCAACAATACTTCCAAGAAAAATAGCTTGATCATTAGTATTGGAATTACAATTGATAGCTAAAAGAAGTTCCCTCCAAAAGTGGAGAAAAATAATAAGATAATTTTCTAAAGATTGTAGCAAATTATCTTCAATTTTTTGCAATTTTGATCAAAGGAGGAGAACTATAAGCATATATGTGTTAAAAAAATTTAGGATTGATGATTTTGAATACATGTTTTGTCACTTTTTTTCTTTCTTTGGCATATGGCATCGATGCTTTGTCATTGATTTCAAAGGGGGAGAGAATGCAGTAAAAAATGCCTTATAAATCTCGGGGGGAGAGAGTGCAACAACCAATTTAGCAGTATACCTATAATGATTCTGACACTTAGTCATTTTTCACTAAGTGTTGCCATCAATGCCAAAGGGGGATATTTTTTTCATATGGATGGGGAGATTGGGTCGTAAGTGTTGTCATTGATGGAAACCCAAGTCATGCAACTTAAGTATAATTTTGGCTCCTATTGGTAGAATAGAGTAGAGAACATGGCATCTAGTTAAAGGTATAAAATTTTATCTAAACACACCACTAGATAGATATTTTTGGTTGTGGATCTCTAAGGAAGGTTTTTTGAGGCTTTTAGTATCTTGGTATTGATGTGCACTCACTGGTAAGTGATCTACAAGCTATAATGGAGTAATTTGTTGATTATCTATGATAGAAGGCGGACCCAAAAAATATGGAAATCGTGGATGTATAAGTTGTAATTAATTATAAATATTCATGTTGGATTAAGTGTTATTTGGGTCATCTCTTTGTCTTAAC
Organism: Sequoiadendron giganteum; assembly: GCA_007115665.2. Lineage (NCBI taxonomy): Eukaryota > Viridiplantae > Streptophyta > Pinopsida > Cupressales > Cupressaceae > Sequoiadendron > Sequoiadendron giganteum. Next base: position 251,489,282 of record CM021101.1, on the reverse strand, counting down.
CAACTTTGGAGGATGTGCATAAAGTTTCAGTGGTGGATCTATCCGACAAGATAAAAGTAACTTAATTTTTTGCAAGTCGGTTGTTGGATGAATATGTCTTTGATCGCAGGTATATATAAGAGGTTGTTTTTATCATTTAAGCAGGATGATGTGTGAAGGGAAAGGTGTGTGTTTGTATTGTGAGATCCAGTAGTACAGTTGTGTGAATTTTATCATAAGTGTTGTGAAGAGCTGAAGAGAATAGAATAGAGCAGAGCAAAGTATAGAATCAAAAAGCAGATCCAGAATCAGATCTATGAGCTTCACTAGAACTCTTACCTGGCATGAATAGATGCTATTATCTTAGCTCACCCTTCAGATGGTTTTAATCTAATTTTTGTAGGGCAGTAAGCCTTTCTCTTTGAGCAGTGAGCTCTAGCAGTGTGCCTAAATGCAAGTGCGTTCATTTTATAAACAATTATATTTGAGTACTCAAATTGTGGATTAACCTCCACCATGGTTTTTCCCCTAACAGGGTTTCCATGCAAAAATTTGTGTTTCATGGTGTTATGAATGTTTACTTTGAATGCATACATCTTCTCTTTAATATAATGGTGAAATGGTTTCATGTTTTGGATAAATGGAGTTTAAATATTGTTGAACATTGATTCACCCCCCCTCTCAGTGTTCCCTTGAGTCCAACATTATGATCATATTCATTGAATTTATAAATAATTAAACACATGTTTAATTTCTTCTAAGTGCGGATGTAGGCTTGGAGAGTTAAAGGGTGCATAGGTTTGGACACATGGAGGCATCTAAGAGCTCTTCTTGCCATCTTGCAATCCTTGATTTTCTTTCTATCATATACATGTGAAATTGTGAGGAAGTGACATATCAACATTTTTAAAGCTTCTCAAGGGTGGTAGGGACCGTGGTGACTTTGGAGGAGCTTCCCCACATGGCATATTTTAATTTTCTCGATGTTGTAGTCTAGCATAGTCATATTTTTCAAACTTAGTTGACTCCATATAATCCATCCAATGATCTAGATCACTGAGGGATCGATGGCTAAAATTCAAAGTTGTAATATTGAATATATTTATTCATTCTAGTTTGTGCAAGCGAGAGGTAATGGAAGACATGATTCTTTCCAATCAAATAAAAGAGCTTTTTTCCATAAAAGTATGGATTAAGAATATTTTAGAACCACAAAAGCATTATAAATCATCTAGAGATTGATTGTAGTAATTTTTTAGGCTTCTTGCAAGAATTCAATGACTAAAAATTAGGGTTTCCAATGTTTAAACACCAATAAGTATAATTTTCCTCCTCTGCATTCAAATTCCAGTCAACTTGTGTGAATTTCCACCTAATTGTGTTGAATTTTTTTCTTAAATCTATTTTAAGGTTTGATGTTCATAAAAAAATTGTCAAATTACTTTGAAATTACCCTAGTTATTGTTTTTTTTTTCTACAAAAAATTGGCCACCCTACAAGAAACCCTAGACTACATTGTAAAAAACTGTAGGTTACTTAATCGATAAAAATGGCACCCCCATGGTTCCACCCCTAAGAGAGGCCTTCATGAGGATTTGTTGGCCCAATTACTGAGTGTGAAAATGGAAAAAATCAAGGGAGAACTAATGTTCAAAGGTATAGAAATAGATAAAGGAATCATTGATAAACATTGTGCCATTAGGTTTGTTGAAATACCACATGTCTTTGGATGGAAAATTTTCAAGTACTTGTTTATAAAGAGAAATTCCAGCATTTTGAGATGCAATGGTTGGAACCTAGATATGGGAAAAATTTCAATTCCAAATGTCTATTTGGATGTGGATTTTCTAAAGGAAATAGCTACAAATTATGATCCTAATAATAGGGTTATTAGGTCACATGTAGGGGTTGAAATGGTGGATTTAACTTGAGAAGGATTCATAAGGTTTTTAATCTTAATCTTGATGTCACCAAAGAAATCAAACTAGAGGCATCGAGGAAGGAATATGAGACAAATAATATTATCTATAGGATGACAATATTTCCCATGTTTATGGTGAAGGGAAAGGGGAGAACTACATTGAAACTCACACCTGTTGATAAGAAGCCCTTCTCTATGGAAATGTTTGAGTTTTACTTTATTAGAACTTACCAAACTTTGTGTCAAATTCTAGGGTTAGACCTTACGTAGAGGATACCTATGGCTTTCATTTATATGGCTGCAAACATCCAACATGTGATGGTGAATAAATAGTATTATTTTGCTACATACTTGTCTAATGCAATTCATAAGGCACTAGTAGCCATCAAGAATGGTGAAACTAGAGATTCTAGTGGTATTCATTATTGTTTCATATATTTTTGGCTTTAGGAATTAAGGAGTTTGGATAGGATATATAATTGGATTTGAAGGATGGAAATGGTGAATTCCTTCCTATACAATTTTGGACTCATCATTTGGATAGGAATTTTCACACTTTAAGATTTGTTGCTATCTCTAATCTATTTTTTGCAAAGTTTAAGGGGTTTTGGTGAGGGATTTGTCAAAGATTCATAAGGAATTACATGACTTTTTGAGGAAAAAATAAAGGAAGCCTAATTAAGGCATTGATCATAACTACGAAGATATATATTGATCATGATGTTAGTCACACACCAACAATGTGGATAAATCCTCACAGACAAACCACAAGAACCTATCTTTACTTGAAAGAATGAACCAGGACAACCTAAATCTTGAGGCTAACTCAGCTTAATCCCAAGGCTTGTTTAAGTCAAGTCTTGACCATACTAGATTCCCATCAAGGTTCATTGTGACAATGTTGTTAATCACAAGGGGTAAATAGTAATTTCTAGTTCTAAAAGGAATCATAAGGTTTAGGGAAAGATATTCTTGGCTTGGTCATCAAAACAATTCATGAAATCAACAAATATGCAATAATATTTATGAATTTCAAAAAAAAAATTGTATCAATTAATTAGATTTAGCTTTAAGCATTCAAAAATACAATGGAAATGAAATATTTGAAATAAAATTTCCATTCATTCATCTATTTTTTGGGACATTTACTAAAATTTAAACATCTAATCTAAAACAAAGCATCAAAAATACTTGAAAAGTAAAAGAACTCTTAGGTATTATCCACATGTGCCCCAATAATTAACCAAATCAAAGAAAACCACTCTATACTTCCCCAGATTGCTTCACTTCTAGGCATACAATGATGCGAGATATTAAAGAAAAGGGAGGTTTATGTGGACATCAGGTAGGTTCTATATGTATCCTTAAATGACGCAACATATAGTCTTGTCCAACTAAACAAACAACCAAATATAACAGTTGATAGCTTTCAAATTAGCTTTGATATTGATCGATTTTATGTGCATATAATTTTTTAATTCAAAATTATTCAGAAAATAGGAAAAGAGAATAAAACTTAAAGAAGTTTTGGCTCTTTCGACATCCATGAATTCTAAACTTAAAAATAAAAGTAAATCATTAAATGATCTTTTATAGAAAAAATTCCCCAAGAGTTTTAACTTAAATTCTATCAAAGGAATCATAAATAGCAAATCAAAATATAGCATGTGGCAGATGCTAGTTGTCATTGGAATCCGTAATGCCCCGCCACGCAACCCTAGAGGAAGTTTCAATTCATTATAAAAGTGTACTAAATTTATTTATTTTTTATAAAGTGAATTAAACATACATGTTCATCTATAATTGACAACATCCCCTAAGGCTACGTAACTGAGATTACTTAAATCCCCATTAACAACCATCGTTTAAATTACACCACATTTAATAACACAAGTAGTAATCATTCATTCAACATAAATAAATACCAAGATAAGAAGATAACATCCATAACATATATCCATTACAAGAATAACTAATTACAACACTCATTCCTAGAATGAGTCATAAAAACATAAGTGTTACAATTACATAAATCCACCTCATAGATACAAGAGGGGTATAAACAACTCATTACAATTTGAATTACAACAGTGCTAGAAAAGAATAGTAAGATCTGCGAGTTGTCCAACTAGATTTCTCGCCTCCACGAACTGAAGATCTATGGGGAACCAACGGTTTATGGTGCATGTTCCACCCAACCAATTGGTACTCGAAGGCCCACCCCCCATGCTAGGAGATAGTAACAACGTAACATGGACAAAGAATCTACTACCTCTAACCAAAGGTAGACTCATACTGACACATACTGACTCAACCAACACATGCATAATACAAGTACAACTCTCACATCACTAACATAGATCACATTGCTTCTAGACATAAAATAGATCAAGTATGTTCAGAGAACCATACACATATAACAATAAACAACAGTTGTCCTAGATAGAGTGTCATCGCATAGTAGTCATGAGATCTCCTTTGGGCATTCTTCATAGGCTCCAGTAATCTTGGTGACCTCAACTGAATCGTGGCCCCCATGCTCACTCATGTGGCATCCAATACCTCTCGTACTGACAAGATAGATGACTATGCCATTTCAGGCCTACCCACTCATCCCAAGTCTAAACGAGCCCTTATGTCTATGAGTGAGGAAAAATCATCTTGATTAGTGAGAAGTTAGTCCTAATCTTCTAAGTACATTACTTTAATTATCACTTGTTTAAATAACTTCTGAAGGTTACCCGGTTTACCTCTTTGGGCTCTGACACCTAACAAAAGCCACTCTTCTAATGGACAACATGCCATAAAAACCATACTCCAAGGGAAACACAAGTGCATACAACCTAGGCATCATAACCACTCCAACACAAGGAAGAATTAAATAATACAATTCACTCCAAACATCTTGGAGGCAACAAACACACGTAGTCCACTCCTTTCACAAGAGGCACAAAAACATCCCCGTTCGTGGAAACCGGGTAAAAACTGAAAAGACACCATGCACTACCCAAGGGAAAACAACTGGCTGACATAAAGAATTGACAACCCTCTTAGATCCTCTAAGTTCTTCTGGAAGACTTACAATTTAGGACTAACACTAAATCCCAAAACCCACAATGCAACTTGACGACATAGCTACAACAAGCATTCAAGTCCTTATTCAAATCTAATATTTGGATTTCCTAAATCCATACTCATTCAATAGAAACAATGACAAAGTCAAAGCACGATAACAGGGTTAACACAATTACTCATATACCCCTTTTTCCATTTTCATAAAAAAGGCAATCTTAAACAATTTAACTCACATCCCTATGTGAAATACATAGAAATAAAACATCTAAGGCAACCATGGAGAATATTACTATTTTCGGATATTCTAAATCCATAACTCTTTCATATTCCAATCACAACAATTAAATTGCTCTAATGGAAATAAATAAAATAAAATAAATATAAGAATCTTTTCAATTTTCTATCCAAAGTCTAAAGTTCTTTCAATTTTCTATATAAAACATACAATTTATAAAAATATCTTTTTCCTTATCTATTTATCCATACATACTATTTGTTTCAATTTAAATTGCTGTCTAAAAACTTTGCATGCAATCCTATGTCAAAACAGAATATTAAAATATAATTACTTAAATATAATGGAGCATATCATATATATTTAATTTCCTATAATTTATTGTATTCTAAACGATATTTAAAATAAACTTGCATTACACTCTGTTAATTAACCTCTGTTTTCTTTTCTAAAAATTACCAGACTGTTTAATAACTAAATTTGCATAAAATTAACTGTCAAACACTATTTTCCAGAATGTGAATACATTTATGTTAAATATTAAATATACACATATCATAATAAACAAAAGAACATTATAAAATAAAATAACTTATAAAAGCAAAGTCATTTAAATTTGAATTTAATATTCGAAGTTATATCAATGATAATGACCGAAAATCGAAGTGTGCACAGGAGAAAGTGCCAACATTAATAATAAATAATTAAAATTAAAATTAAAAAATTAAATAAAAAAATTAAATTAAATTAAAAAAAAAAGTAACAAGGGAGTGCATTGGGGGCAGCACTTCCCATGGGACATCGCATCCCCCTAAAAGGTGGGCACGCCGTCACATGGCAGCGCTCCTCCCCAAACCTGCAAGTGGGCGGTGGGAGTTGACCTCCCACCAACCACTATCAAATTCCAAAATTTTTTTGTTTCCAATGAACAAAAAAAATTCATTGTTTATCGAGAAACATTAAAAAATAGATTTTGTAAGACTTTAAAGAATTTCTTCGAAATTCGTTTCACAGGCGTGTCGTACGGATGACACTTTTGTTGAAATCCAAAATATAATTTTATTCAATAACTTTAAATATAAATATATATTATGTGTATTTATATTCGAAAATATAATACATGTAATATATATTTATATATATATTTATACAAATAATTTTACTGGTAAAATCGAGAAAAATATAAAAATAACCAATAACAGGAAATTCATAAATTTTTACCAGAATTTCTTCCTATATTCAAGAGGTTTAAATTTAATTTCTTTTAAACCATTCCTTCAATTTTTGAATAATTAAAAATAGGAAAATTACACAGATCTTGATTTTTTAATGAAGGTTTTCTAAAGAGGGTTTGTTTTGAAGAACAGATCTGAATGTTTTCAAAAAGGGAAAATTCTTCATGCAACAACCTAAAATTTTGAAGTACAATCACATGTTTGATTTAAACAATGAATCTACAATTTCCCTATTTACTGAATAAAATCCTACAGTGAATTTAAACATTTATCCCCAATTTTGATTAATTTAAATCTAGTTTCAATTAACAAATCCTAATTCACAATTAATTTCAACAACAGATTCTTAAACAATTAAATTGTATTGAACAAAATAAGAACAAAACCTGGAATCCGAAGCTACAGAAGAAGGTGAATTTCTAATGCAAGCCTCCTCCAAAGAATTCCTAAATTTTCTTCAAACGTGAAATGATTCCAATCCAAAAACTTCAATAATTGCAACCAGACTATCCTCCAAACAATACTACAATTAAAAATTACTTCAAACCCTTCTTTGTGCAAGTTTTCCAAAAACTCCTTTTTTGCCATGAATGAATTCTTCTCCAAAAAACTTCCCCCAAAAATAAAAACATGCATTCCTCATAAATTAAAAATATCTTATATAACCCTAAATCACAATGCATGCAAAGTTGAAAATGAGATATTAATTTCATTTTCCATTTTCGAAAACCCAAATTGACTTTAAAATACAATTTCAATTTCTTTCAATTTCAAAATGTAATTTTCAAATATCTTTCAATTTATTTTTATTTAATTTAATTTAATCCAATAAACTTAATTAATTAATTTTAATTATTTAATAACTAAATTCAACCCTTTTGAGATTAAAATTTAACTAAATTAAATTTCATTATCAACTTTAAATATAACATCAAAGCAAAATTTTAATTTAATGTTAAAATAATCATCACTTTTAACCAATGCAAATATTCTAAAAATTCATTTAATAAACAAGCACCTTTCAAAATCAAATAACATTAAAGTAAGGTACACCATGACTCAACAAACGAAACTGATGACACACTAAGGCTAGGGCGTAGACCTGACACATGTTACCTAGCTACTATCTCTCGTTCAACTTAATTGCTGGATCGACACGCTCAAACCTGTGAAACCAGGTGGAGTCGATGTCATGTACCTACAACCTGAAACCAAGTAAACAACATAATACAGTATATTCAGCATATAATACACACTGTGAAGAAGGAATCATAGATTTGCAGGGCACTCACAAGTGAGTGATGCGAAACCGTCCTCTTCACCAATCCACTCATCAAAGACAAACATTAACATTGTAATCAATAATCTCATAATAACATCTCATGTTATCTCTACAACATCATTAAACCATTAAAGCATATGAAACAATAATTAGATCAACACATCACACAATAATAGTTGTCGCTCAATAGTAGCGATCAAAACATCATAACAAAATGTATCCAGTATCAAAGTAGCTGCAACCAAACATAGCATAAAGCAACCTGAACAAGAAGCAAAACAGAGGGGTATTACAGAATCTTCTAGACAAATTCAAGGCTTTGACTTCTTTATCAACATTAATCCTCAACTCCAAGCTCTGGTACTCATATGCTCCACACAAAACAAGGCCACTAGTACTCTTCACATTTTGAGACAATATGCCTCCACCGAGATCGGGAACAACCTACAAAATTACTTTCAATAGCATATCCTTGTTCTTACTTTTGGTATCTGATATCTAGTTATTCATTGCCTTGTATCAGACTTCGGGCTCGATAACTCTTTTTCACCTTTCTTCAATTGCTACTCCCAAAAGGAAACCAATACTTAATGCATCCGCTCTTTTGAAATTCCTTAAATTACCTTCTACCTATATTTGAGCTTGGCATAATTTTCCAATATATGGAGGATATTTTTATTGCTCTACATCTTTTCTATTTCATATTTGGCCATGACATTTTTTCACTATATAATTTCATCAATGACCTCTCGGTTTAACAACTGAATAGGGTCTTTATTCACCTTCTCAAGCAATTCTTTGAAATATTTTACTTCCTTGGCATCTTTTCCTATCGTCCAAGTATCACAATCTTGTCATGCTAGTGTTTCAATGAAACTTTGATCTTTGTAAATTAGTTTATTGCATTGCTCGATGACTTCTTTGAATCCTTCCACACATTGCATTAAGGTGTCACCTTCTAAATTTACCCATTTCTTCCATTTTGCACACATCTAAACCTCTTTTTTTTATGATTATCTTTTAAATTATCAATTCCAAGACATTTGTCTGAATGAGAACCTTTAAACTTCACCTTTTAGCATAAACTTGCTCCTTGAAAATCCTATATTCTCCTTCTAACCTTTTGGATTTTTGACACCAATAGTAAGCCTCCTTGTATTTCCCAAATTCATCTACAATTAATTCTTCTCATTTCCTTACCAAGTGCTCCATCCATTCTTCAAATACACTCATTTTATGGCAAAGTGTTGTGATAGCATCCATCTTCTCCTGTGACATGAGAACTAGATTTTGAGGTAATTTGGGTTGTCCTTGGCTAGACTGGGTTAATGATACTATAAAATTTTCTAGATGGGCAATTCGTTCTTTTAGCTCTCTTTTCTTTCGTTTAATTTTTTGCACCCTCACAACAGTTGCCTCTAAATTGGTTTTCATTTCTTCTAATTCTTGTCCCAAGATGAATGTCCAACATTGATACTTGTCACTTTGTACTCCTTAGGCATTATTTCATGTCCAATTTTATCTACTATTGGAGTAGCTATATGGAGTGTTCTACATCTATTTGTATCTTCTACATAACATATTTCATTTTTTCCCTTCACCCAGGTTTAGGAGTTTCCACTTCCTACATTAAGCTCTTGAGATCTAGAGGTACTAATTCTACTTCCAATGGGGAAGCCAATTCTCTAATCAACCAATCAAGTTCATCTTCATTACTTTCTACCTCTATGACATTTATTTGTTTCTAGTTTTAAGTACCCTTGAGAACTTCTCCTCCTATATTCTCAACCTCACCTGTCACATTCTTTGGTATGGGAACATTTTCAATATTCATTGTCCTAGATTCCAGATTGCTAGGATTCACCATTGTCTATTCATTTCCAAGACTTATATTTTCCTTTCTAGCCATGTTCTCAATATCAATATTTGGGGCATTACTTTCTTCATGTCCTGTTACATCAAGATTCTCTTTATTCATCACCCCACCATCTAAATTTTGTGAAGCATCTATATTTTTCAAGTTCAAAATGGTCTTCTCCTTTGTCTTCAAAAACCAATGGTTTTTCAACGTCCTTTTCAATATCCCCTAGTAGGGGCTAGGAATCAACTATATCTTAAATAACAAAACTATCAATGGAAACATGTCATGGTGTTTCCCTTATTTCTTTTTCAACAAGTATTTCAGGATTTCCCACCTCTAGGGTGAGTGTTCCTCTTCTAAATTATTCTTCTTTAGTATCTATAGGAATTAACCTTACATCCAACATTTCTTCCACCACTAGTTGTCCCATGAGATTCTCTTTAGATTTCTTCTCTTTTTCTTGTTCCATCATGGCACCCAGCTTCTCCATCTATTCCCTGATTTGATCTTCATTTAGTTCTAAGATTTCATCTAGGGCCACAAGAGTCTTTCCTAGTGTTTCCTTTAGTGGAGTTGTATTGACTGAAGGGGGAGAAGTAAATAATGATGCAACCCTCTGGGATGAAGACCTTATATGAGCATGAGTATTCATTTTCATTCTCACCTTCTCATCAATCAATCATTGAATCTTTGGATTTTCCATGGAAGAAGATGGTTCTTTAGGCTTCATCATCCCTTTGGCCTTACTCAGTATAGTTTCTTTATGATGGCTAGTTGGTACCAATGAAAATCTCTAGCTTGGGGCATTAGGAGTTATCTCCTCAATATGCATTGTTGTATCTGTCTTGTTATATTTTCTCTTCTTCTTAGCAGGCTCCTCATATTTAGACTCATCTTCTCTTTGTTTCTTATTTATATTGAGTAAGTATGTGATCCTGACTCCAAATTTTCTCAAGTTTCTACAAGATTCATCAATCCATCATTGAGTTAGCACTAAAACTTGTTGAGAAATTTCCTCAATAGTCATTATTTCTCTACATTCATAATTTGGATCCATAATGGGTTCATCATAAACCTTGGTTGAGTTATAAACCGGATTCAAAATGTCTCCATCATATTCATCCAACTAATCTAGAAAGTCATGGAGCTCAAGAATCAACGTAGATTGCAACAAAAATATTTGATTTGATCTTTGTCTTGTTATGTGCTCATCATCACAATTAAGCTAGAAGTCTTCTGAATGATGAACATGATCATGCGTGTTGGCTATCCCCTTGGCAATATTCCCCTTTGGATCATATTGAATTATTTGGAGTGTAAATAACTCCAATCTATACATATTTAATTCCTCTTCACATATATCAATTGTTTTAGTCGCATTACACTTATAATTCCCCATCATGATGGGAAATCTGACATAACTTGTTTTATGTGCCATCCTACAAAGAGCATGGGATGACTTCATTTGTCTCACTAATTCCAGTAATAACAATTTTTTTGGGGGTACTTGGGCAACATGAAAGGATATCCTTCAAACCCTTCCACCCTGATGTAGGTGGAAGTAGGAAACTGAATGTACCTACCTCTAACCTACTTTATAATATTTTGTGCTTCCAAATACAACCTTTTAGTTTTTTTCCCTCCATTATTCTTACCTGCTTCATGGAAAACACATCACTGAATCTTTGATAATGCTCCTTGTATTCATCCAGAGTAATCTGGGGTAAATGAGCATATATCATATTATTCCCTACTTCTTTTCCCAGGGTACCAACTCTATTTAACCCTTGTTTATTTTCCCTTATGGTGTAGGAATAGATCACATATGAAGACATATAAAACCATCCTAACTATGGGAATGCCTTTATCTGATCATGTATCCTATCATTGATAAAGCTTCCCCAGTGTATCTACACAAGACCTTCCATTAATTTTTCTATAATTACGAACATACATGGTTCAAACTTACTTGTATCCCTATGTCCATCTATCTTGCTTAACATGGTTATAACATTCTGAACATCTAGGTTGAACACAGATCTTAGAATTGGCTTCGGTTGCTTTGTAATTTTCTCCTGACACCACTATGTGTTCATAATTTCCTTGTTATGTTCTTCAACTCTTAGGTAAGTTCTAGTCTTCATTATCACATCTATCGGGCTCATCTAAGGAGATGTGAGGAGACCAAATGTGTATAAAATTCCTTTCATGGAAAGATCTACATAGATTCTTCCCCCATTTTCATCAACTCTCTTATCTAGGTCATAATAATTCAAACACTACATAACCAATTCAGGGGACTCCATTGCTAGCAAAACCCCTCCTACTAAATGTAACCCACTTGCTAAAACATTAAGCATACATTGAGATTCATTCTCTTTTCGGGCTCTTGTGATGAATTCAACATCAAAAAACCATTCTAGATGGGTATCAGTTATTATCCCACCCACTAGTATAGCTTGCAAAGAAAAATATTTAAACTCGTTTTATAGACTTTCTTTGGAAGTACTCATTTTCACCCGTGTGTCCTGAATTTTTATAGATACATGCCTTGTGTGCAAGTTAGGGTTAAATTTAACCAGTTATCTTCAAAAAAATTATAAAACTTTCAATCTACCATTTGGTTAAATTCATTTTAAAACAATTGATAATCTCAATTACTAGAGGAAATACCATTATCTTGATACATGCATGCATAAGATGACTAAAATAATTTTATTTATCCAAGGCATACCTGGTTTCACTGATGATAAGTAAAAACACTTTCAAAATGTAGCTTCATAATCCTCAGTGGTTGCATTCTTTGTTTTTCAAGGTTTACCTTTCTTTGCACGTTGCAATATGAGTCTTTATCTTTCAATGTCCTTGTGAATTAGCATTATGGAACGAGGTAAAGTGTTGTAAAAGTGAATTCATGTTTGAGGTGGTTCCAAATACGTTTTCAATTTTCCACCTTCATTAATCATCTATTATAATGCATTGATTTTCTTGAATAAAGGTGAAATCATGACAAATTAGGGTTCAAATCATGAAAATCTTGATTTCTACACAAGTCCACCACTAGAGAAGTAGATGGCATGGAAACTTATGTGTCACCTTGATTCTTATGGGGAAAATTCCTTTTATGAAATACGTGACCACTGATGATCACAAGATTTAAAACATCTGGTTCCAAACCTTAGAAAGATTATCAGGACTTGGGAACAACGAGAGGAACTAGGAACTAGGTTCGAGTTGGACTAAAATTATTTGAACATGCTTGCAATAGAACCTCTAATTTCTAACCTCCAGCTAAAGAAATTAAAAGTAACTATTGGAGAAACCGATGAAGAAAAAGACTCATACACACCGGAATGACTCATCCACTAGGTGGAAAACTTAGGATTGGCCAAAGATATAAAATCCTTGACACAACTTCATCAACTCTAAGGCTTTGAGGTCTAGAAAATTGATGAACTTTATTTAAAGAAAATTGTCACCCTAAATCCGAGAAAGACAAACAGTTTAAATAATTATCAAGCAAGCTGAAACAAAACTTGCATTTTACCATTTCCTCCAAAAGTAGCACACCAAATGAAGCAAAAGAAAAGGGAGAAAAAATGGGTAGTGAAAAAATGGGTCCACATTTTACCAAGGATAAAAATGGGGCGTGTTGTGATACCACACAACAACTAGCAACCAAAAAACTAAACAAAATAATAGAAAGTCAATTTCAGACCTAATAGGCATGCCTCAACTTTCTTCAGTCTTCAAACTATAAACAACTAGACCCTCATTCCAATGTTTCATCTTTACTTTATCTAGCATACAAGATCAGATGTTATTGATCTCACATGTGTGCAACTGATTAATTCCACCACAGTAAACTTAGAGCATAGAAAATATTTGTATTGACCTACATAATTTGGAAATTCCTTTCAAGTCAACCTTGCATAGAGTCTTGCTGCCAGTCAAGCATCCATAGCACTGACATAGTTATCTTTGTAATTCCCCCCAAACATATCTCTACTACTAGCCAGGCATCCATATCCCTATTAGAGATACTTGGATAGCCTAAAGAGTTGAATTTTTTTCTTTGATATTTCTTTAATATTATTTGTTTATTTTTCCTTTTGAAATTTTAATATAAGCTCATTTGTTTCAACTTGTAGGAAATAAATCCTGCTATTAGGTTGGAAATTACAGTGGTAGCAAAGGTTACCTTTTAATTTTGCAGCCAATGAAAACAACTACTATCCAAAATTCTAGTAGAATGATTTAAGATATGGGAATTTGTAGCTCAACATCAATTGAATGATTAATGTAGGCTAAAGTAAAAGAAACCAAACAACTCCCTAATCATCTATAATTATCGGACTACTTCTAGTCAAAGCATAGATCATATTTCCAAAATTGGCATTCTATTATTTTGATCACCTTCAAAGGTTGCTAATTACCATATAACTCAATGATGCAAAACCTCAAAAAGAAAAATAAATAAAACAGTCAACAAAACACCTGACAAAACAAAACAAAAAAACTATTTACAAAAAAAATAAAAAATTTATAGACTATTTACAGACTAGCCCAAAAACTAGCAACCACCACTAAGCCTGGAAGTAATATTTTAGAAATTTCCAATTGACAAGCAATGGGACATCTTCTCTAGTCAAAGTTTTAAGTCTATAAGTATTGTCACCTAAAATTTCAGACACCTAATAAGGACCTGGCCATAACTTTTCAAACTTACCATGCTCACCTTTACAATCATGGGCTTTGTCCCAATATAGGACTAAATCAAATATCCTAAAAAAATTTAACCTAGCCTTTTTGTCAAACCATCAATTTACCATAGATTGGTGCCTAGAAAAATGATCTATAGCTCGAGTATTTTTTTCATCTAAGTGCACCAGTTGCAACAATTGAGCTTCAATTTGATCATCTAATGCAATGTACTCTTGAGAAAATTGCCAAGCAGGGATTTTCAATTTTATAGGAAATATAGGATCTACCCCATAAACTAAGTGGTAAGGAGAGTTCCCCAATGTATATTTCATTATAGTACGGTCTACCCCAAGGGCGAATTTCAGTAAAGAATACAATTATCTAGGATTCTTTTCAACCAATTTCTTGATTATATCCAACATATTCTTGTTTGATGATTCTGCTGATCCATTTCCTTGCGAATAATAGTTAGATGAGAATTTCAATGTTATACCATATTCAAATGCCTAATTAGAAAATTTTAATGAGGAAAAAGCCAAGCCATTATTGCATACCAGCACATACAATACTCCAAACCTGGTAATAAGGTTTTCTCCAAGAATTTGATTACCACCTCTATGGTGCATTGTTTGCTATGACATGCTTCAATCCATCAAGTACAATAATCGATAGTAGTTAGCATGAACCAGTGACCTGCAGATGATGGAGGAATGATGGTGTCAATGAAGTCTAAACCCCATTGTGAGAAAGGGAACATCTCCATCACTGGTTAGAATGGTTGAGCATTAAATATTCCTTTGTTTGCAGTAGTTTTACATGTGTAACAGTGCTTTACATGTTCATAAGTATCTTTGAAAATAGTTGACTAGTAGTAACCAGCTCTCAGGATTAAGTGTGTAGTAGCTAAAGGTGCTCCATGAGTTGTTCCAAATTTATCATGTAACTCCTGCAACACTTCATTTTCTTTTATCTTATTCAAGCATCTTAGATAAATTCCTTCATGATTCATTTTTAGTAGAACCCCTCCTTTAATCATATAGCTCTGATATTTTATCTTTAGGGCTCTTCTCTAATTCATTTTCATATGATCAGGGTAGTTATGGCTAACTAGGTAATGCCATATATTTCCAAATACCAATCATCTTGATCTTTTACATCTAAAGTATACTAATGACTAGAGATTTGTGGATCAATCTTGGCAATAGATTTAACTAAGGCTTGTTCTGAGACTAGCTTCATGGGTATAATCTCTAAATCGAATTCTTGCAAAATTGTAACCCACTTGGCTCTCTTTTCTCCAAGTTTACTCTATGTTAGTAGCATTTTCGCTACAATTTCAAGGACAATAGCTTTGAATATACTTCTGAGAATGTAATATTATAACTTTTGCACTGCCTTAACTAAAGCAAAGGCTTGTTTTTCAATGTCCATGTATCTGATCTCCACTTCTTTAAATGGAGCACTCATAAAAGTGATCATATTTTCTTCTTTGTTCTCTTCTCTTTTTGTTAACACCACTGCACATGTATGATCAAAATCAAAAGAGTAAATATAAAAAGGTTTAACATAATCCAGACATACCAGAACCGGTGCTTCCATAATTATAGCTTTCATATTTTTGAAGGCGAGTTTAGCTTCATTTGTCCACTTGATTTTTGCATCTTTATTTAACATATCATTGAGTGGTTTCACTATCTCAAGAAATCTAGTAATAAACTTCCAAACGAAATTGATCTTATCAAAATATGATTTCAATTCTTTATTACTTCTCGAGGACTGTAACTTGACTAGAGAATGTTGAAAGAATGGAGAATATCAATCTTTGTATTGTCATTTATGTCACCATGTTGTTTAAGGTATCAAATTGGTCTAGTACTTTGAACTAGTATGAAGAATAGGTTTACACCCTCTAGTGTCTTGGTCTACATTTCCCCTCTAATGATTTTCGTTGTTCAAGGTTTTGGGAAAAAAATTATGAATAATGGAATTGTGTATGCATGTATTTTTGTATTCTCATATGCTAGTATGGCGAGTTGGCATTGGTATGGTGTTGCATTTTTTTATTAGGTCTAATCCATGGACGACATGATAATCAGTTAATGTTTTAACATGTATTGTGGATATATAAGTGACCTATCTTTGGTCCCAACCAACATGATATAGCATGCCACACAATTGAACTACTTTTGGAGAAGTTTTGTATAAATCCAACAATTATCCTTTTGTAAATATGTGATGCATCCAATTAGGCTGACCTAATTGATGTGTGTGGATATATCAGATATATATACAGGATGGTTTGTAGATGGAAAAGTGTGTTAGAAACAAATGTGAAGTATGTGAGTATAATATGAATGTGGAGAAGAGTGGAGATTAGTCTGTTGGCATGTGAATATTCTGATCATCAGAGGAACTGAATCTTCACTTGTGGTGTAACCCTATCATTTTATATTCTAGTTGTAAGCCATTTTTGTTTCTATAATCTTTTGTAGAAAGTGAGCCTCCTTATTTGGACAGTGAGTCCTTGTAAGTAGTGAGCTTTTTTAGTTAGCAGTGAGCCTCTTTTGTATCTGGTATTGGAATATCTATATATTGTGAGCTAATCATCATCGTGGTTTTTCCCTCATTGAGTTTTCCATGTAAAATTATGGTGTTGATGTGTTGTGTGATTTCATGCTTTATTCTTGTTCTTCTACGACATATGCATTAAAGTAATTAATGGTGTTTGTTCAATTAATTTGTGAAAATACTAATTCAACCCCCCTCTCAGTATCTTGAATGTTCAACAAAGCACTCACTCTATCTAGGTCTATTGAAATACCTCTTTTAGAAATAATATGTCCCAAAAAATTTCCTTCAATTACCCCAAAAATACATTTCTTAGGATTCCATGAAACTCCATAAGTTTCGCACTTTTGCAATATTGCTTTGAGATTGTGAACATGATCTCCCATGTTCTTTGAAAATACCATGAGGCCATCCATGTATATGATGATACACTTTCTTATCAAATCTTAGAAGGCATAATCCATAGATCTCTAGAATGTGGCTCTAGCATTTATCAATCTAAATGGAAATCTTCTATAAGTGAAGGTTCCCCACTTTTTAGTCAACATTGTCTTCATCATATCTTCCTTCACAACCATTACCTAATTATATCTAGAGAATCCATCCAAGAAGGAAATCATTTGTGAACCATTAACAATTTTCAACACTTCTTCCAATGAAGGGAGAGGATAAATATCTTTTTTAGAAACCTTATTAAAATTTTGAAAATCCACAAACAACCATATATCTCCATTATTATCCCTGAAAGGAAAAAAATAAGCCACCCAAGTGTAATTCCTAATAGGAAAAATTATCTAGGCTGAGAGGAGCTTTTGTACTTCCTTTTGGATCAAAGGTTATAAGAGTGCATTTATAGGTCATTGTTTTTTGTCAGAAAGGTTTTACATCAAGCTTTAACAGGATTGTATGAGTGAGAATGGAAGTATCATAAGTTTTCAAATCTTCATATGTCTACTACAATCTTACAATAATCTTTGAGTGCCTGAGAAATATTTCATTTTTCTTCTGCAGTGCAGACCTTTCCTATAAACACATTTTTTGGATCTTCTTTGGTATTCAAATTATATAATTCAAACTACCCTCCATCACTTCTAGGAAATTATTTTTGTCAAACTATTTGATCTACATCAAACAATATTTCTAACTCAATTATCCCTTCAAAAATAGTATTATCTTTAGCTTGATAAAATTCATCTTGGATTTCGCCATCTAGGTGATCTATTTCTTCAATTATCTGTGCCTCAAAGATTTCTATGTTAGTAATAAATTCCAATATGTGACTATCATCTTCAAACACCTAAAAAATTGTAACATTATCGGGAATCAAAGGTAACTACACCAACTCCACTATAAATCTCCTCAAATCAGAAGCATCCAAAGGTTCTAGAGCACTGGCAGTAGTATCTAGAGCATCAACTCTATGATTGAATCTTTGTGGGATGTGAGTGATGTTAAAGGCATCAAAATCTTCTATCAAATCCCACACTCTATGTCGGTAACTGGACAAGTGTTTGTAATGAAAAATATACTATTTTCAAACTTGCTTGACCACCAAATATTAATCACCAAACACCTGGAGAATCTTGACTTTCTTCTTGATTGTGAGCATCAAAGCATCACTGAGGGCTTCATTTTCTACCACATTTTTAGTACATTGGAATTATAATCAATAAGCAACAAGAAAATACTCAATTTTCAGACTAATGAATTCAACTCCAATCCAAATTCCTTGTTTTGATTTGGATTTTTCAAACCTAAGATTCCAAGTTTGATCCTTGGCAAATTTAAGCTTAGCGTTCTTAAACTTAGATATATTGACATCTTCAATCTATTAATCTTGCATTTTTTCTCCAAGTATTTTAGGTTAAAGCGTGTCAAGCATAGCATTTTCTTAACAACATTGACCTTCAATTATATAAATTATTTCAAAGAACATCATGTAGTTAACATCTGAAAGTGAAAAATTATGTAACCTGCACCAACCCTATAACAAAAAACTTTTAAGAGAATTTTCAATTTTCCCACTCATTTGAGCTTCTATAACAATATTCTTCCAAAAAATATCCAAATGAATATCATCTTCTTCGAAAGAATCATAATTTGATTCGACTAACATGTCCATTCTAGGAGTCATCTAGTTATGCTTTTCAGCATTACACATGAAAATTTCTTCTATTTTGAATTCTAAACTTTGATTTTTATAAACCCCTAGTTCTACATCTATGTATAGAACATTTTTTTATTGTAATCAGTGATCATATATTTCATGTGTGTGTCTCTCTTAATTATGATTTGATTAGGAACTCCTTTCCATGGTAGCCACATATGTGAGAAATTATTTGCCATGTATTTGTTCAAATTCTTTGATCAATTCCTACTCAATAGCATCCTATAAGTATCAGGAGTCTCAACAACCTAAATATCTATATAGTATTGAATTTGGGGATCCATGCTAGTTTCATATGGATATCGGTTAACTCTTCAACTACATTTACATCAGTTTTATCAAGTTGAGTGAATTTCTTCAGGGAATTTACCAGAGTTGGACCTAGCATCTGACATATGGACAAATGCATTGCATTAGTAGATGCTCTAGAATTGACCAACAATTATGAATATTTTTACCAAGTATTCTCAATGTAAGAAAAAATGGTGGGGACTCTATTTTTCCTTTATAGAAGGCTACTTGTGCATCCACCATAGGAATAATTTTTTTATCTTTTACTTTGGATAAGTTATCCTTGACCTAAGATTCTTTAATTTTTCTTTGTTTTTAAAAATCTTCTAAAGTATTCAAGAAAGCTTTCCTAATCACAGGCGTTTTGAGAAATTCTGACAAAGAGAGGCTAGTTTTTACCTTTTTGATCTCTTCTACTAAATAATTAGTCAAATTTCTTTGATCAGTGAAATCTACCTTTTCACTTCGTCAAACGTTTGATGAGTTATATTGAGGGTTTACCTTGGGTAACCATAGATTATTACTTGATTTTTTGTTAGGTGGAGTATTGAATTTATTTGGTAGGATTGACGTATTTAATGGCCCTTTGAATTTACTTCCACCATTTGCATTAATTCTTGGGTCATAAGTATGTCATTTTGAATATTATTGAAAGGCATGAATTTCATTAGCTTTGTCTTGAGGTTAATTTTCATCTTGATAAGGAAAAGTGTAAGTTTCTAAATTCATGTCTAAACTATCTCCTTCATGTTCATAAGTATGAATCATGACAACAACAAGTGACTCAACACATTCATAACTTTCAAGAACCATAGAAAAATCATATCCTACTAGAAGTAATTCATTCCATTTTTGAGGATGAGAGTCGCACTATTTGTTGTAATGTATATCAGCCAGAAAAATATTTGAGGTGATTTTAAACTATGGACAATCCACTTCAAAATGAGTATTTTGTTGTGGAGTCTACACCAATTATTTATCACAAAATCGACTAAATTCACCTTTGGCGTAGGTCAATCATCGGAGGAATTAGTGTTATCTAAAGGTGTGTATATTCTTCCATTATTCAATCATGTGTTCCAAGTTTTAGGTGGTCTAGGAACATTATATGCTTGACTTTGTGAACTTTGATTATTACTTTAAGATTAGAAGTCCAAATTTCTTAATTTTGTTGAGCTATAATTTCTTTGATTTATTCATTATCATCAGGATTTTTGACCTTTTGACTCTCTTGTGTCTATGAGAAGAAATAATTTCCATTAGGATGCAACTCTATAATAGTTGGACCAAGGTGAGGGACTAAAGCTTGACTATTTCCTAGTTGCAAGAAATTATTTTGAGGAAATGTCCCATTCTAGACCACTAAAGGACAAGAACTAGGATTCATTGGATTATTTATCTAGACTCCATTCACACTTGAAAAAGAATAATTATTCAATCTATTTTTTCCATTTTCAAATAATTCACTTCTGAGGTGTTTCATTTCTAAATTTACACTTACGACTTCAGCATAGGCTTTTGGTAAAGTAGTGGGAGGATTTTCCCTCCATTTCACAAACATAGTAGTTAAAGGATCTACTATCATATAAAAAACTATGATGGAAAACAAATTATCCACTACATAAGGTGCTTGTGACCTAGAATAAGCCTTTTGGAACTTGTCATTAAAAGCAATTATAGGTTCACCATCAAACCTTTTGATGAGAAAACTGATCATATAAGAAGGCAAGATCAATTGATGGTCTAAACCTGGCTAAAAATCAAGGATTTGCATATCTTTCCATGATCTAACTAAAATATGAGGTAGGTTGATGTACCACTAGTGAATTTCATCACTTAAGGTATACAAAAACAACCTACACACAACGTTTTCATGTTGTATCCTTACTCTAAAACATGTATCCTCAAAGATATTGATATGTTCTTCCACATCTTTGTGAAGGTAATACTTAGGACACAACTTGTCCACATTTTTTGAGAGATCATTGTACACTGGATCGATTACTCTACATTAAAGAAATCTATTGCTGTAGGTGAGGCAGGTATAACAATAGTCAAATTTTGTGGTATCATGTTTGCACTTCCTGACCCTTGAGTTCTGGATGACTTTAAACCACTAATTTTGACTAAAGTTACATGAGGATTAATAGACCGAGACCTAGAGACTCTATGAGACTCTAGCTTCAACCTTAACAAAACAAAAAGAACAACAAAAACCCCCTCCCTCTAGCACCAGTTCTTGTTAATCATGATTTTAGTAACACACCAAAAATGCAAATAAATCCTCATAGACAAACCGTAAGAACCTATGTTTACTTGAAATATTGAACTAGGACAACCTAAATATTCAAGTTGACTCAGCTTAATCCCAAGGCTTATTTAATTCATGTCTTGACCATACTAGGTTCACATCAGGGTTCGTTGTGACAATGTTGTTAATCATGAAAGGTAAATGGTAAGTTCTGGTTCTAAAATAAATCATAAGGTTTGGTGAAAGATATTCTTAGTTTGGACATTGGAAAATTTCATGAAATCAATAAATATACAATAATATTTCATGAATTTCATATAGATTTTCTATCACTTAAGTAGGTTTAATTTTAAGCATTTAAAAATATAATGTAAATGAAAGATTTGCAATAAAATTTCCATTCATTCATCTATTTTTTGGATTTTTTTTTAAATTTAAACATCTAATCTAAAACAAAGCATCAAAAATACTTGAAAAAACATGTGGTTGTTCAACATCCTTTTCAATATCCCCTAGTGGGAGTTGGCAATCAACTATATCTTTAACAACAAAATTATCAATGGGGTCTTATCCTGCATTTTTCCCTATTTATTTTTCAACAATTATTTCAAGGTTTCCCGCCTTTGGGGTGAGTGTTCCTCTTATAAATTATTCTTCTTTAGTATCTATAGGAATTGATCCTACATCTAACATTTCTTCCACCACTGGTTGTACCATGGGCTTCTCTTTATATTTCTTCTCTTTTACTCATTCCATCAAGGCACCCAACTTCTCCATCTGTTCCTTGATTTGATCTTCATTTAGTTTAGACCTTTCATCTAGGGCCACAGGAGTCTTCCCTAGGTTTTTTTTTACTACAGCTATATTGACCAAAGGGGGAGAAGTAAATAAAGATGCAACCCTCTAGAATGAAAACCTTGTCTGAGAACGAGTATTCATTTGCATTCTCACCTCCTCATTAGTCATTGGTTGAATCTTTGTATTTTTCATGGAAGAAGATGCCACTTTAGGCTTCATCATCCCTTTGACCTTACTCGGTCTAGTTTCTTTATTATGGCTAGCTAGCACCAATTAAACTCTTTGGCTTGGGGCATCAAGAGTTCTCTCCTCAATCTGCATCACTATATCTACCTTGCTAGCTTTTCTCCTCTTCTTAGCAGGCTCCTCATATTCAAAATCATCTTCTTCTCTTATTTTCTTCTTTATATTGAGTGAGTATGTGGGCCTGACTCCAAATTTTCATAAGTTTATATAAAATTCTTCAATTCATCATTGAGTCTACACCAGAACTTATTCATAAATTTACTCAATGGTCATTATTTCTCTACTTTCATAATTTTGGGTTCATCATAAACCTTGGTTGAGTTATAAACCAGATTCAAAACATCTCCATCATCTTCATATAACTAATCTAGAATGTCATGGAGCTCAAGAATTTGTGTTGATTGCAATGAAAATCTTTCATATGATCTTTGTCTTGCTATGTTCTCATCATCACAATTGACTTGGAATTCTTCTAAATCATGAACATGGGCATGCTTGTTGGCTATCCCCTCGGTAATATTCCCCTCGGGATCATAGTTAATTCTTTGGAGTGTAAATAACTCCAATCTGTACATCTTTAATTCCTCTTCACACAAATCAGTTGCTTTCATTGCATTGCACTTATATTTCTCCATTATGATGGGAAATTTGATAAAACTTATTTTATGTGCCACATTGAAAAGAGCATGGGATGAATTCATCTGTCTCACCAATTATAATAATAAAAATGTATCTATGGGGTACCTAGGCAACATGAAAGGCTATCATTCAAACCCTTCCACCCTAATGTAGGTGAAAGTAGGAAACTAAGTGTACTTGCCTCTAACCTGCTTGATAATATTTTGTTCTTCCAAAGATAACTTTTTAGTTTTTTTGCCCTCCATTATTCTTACCAGCCTCATAGAAAACACATCATAGACTCTATGATAATGCTCCATGTATTCATGAATAGTAATTTGGGGTAAATGAGCATATACCACACTATTTTGTGCTTCTCTACTAAGGGTACCAACTCTATTCAACCCTTGTTTATTTTCCCTTATGGTGCAATAATATATCACATATGAGGACATATAAAACAATCCTAACTATGGGAATTCCTTCATATGATTATGTAGCCTATCACTTTTAAACCTTCCCCGGTGCATCTCCACAAGACCTTCCATTAATTTGATTATAATTATGAACATTCATGGTTCTAACTTACCAACACCCCTAAGTCTAGCTATCTTTCTTAACATGGTTATAACATCTTGAACATTTGTGTTGAAAATAGATCTTAGAATTGGCTTTATTTTCTTTGTAATTTTCTCCTAGCGTCATTGTGTGTCCATAATTTCCCTGTTATGTTCTTTGGAACTTAGGTAAGTTCTAGTCTTCATTATCACATCTATTGGGTTCATATGAGATGTGATGAGCCCAAATTTATATACAATCCCTTTCATGGAAATATCTTCATATATTCTTCCCTCCTTTTTAACAACTCTCCTATTTGGGTTGTAATAATTTAAACACTACATAACCAGTTTAGGGGCCTCCATTGCTGGTGGAAACCCTCTTGCTAAATGTAACCCACTTGCTAAAACATTATTCGTACACTGAAAAGTGCTCTCTTTTTAGGCTTATGCAATGAATTCAACATCAAAAACCCATCCCGGATAGGTATCAGTTATTATCCCACCCATTGGTAAAGCTTGTGAAGCAGAATATTTAAACTCATTTTATGGACTTGCTTCATATGTACTCTTTTTTACATGTATGTCCTACATTTTTACAAATACATGCTTTATTTGTGAGTTAGGGTTAAATATAACCAGTTATCTTCAAAAAATTAATAAAAATTTCAATCTACCATTTGGTTAAATTCATTTCAAAACAATCAATAATCTCAATTACTAGAGGAAATACCATTATCTCGAGGCATGCATGCATAAAATGACTAACAAAATTTTGGTTATCTAAGACATATTTGGTTTCACTAATGATAAAAAAAATTACTTTCAGAATATAACTTTGAAACCCTTGGTAGTTGCGTTCTTGGTTTCTTGAGGTTTACCTTTCTTTGTGTGCTACAATATGAGTCTTGATCTTTCAATTTCCTTGTGAATTAGTAGTATGGCATGAGGTAAACTATTATAAAAGTAACTACATGTTTGAAGTGGTGCCAAGTACATGTGCAATTTTCCACCTTCATTAATTATGTATTACAATACATTAATTTTCTTGAATAAAGGTGAAATCATGGAAAATTAGCGTTCAAATCACAAACACCTTGGTTTTTGTGCAAGCCCACCACTAGAGAAGAAGATGGCATGGAAACTTACGTGGAAATATTACATTTCACCTTGATTCTTATGAGGAAAAGGCCCTTTTTGAAATACGTGTCCATTGATGATCACAATATTTGAATCATGTGGTTTCAAATCTTATAAAGGTTATCAAGACTTGGGAATAGAGAGAGGAACTAGGAACTGGGTTTGAGTGGGACAAAAATGATTTGAACATGCTTGCAACGTAACCTCTAATTTTGGACCTCTAGATAAAGAAATGAAAAGAAACTATTGGAGCAATCGATGAATAAAAAGACGCACACACTAAGATGACTCATCCATCGGGTGGGAAACTTAGGATTGGCTAAAGATACAAAATCCTTGACACAACCGCATCAACTTCAGGGCTCCATTTTCTGGAAAATTGATGAAACTTAGTAAAGAAAATTGTGACACCCCGAATCTTGGAAAGATAGAGAGTTTAAACAATGATCATTCAGGCTGAAATAGAACTTTGATTTTACCATTTCCTCTAAAAGAATCACACTGAAGCAAACAAAAGAAAATGCAGCAAAAAAGGGCAGAAAAAAATGGGTCCACATTTTTCCAAGGAGAAAAATGGGGTGTGTTGTGAGACCACACAACAATATCATCCCATTTGAAATTTGCACAATTCTAAGAATGTATGGTACAAATGTAGCTCCACATGTATTACCAAGAGTTGTACCACTTAGAATTGGCTTCCTTAAGGTCATGTGGCAACTAAGAAAAGTTGAGGATGCACATCTGGTAGGTCAAAAGAAGGGAACTCTTTTCCCTCCGTATACTATATTTTTTAGACTTTGCGATGATCAAGGATGGGTGGAAAAACATCCTTAAAATGATTACCCCTTTGAAGATGAATAATTATAGATCAAAAAACCATGAACCTAAGGTTTTCATTGTGGCATTGAAAGTAAGAATCAAAGGAGGCAAATTCTAGCACAACTTTAACTATCCTAAAGACATTGTCAAGAATTAATTAAATCTACAAAGGGATGAAAATAGGAAGGTAAAATTGCTAGCCTTTGAAAATTTGGAAAAATAAAAGAAGGAAAATGACCCCAAGTTCAAAGGTATTTTTATGGACATTGAGGATGAAATATTGAGAATTGAAGAAATCTTGTAGAAATTTGATAAAGTTGTTAGGAAATTGAAGGAGGAAAGAATAGAATGGGATAAGGGAAAGGAACCTTTTCTAGAAGAGAGGCCTACCTATCACCTTCCCAAGAAATAATTTGTCTTTACCAAAAGACCAAATGGGATAGTGAGGAAATAAAAAATATTAGCTACTCCTACTCAATCAAACGAGTCTAGAACATCTTCCCCTATGCAACAAGCACCACCATCTCCACCTCCAATGTCACCCTTACAGTAGGTTATTGATTTGGATTCACCCTCTAGGGATCCCTCTCCAAATAAGAGGAGGTTTGAGGCTATATGATTGGTTGATTATCTAGGGGAATTTTATGATGAAGTTATTGATACAACTAATGATGTTATGCAAAACATGCCATCACCTGCAAGAGAGGTAGATTTTCCAGCTCCACATGACAAGGTCACCAAGGTAGTTCTGATTAGAGTGGATGGTGTTCATGATATTGGAGAAAGGGCATGTACTGAGTTCATGACTAATGATTTATTTGTTAAAATAGATGTATTTAAAGAGTATGTGTGAATAACAAAGAAGGATGAATTTGAGGAAAAAGTGAACCAAGAAGTAGCTAAGTCCCCAGAGTCACCAAAGGATATTGTTGCCTCAAGGGTAGTTGTTGAGATGAAAGAAAAAATGAACCAACCCCTAAAGAAGTTAGAAGGCTTGTAAGTGAAATTGGTTTACTTCTCTTACGAAAATGGGCCTTAGCATCTACTATATCCTTTGACACTATGAGGAAGCATGACTCATGAGTATTTTATATAGAAGATTAAGTATTGTGTGCACTATAGGGATATGAATTCAGCACAAAATGGGACACATTAGCAATTTTGGCCTTGGCCCCTAACACAAATAAACCTAAAGTGGTAAAGTCGGCTGCAAAACTAAAAGGTCTAATAATAAAAAGAGTTTTAGATACCCCTGCAATAGAGGCAACAACATTAGAAATTAATGTTGCAAACTTCACTAAGGTAACTATTGAGTCTTTGTAGGAGAAATGTGATGTAGAAATCAAGAAGTATAGTGAATTTGTGATTGAATACAATAAATATAAATAGAGTTTTGAAGATTTTGAGCTAATAGTTGAAATGTTACAAAACTAGATACAAGTGGCATCAAGGCAACCAACCACTCCATCTTCTTCTTCTTCTCCACCACCTCCTCCTACTTGATCACCTCCTCCACTATCTTTGGAGATGGTTATGTATGATGAGAATAAACCAATTTCATAAATGGCTCCAAGTACATCAATTGCACCTCCTCCTAGGGCAAGAGTGAGCAAAAGAGAGCTAATTTAGCAATTAAGGGTGTATGCAGAGTTGTTTGATTTATATGATGAAAATAATATTCTTATTGTTTCTAATGTTTTGGAGCATTGTTTGGGGAAGGCAATAAAAAGAGTGAAAAATATTCATTCTAACTATTCTTTAATGTTTTATTCAATAAGGATGTTTGAAGGGGATAGGTCAATAGCTATCCCATTAATATAGATATGGGTACCTAGGCTTAGTGTATTAAAAATTATGGTTTTAGGGTCTACTCATGAGTTGTATAAGCCACTAAAAATTTCCCCCACCTACAAGGTAGTGAAAGGAATTGTTGATTGCTAGGGGTTAGTGGATCCAATTGAGCAGAGAATTAGGGAATTACTTCAACATTTTGATGAGAATGATCTTGGCCTTTTTCAAAATATTCTAGATAGCAATGGAGTAGTAAAAACATATGAACAATGGAGTGTTCAAATGGATATTGTTATTGTCATAGAGGATGCTTTGATTTGTGAAGATGGAGATGTCAAGATAGACATTCTCAAGAATATCATGGGTAATTTTTCCATCACTAGCACATTCTTGGAGGATTTTGATAAGGATGCCAATCATGTGATGAAGAAATATGGCCCATACAAGACAAAATTGGATGAATTCATGGAATTCAGTTGGCCATATAAAGAGGATTGTGAGACATTGGATCAAAATTATAATAAAATAGTTGACTTGTAAATTATCTTAATGAGATGGACAAATTCTTTTACTTTTACACAATCAAAATTTCCAGATGTTTTCAACAAGTGACAAAAAAGGGTTCTTTTGTCTTCTTGTATAATAAGGTTTTTCCTCCACCTGCCAACTTAGTTTTCCCAAGTACACGTAGAGAAGAATTGAAGAAAATGAGTGGAAAAGAACAACAATCCACATAAAAAATAATTTTGGAGGGACAATTGGTTTCTATGAGTAATTATAATTATTTTTTTCCTCAACATATTCCATCCATGAGCAAGTAGTTGCACATGTGTTTTTGAAATGTAAATCAAATGAAAATATGTCATGTGTAATGACTTGAATCTTGATGATCCCTTGGTTTTTTTATAAAATGGTATTCAAGGTCATTTATAAGGGATGATAGTGTTGAACTAACCATTAGCAAGTCCCTTTGGGTTCGCGACATGGTTTAACTACCTCTCGTGGATCTTAACCGATGCTTGTATTGGGCATTGACAGGTCAATCTTTTGGTGCAACAACAAGGCCAACAATTGGTATTAGAGTCAGTCATAGGTTTGAACCCCTCGGGTGACGTTGAGGGGGGGATTGTTGGACTAAACACTAGCATATCCCTTCGGGTTTGCGACATGGTTTAACTGCCTCCCGTGAATCTTAACTGATGCTTGTATTGAGCATTGATAGGTTGATCTTTTGGTGCAACGACAAGGCCAACAGATAGATCATTTTTGGAGAGTTTTGTAATACAAATGCAGAGAAATTAAACTTGAGTCATGTTCTATGATGTTTAGTCTAGCTTTTGTCAATTTTGAAAATATTTTATCATTTCCGAATACAATGGCATACTTTTGAAGCTAGTGTTCTATTTTTTGTATTTCACATTGGTTATGAATGAAATGAATCAAAGATATTTTAATTCATCTCCATTATCTTTCCTTTGGATTTTTATCTTTTGTTTATGCTCTTATTCAAATAATAAGTAAAATATTATAATGGAGATAAAGATTTGTGTGAATATATATGGATTTTATAAGTATTATTGGTTAAGATTTTTGAGTTTAATGGTGTAATGCATCATTGAATAGCTTTTTTATGATAGGGGGAATTTTGTTATGCATTTTCAATTTTATTTTTTATGACGCCATACCCTATATTAAGGCACTAATCATTAAATTTGTGTTTATGTTACATCACCGGGATCTTTCACACATAAACATTATAAATCTTTAAATTTAATTTCATTTTTTTTTTAATGTTTCATGAAGTAACATGTTTTACTGCAATAAAATTTTAAATTCTCAAATATATTGCTAGATCTTTGCATTTATGTAATTATCAAGCAATTATATATAGAACATATATATTGTTTGTAGTGCTCAAGATAAATTGGCACAAGAAATTTTGAAAACATTGTATGGGATCACACTCCAAGGTTTTTTAGAACCCAAAGTGTAGAGGGAATTTTTTTGTAAATTTCACTTGTTCATTGGCCAATCCCTCTAGATAATTGAACATTGGTAATGGTAAAAACCATAGATTATTTGTAAGATCTGGTTGAGAATTAAAAACAACCAACACAAGGGTTATCCACTCAAATAGAGGTGGAAACACCAGTCATCCCACTACATCAAATAGATGAATAATTTCACACCACTATCACAAATAGAGATAGCACCATAGGTAATGAGAAATAAGATACCAACATTTAGACCTTTTTATATCCAATATCTCTAACACTAGAGAGAAATTAATCCCCTATGTAAAAAACCTCACCTTCTATCCAACTACCCTTCAAGGGGAAGCCTTTTGAAAATATTTATTTATTTTTTAATTTAAATTTCTTTGTCAAAATTATGAGTATGAGACATACAACCAAAAGATAAAACTATTCCCCTCCATGTTGAAAGAACAAATTTTGTGCTATTACATGAGTTTGATGACCAAATCTATCCATACTTGGAATTAGATGAAAAAATAGTCTTCTTATACATATACCAAGAGTATTTTTAGGTTAGAGATAGGAAGGATTAGTCTTCAAGCTAAAACAATTAAAAGATGAAAATATAAAAGTAAATTTCCTAGACCACTTCTTGTTTATCCATATAAGGTGTATCAACACTTTAGATGAGGAAATAAGAAAAATAATCTTCCTCAGGGGAATAGATGAAGAATCTCATAAAGATCTCAGTGTTATGGGAAAAGGGGGCATTAAAAAATTAAAGTATGATGATATCATTTGACTTAGTAAAGATTATTCCCACACCAAGGATAAAAGTAGAAATATTAAGAAAGAGAAAAGTAGTCATGATGTCACCAAGGTAATGAAGGATTTAGTAAATTTTAAGAAAATAATATCTTACTCTACCTTAATACCATATTATATAGGCTAAAAACAAAACAAAAAAACCTTGGCCATATACTATTCTAAATTTAGAGATAAGAATCCACTTAGGGAAGTCCCTTAAATAAAATAAAGTTGTGTGGAAATTTCAAGAAGATACACTTTATGCCCAAAATTAAAAATAGATTGAAAAGGATACCCCAAGTCAACAAAGAATTAACTTTCATAGGGAAAATTTAACCTAATTTTGGGTTCAACTAGAAACCTAGATAATATAAATTAAGAGCCCCCTCTAATTGGATACCAAATTAATGGGCAAGGTTGTGGAGAACACCACTCCCATAAGCATCGTGGCACAATGAGGATCTCCATGGGCTCAATCTAAATAGATAAATCCATCATGGTCCTTCCTCCATGGCCAAATTAAAACATGAATTAATACCAAAAACCTTGGATGCCTTACAAAAATTAGGGGAAAAGGAAATATATGAACCAAAAACAAGGTTTATTGCCTAGATAGTCACAAAAATAGCAACCTCAAATATAAAAAAATAGGTAAACCAAACACAATTAGCTATCCACCCTATAAACAATCCTATTAACAACTAACCTAAAAAAAAAATTAATGATGTGGATCAACATAGAACAAATTTTAGCATAATGGGAATCAATGAGGTACAAATATGTTGTAAAAAATGGTAGGACCTATCCCTACCTACTAAAATTAATTCAAAGAAATGGAATTTATAAAATAAGAGAACAAAGAGGAACCTCCTTAAAAATAAGCATCACAACTCACTCCAAAAAATCACCTAGTATATTAGCAATATTATTTTCAGAGTGACTACAATTGTCATAGTCAAGTCCAAAGAGTTCTAGAAAGCTCTAAAATTATTATCAAGAATCTAAATTAGTTAATGAGACCAACAAAAGGCATTGCAGTTTCCTTATTCAAATCCATTAAGGACATACTTGAAATAAACAAAAATATCAAAAATATGTATTAAGATTCTAGGAAGGAAAAATTAACTCTTGAACACCATACACATAAGGGAAAAACTTTGATTTTTTTTAGGAAATCTAATCCCTCAAAAATTTTGAAATATAGGGATCCCTATCATATTTTTAATAATAAGAGGAGTGAATATGTCCAATATGTTGATTTATCTTGTGGTTGTAATTAATTTATGATATTATATATAACTATAACACTATCCATGACTATAATACAACCTATATTTATAATACTACAACTAACTAACTAGTTAATCACCAAACCAAAAGTTTTTAGAGATGTCAAAATTATGATTAACATATGGGAATACCTAGTGTACTTGATTATTCTCTAGGAAAGAAAAACTAAATAAGGGTATCCTATCATTATAAGATGCCCCTGATTGGCCAAAACACTTATAATCATTTACAATAAATCTAAAACTATGACCATCTCCAATAGAATATATTTGAAGGATTTATTTATCTAACCATCAATGTAGCCTCCCCTACACTATGAGAAAAAAAATTAGTAGGTTTGATGAAGAGGATATATCCTCTTTATCCATAGTTAACATAATCAATAAGCATGAAGGATTCCATTAACATGAGTGAGAGGATGGGAAATATTCCTCAATCTTAATACAATAGGATACAATTAGATGGGTGTAGGAGTCCCTTGGAGAGAATTTAAGGGAATTCAACTATCATATGTAAGAAATGGTTCTAGTAGAGGCAATAAATTAGAAATGAATCAAGACATTACATAAACTAATCTCTCATATTTTATTTCTCAATGCTTTGATAATTCCCTTCCATGAAGTTGAATCTATCTACACAAGAAAAAAATAGATCATTTTCCAACCAATAAAATAGCTCACTAGTATTATCCAATTGACAAAAAAATAATTCAAGGTTATAGAAATTTTATAAATCCATGCATGTTCCTATTCATGGGAATATAAATACGTGAATGGGATCTACCCAAAAATATACACACATCAAATTTATATTGAGGATGTTATACTTGTCTAGAAACCACAAAGGAGAATCATTATTTCCCTTAGAGACATAGTGAATTGGGAGATTGAAAAACTCTTATAGATGGGACTTACCTATCCTATATTATATGGTCAATGGGTCTCACCTCTAATAATTGTTCCTAAAAATAATGAATGGTGTGTCTGCATAAATTATAAAGATTTGAAAAAAGCACCAAGAAGGGCTACTTCCCCCTCCCAGTCCTTAATCAAGTTTTGGGAAACCTAGCTTGCATTAGCCATTTCTCATTTTAGATAGTTTTAATGGCTCTATTAGCATTGAATTATCCTTAGAATATTAGGAAAATCACACTTTCATTTTTCCCTAGGGTACTTATGCATATAGATTGTTTCAATTTGGATTATGTAACACCTTAAAAAATTCTAGTGTGTTATCCTAGCCATCTTTGTTGATTTGACCAATACATGTGTTGAGGTATAGATGGATTGTTTTACCATCCATTGGAAAATGTATGAATAAGATCTAAAAAACCTTTAAAAAATTTACACAAGATGTCAGGTGCATTAGTTTTCCTTAAATCATGAAAAGCATCTCCTAGTGATGAACAAAGGAATAGTATTGGGACACCATATTTACAAGAAGGCATTAATGTATACCCTGAGAAAATTAAGATACTTGAGGTATCCCTCAAATACAAAATGAGGTAAGAAGATTCTTAGTACATGTTTTTTATTACAAGAGGCTTATTGAAAATTTTGGTAAAATAGTCGATTCTCTCTTTTCTTTTTTAATAGAAGACTATAAGTTTAAATGGATTGATTAGCTAGTAATCATTTTAGTTGATAAAAAATACTTAATCATTGTATTAGTTATCAAAGGATCCAATTGGGAATATTCTTTCAACATTTGTGTGTATGCTTCTAACCATGCAATAGGTGAAATTCTAGGATAAAATAATTAATCAAGTGGTATGCATGCTATATATTACATTGTGTTATTCAAGTACAAAATTCTAACACTACATCATAGGATACAAGGTGTTTTTCCAAAATGAGTATTCAACCATCAAGTACCTCATTAAAAAATCCATTAAGGTGGTAGAACCATTTGTTGGTTATTATTGTTGGAAGAATGTGACATTACTATTTTTGACAAACCTATAAAAGATAATGTTCTTGCTAATTTTTTGTCAAGATTAGATTTCCAAGGGAACAAGGAACTAGTATATGATGATTTTTCTAATAAGCATCTATTTTCCATATCAATCCAATCACCATTCTTTGCATATACATATGGCTAACTACTTAAATATAGGAAAGTACCCCTTATATTCTAGTATGAAGGAAGTAAAAAGGTTGATTATAAATAGTTTATATTTAAAATTATTAAATGGTGTATTATTTTAATTTTATCTGGAATATTTTTTATGAATATATGTGTAGGAATTTGAAGTATATGACATAATTTTATCATGCCATGACAATCCAGCTAGTGGAATTATTTTATCTTTGAGGACTAGCCACAAGATTCTTGGAGCTAGATTTTATTAGTGTACCATGAGTAAGGATATAAATTAGCATATCAATAATTATCAGCAATGTCAAAGGATGGGGCACCCAACAATTTCCAACAAGCTACTTCTCCACCCTTAGGTGGTTCTTGAACCATTTGAGAAGTGAGGATAGTTTTTTATCTATTGACACACCATTTAGATTAAATCACTATATCCTAATTTCTATAGAATGTGCCCCCAAGTGGTTGGAATATATGGAAATCCTAGATACACATGAGGAAAATATAGTGGATTTACTATATAAGCACATTCTATAAGTATTTGGAGCTCCAAGGGTTCTTATTTTATATCAAGCACCTTATTTTGTGTTATTAATAATCCAAGAATTCATGAAAAATTACTAGATTAATCATAGGAAGTTATTTCCCTACCTCCCATAGGCCAATGGACAGGCGAAGGTGACTAAAAAGGAGTTAGAAAATAATTTTTCAAAGATTATAGTAGCTAAAAAATAAAACTATGTAGATAGGTTACCAAAAGTAGTTTGGGCTTACAACACCACCTAGATTACCACTACCAACTTCACTCCTTATGATTTGGTATATGGAAAGAATCCAACACTCCTAATATCTAATATGAATTAGAAACATTAAGGATAACAATATATTTAGGAATTGATATAGAAATAGCCCAACATTAAATTAGTTTATAAATTAACAAGATGGAGAAATGAGGATAGAATCATTTTAGTACATAGAACTCATTCAAAAAAAAAGTAAAGTCTAGTGTGATAATCACATGGTCAACAAGAAATTTACAATAGGAGATTATTATTTCCTCTATGATTCAAGATACCAAAAATTAAAACATATCTATATAATATATTTGGTGCCTTATGAGATAGCTTAGGTATTTGACAATGGTGCAATGTAATTTCCTCCAATAGATGTAAGCGGATCAATACTCATGGTTAATATCCATAGATTGAGTTTGTACCAAAATCCAAAATCTAAGGAGGAATTAATAGGACAGTTATAGAGTCATGTTGAGCACTACACTATGAAATTTATTTCTTTTCTGGGGCAATAGATTCAATAGAATGTGTATTAAAAAAATTAAGTATTGAAAACTAGAAATAGTAGTTCTCATTAATAATAATTTAAAACCAACAATGGTGTTTCTTCTCCTAATAATCAATAATATTATAATTTAGCATGCAATAAGCATGAAGATTTGATAACTTAAAATGAGATCCAAAATTGATAAATCCAAGATCATCTCCAAATCTTTATAAGATCCAAAATTGAGGAAATCCAAAATCAACATATCCAACTTGATCTCCAAGATTATACAATCTTTTAGGAGTGTATGGTTATGCAAGTATGTTTGTATGATTAAATGTGAGTATGAAACCATCCTTCTACTTTTTTTAATATTTTTTAATTTAATTAGGACTACATCAACCATTTAACAAAAAATTGGTCACACTTGACATAATAGAAGTTATCCTTTTGATGGCACCAATTATGAACACATGAATGATCAAAATAGTTCCAAAGTTAGTTGATTCATACTTTGTTATCACATTTCCCATCATCTTGATTGATATAAATTGAATTGATGATTCCATAAAAATTTGAATGATATAATGCTTCCAAAAAAATTATCATAACATTTATCCTACCTTAAAAAATGTAGTCAATTGCAAGTGCCACTTGAGCATGAAGCATAGGAAAACCCTATACCTTTCAAAGATAAAATATTGATGCATTTGGTATTGAGAATAGTATCATTACCCTTTGTATATTAGAGACCATACTTCCTCACGCTTCATGGACACAAAATATTAATAAGATAGAAGCTGTGTGAGTTAAAATGTGTAGATTAATTAAACAATAAACTAACACACCAATAAGACATTAAATTGAAATAAAACTAATTAGAAAACATAAATGCAAACTCTAATAACAGCAGCTTCTTCAAATTCGTCCCATTGTCCTCTATCTCCAAGGATTCGATTAAAGTTGTTGGCTCTCAGTTGTGTAAGCAATAGCTTGTTGAAATGACAGCTTAGGAGAATGAGATTGATTGAAAATGCATATCCATTGTTAATGATTTAAACTATGAACTTGAAATTCTTATGATGCTACGATGCTAAAATGTTGATTCGAATGCAACTATAGTAACTACGTATGAAATCTAGGATGAAATCTACTTACCAAATGGTTGTATTTATAGATTTTTGAAAGGCAAGACTCCAATTGGCAGAGATCAACGGTTGAAATTCAAACTTGTCAAGATGAATGGTGAGAGATGGAGAAGTTGAGAGAAAGGTGGAAGGTTGAGAGGAAAGTGGAAGAATGTTTTCAACCCACAAGACCATCCTCATTCAAAAATGGAGACAAACATGGCATTTATCTTCATTTATGAAAATTGGTTGAAGTTGAGGATAATTGCTCAACTAAATAAATAAATTTATTTAATTTCTTGTGACATGTGCAAATAGAAGTTTCCATAATTTAAAAAATTAATATTTAATTATGTGGGAAATGAAAAAGAAATTAAGTATTTTACCATATTTAATTAAGTGGGGTGGAAAAGATATATAATATTTAAATATGGGTTGAAATCAGAATATTCCCTTGTTTTGAATTTAAACATTCAAACTTTAGAAATGAAATGATAATTAAATAAATAAATTATAAAATTTATTTATTTTAATTAAGAGGAAAGCAGCAATAATTAAATAAACTTATTTATTTAATTAAACTAGAAGAATTGGAAAAATGAACAATATAAATAAATAAAAATTTATTTATATGTAGATGAGTTTAGAATATTAATAAAATAATTCATATTTAATTAATTAGTATTTTGAATAACCGTGACCATTTTTAGATGTGTACATTTTGCCCCTCTTTGAAGTGATGTGTTTTACGCATTGCTTCAAAGAATTTTGCCCTAGAATTTAGAAATTACCGATGCTATATACCCCCTCGAGAGATAAATCACATGACTTGAATGATAATGAGGATTATTTGAAAGGATGTTGATGATTTTTGGAGATATTAGGTGATTTAACTCTTGAAATATCATTTTGCCTAGTAAAATTTTGAGTATTTTCACATTTTTACCCCCTTAAAAGGTGGAAAAGGTGAAAAGTCATTGTCATTTGAACAGTAACCTTTGGTAATTTTGAGAGCTCTAAGAGGTAAAAATAAGATGCCAATCCATTATGAGTGCCACAGATTTGAGCGAGCCCGCCGGTATCAGAGACTAGCCGCATACGGACCTCCGATAAGTCAACTTGATCCTCTTCGTAAAAAAAATTTTATTGATTTTCACATTTTTTCATATTTTTTAAATTTTTCAATTCTTATTTTAGCGCATACGAGCCATAGTATAGCGCATACAAATTAGCGCGTAGATGCAAAACAGTTGTGCGTAGGATACTAGATTAGCGCATTGCGTAAATCAACGCATAGGATGACTGAAATAGTGCATACACTTGATAAAATAGCGCATCCAATGCCTGTTTTAGCACATAGACTAGATAGATTCATGCATAGGTGAAGTCGTGCATTGATGACCTATTTTAGCACATCCATGGATTAAAGTTGCACATACATGGTTTAGTGCATCGATGACCTATTTTGGTGCATCCATGAATTGTCCTGAATTTGAAATTTTGAAGAAAATTTGATAACTGTTTGATGATTGTTGCTAGATTAGACAACTGATTTTATGCTTTTGAAAAAAATCATGATTAGATTAGCTCAATTTGATAAACTTTGTCTTCGTGCTTGAAGAACAAATAGGTCCAATGAATTTGCTTTCCTATTTGAAAGACAAATAGTAATGATGTTGAGTCAATTGACTGTTAAATTTGTTTCCATGTGATATGAAAAACAAATAGTAGAAATGATAGATATATTTTCTTTCGTGATCGAAAGACAAAAATAGATGAAAATTTTACTTGCCATTTATGTTTGAAGACACAAATAAGATTTGATTTGATTGAACTTGCTTGATATGTTGATTGATTTATATATCCCTTGCTAATTGATTTGCATGATTGCTTGTTATGTCATAAAGGAGGAATTTAACCTCCTCCATATTAGAGAGATATTTTCTCAGACATGGGAGACATGGGAGATGATTCCTCGACTGTTGCAGGATGATTTAGAGGTGATATACCAGTGTGGTTTGAGTCCATTGTTGAGGATCTCGTGGTATTGAATCAATAGGGCACTGTTGACTGCGTTAGCTGAGAGGTGGCATAGCGAGCATAACACCTTTCATTTGCCCACAAGAGATATTACCGTGATGCTAGAGGATGTGTACAGGATCTTGGGTATTCCTGTAGTTGGTGAGCTTGTGATCTACGATCACAAGGAGATTGGAGGGACTGATGCTTTGAGACGAGTCTTCCAGGATCCTCATGTCTCTAGATATGAGATTCCCTATAAGGAGATAGTGAAGAGATATGCCCAGTTGTCGTCGGTTTTAGCAGGTTTCATTGGTGGTTTCCTTTGTCCTGATCGTAGGGCAAAGGGACTATCAGTTGGGTGGGGTAGGATTTTGGAGGATATGCTTCTCCATCATACTAGATATGCATGGAGATCATGTATGCTTGCCCATCTGTACCACGATCTTCATCAGGTCGTATACACATATGGGAAGAGTCTCTCCTATGGAGTTACTCTGCTACAGATATTTGCATGGGAGCATTTTTCCATTACTCATTCCATTGTTCGGAGGGATTGTTCCCTTGGGTTCCCATATGTTTATGCTTACATAGGTCCCCTTGTCTAGCCAAGGCTAGGCAAGTTAGAGTACTGGCGGCGCATGCTAGATGATTTGGATACAGTCATCTGGAGACCATATTTAGATTGTGATCCATGGGAGGCAAATGATATAGAGTTACCTTATTGCATGAGGTCGAGATACTTGATTGGGCGGACTCCTTTCATTATTGAGCGATTTCTAGCGATGAGAGTCCTGAGGCATTTTAGATTAGTGAAGATGATGCCATAGGTTCAGGCACATTATGCCAGGCGATGAGAGGATGTGCCCGAGTGGGGTCTAGTTGTGATGATCAAGGTAGCCAGAGTAGAGTATCTAGACCTACAGCCAGAATTTTGGGCTATACATCCAAAGGTTTCAGATGCAAGGATGACAGACGAGTATGCAGCATACTTTTACACACATCCCTTTCTGAGGTTTACTAGTCCAGAGGAGCCTACTCCATTATTGGGAGGACCACCAATACGGTAAGCATGATGGTAGCCAAAGGTATAGATAGCAGCAAGGCAGCCATAGGGAGAGGCACAGGAAGGGGTACAGGATGTAGCGGCTATGGATATTGATGAGGATGGTGATGAGGGGGATGACTCTGGCAGCCTGGATGACAGTAGGGATGACAGTGGGGATGTTGGATGTGGTGGGGGTGGAGGATAGAGATTTTTCTTTGATGTTCCCTTCAGGACAAGGCCATGGACATCGAGATTAGTGGATAAGTCGATTACTTTGGCTCCACAGATCATTATCAGGGCTCCCTCGCAGGGACAGATAGATGCTTTGTAGGAAGAGATTCAGACTCTTCAGAGTCAGTTAGCATAGGCTCAGGGGACGATCTGTCAGCTGCAGGCATAGGTTGCACAACCACCACCTCCTGACCCATAGATAGCTCAGCTTATAGCAGAGCGAGACAAATTTCGGGAGAGGTGTATACAGGCTGAGGGGATAGGTGAGAGACTCCTCAGATCAGTCATGAGCACCTCCATTGGGGAGGTTGTGGTAGAGGGTTTGGAGACTGCTCAGGAAGCTGACTATTACAAGATGAGATACTTTGAGGCAATACCACCTGAGAGGAGGATTGCCTTCACATAGTCAGGTACTCGGTCTCAGACCCATTCACGCAACCATTCCAAGAGTGCTACTAGGAATGTGGGTCAGCCGATCAAACGAGAGATCAGAGCCTTAGGGAGAAGAGATCCTGCAAGACCTACCACCTCAGGAGATAGTAGTAGTCATGTGCCCCGGCCAGATGCCCCTCAGTGATCAGCATCTTGACATATTTATTCCATTGTATTTGATATATCTTTTTGAAACATTTGATATCCTTATATTTCTGGACATTTGTTTTGATGAGATTTATGAGATACAGTGGCGATTCGATTATGCACATGTTATGGATGATTTTATGCATTTTATTTCTATATCATATGTCATGTATGATGATGCCATAATGATATGATATGAAAATGATGATGTAAAATTATGTATGATGATGCAATGATGTAATGATGTAATCTAAATGATTTTCTTTCATGATGTATGTAATGAATGCAAGATGTAAGATATAATGATTTGAATGAAATGATGTGAAAAATGATATGATGTAATGATGAATGATTTAAAATAGAAAATTATGATGAAATGAGATAAATGATATGTTTATGAAGATGTGATAGGCACATGATATGAAAAAGGATGTAATATGATAATAATGATAGTAATTTAATAATGATAGTGATGTAATTGGTGAACTAATGATATATGATGTAATGGAAATGAACATGATAACCTAAATGATTATGAAATGAATGAAATGGATGCAACTTTGTTATGAATGTGTGTGAAAATATGTGCAATAAATGAAAATGTAAATGTTAATGTTATGATAAAATAATGAATGTTTAAAATAATGAATGATGTATATGATATGTAAATGATGATGCAAGTATGCAAATGCAATGAAAAATGATAAGCTAAATGAATGATGGTGAAATGAAATATAATGAATGATAATGGAATAAGATGTCACAAATTTCCAAATCTACTCAATTGTTGTTTCGTGAAGATATATGAAATTCTTACCAACCTTCAAAAATTCTACCTTATACAGCCTTCAAAATGCAAACCTAAATGAATCATGCAGTCGTAGAACGTAGTAACGAATCATTCTCCCTTTTGTCATTTCATGTTGCACGTGATTTTCATCATTGAGCTTTTTGATATGTTGAAAGTTAGTACAAGCATCAAAGAGTATGTTAGCACCAATGATGACCTGAGTACTGCTTTCATAATGTTTGATATAGCAAGTTAATACAAGCATCAAGGTATAATTAAACCAAAATGACCTGAGTATTGTTTGCATAAATAGACAAAAGTTAACCATTTTCCTATGAAAATTATGAAATGTCATCAATGATACATTGTAGAGCATGTCCCATGACCAATTTTCATAATACTAATGATTAGCTTACAAACAACAAGCAAAGAAAAATCATACTCCTTCCTTGTGATTCTAGTTTAGTACATCATTGAACCACTCCAAAGATATGATGTCATCAAATGTCAAAACAACAATTGTAACTTATGCTTTTAGTGTTCCATTAATTTTATTTAGATTAAGATCATCCAATTTGTTTCTATTATCTGTCAAAACAGTCATGCAGTCTCAATTGTA
Source organism: Sequoiadendron giganteum (assembly GCA_007115665.2). Classification (NCBI taxonomy): domain Eukaryota; kingdom Viridiplantae; phylum Streptophyta; class Pinopsida; order Cupressales; family Cupressaceae; genus Sequoiadendron; species Sequoiadendron giganteum. Next base: position 251,447,883 of record CM021101.1, on the reverse strand, counting down.
ACTAGACAATTTTGTTGTTTCCTGATATTCTAATTCTTGACATATGTTACCAATTGCCTGCTAGAAAGCTCCAAGAAGCGAATTGCCCCCTAATGGCCTTGTTTCTTTGACTCCTGTTGTATACAACTATTGCTAGGGATAACCATAATCATCAAACCATGATGAGATCCTTGTGTTTTCAAGGAGATGTTGTGACGCATGATGCGAACGTGATGGCATGGCATGCATGTGATGCTAGTGAAAGATGGATATGTAGAATGTATCCTAATGGATAAGAGAGCCAAACAAAATCACAAACAATGCATGTTTGTCATGTTTTCACCATTTGTTTTTATTGCACTTTTTCCTAATTTTATGGTTTTTTCGTTGTTACCAAGACACTTTTTTGCCAGGTTTTCATCAAGGCAACGATTTTTTTTATATTTTTTTTTAATTTTTAGGAATTTTTATATTGTTTTTGATATTTTCAGGCATAAAACTTGTTTAGATGAATGTTATTAGATGGATCTTCAAACAGGTCTCCTTCTGATGTTGACAATTGATATGCCCCCGATCTATATGCTGCAATGATAACGAAAGGGCCCAACCAATTAGGTTCAAACTTTCCTTTATTTTCCTGATCCTATTGATTATGAGGGTTTTCTTTGAGAACCAAGTCACCCACTTGAAAATTTTGTGGTTTGACTTTGTGATTGTAGTTGCGGGACATAACCTATTGATACCCCTTCAAATGATTAACTGCAGTTTGACGTCATTCATCAAGCAGTTCCAGCTCTTGCAACCTTGATACTTTGTAGTCTTCATCACTGATTAACCCCTTGAGTAATACTCAAAGTGAAGGAATCTCAACTTCTAGTGGTAGAATAGCTTTAGCTCCATAGACCAAAGCATAAGGAGTAGCACCTTTTGGTGTGCGAATACTTGTTATGTATGCCCATAATGCTAGATTCAATTGGACATGCTAATCACGACCTGCTTCATTCACTATTTTCTTCAAACTATTCAAAATAGTTTTGTTTGAAGCTTCAGCTTGACCATTCCCTTGCGGATAGTAAGGCGTAGAGAACCTGTGTTGGATGTGAAATCTTTCACATAGCTCATCAACATCCTGATTTTTGAAGGGTCTTCCATTGTCTATGATAATGGAGTTGGGAATACCATATCGACAGATGATATAGTTCAAAATAAATGAAGAGATTTGTTTGCCAATAACAGTTGTTAGGGGAACAGCTTCAATCCATTTAGTGAAATACTCAGTGGTCGTAATGATGAATTTATGTCCATTTGAAGATGACGGGTGTATCTTGCCAACTAGATCTAATCCCCACTGAGTGAAAGGCCATGTTGTGGTCAAGGGTTGTAATTCCTAAGCAGGAGCATGAATAAGATTCCCATGAATCTGACATTTTGCACATTTCTTCACAAAAATGAATGATTCCTTCTCCATGGTCGGCCAATATTAACCCAATCAAACAAGTTTCTTGGCTAAGGTTAGTCCATTTGAGTGTGTCCCACAAATTCCACCATGTACCTCTTGTAAGGCCTTTTCAGATTCATCATGTTCGAGACATCTAAGGAGGGTACCATCAAGACCATGCCAGTATAAGACGTCAACAATTAAGGTATAATGGGAGGATTGACGGATGAAATTTCTTTTCTGATTCCTAGACAAGTCTAAAGGTAAAGTAGTATCCTTTAGGTAAGTGTAAATTTGGCCATACAAGAGAGAATCAGAACTGGTTAAATGAAAAATGATCTGAGTTTTTGGATTGTCATAGGCGGGAGAAAACAATTGTTCCACCAGGAAATCATACCGTGTTTGATTCTCTGATAACTAAAGTAGAGAGGCTATTGTAGTCATTGCACCGACTACTTTATTATCAATATGTGGAATCTGTATGAACTTGATATCAACAAAGTATTTCTTCAAATCATCCACCATTGTTTTGTAAGGTATCAACTTGTCATCCTTAGTGTGATATTCATCATTGATTTGATTTATAACAAGTTGTGAATCACCAAAAACTTGAAGTTCTGTGATTTTCCAATCTACTACAATTTTCATGCCAATTACCAATGCCTCATACTCATCTATGTTGTTTATGCAAGGAAACATTAGCCGATAATATTTTGGAATTGTATGTCCTTAAGGTGTAATAAAAATAATCCTTGCTCCTGAACCATGTTGAGTGTAAGAACCATCAAAATAGAGCACCCATGACTGCTTAATAACAATTGTGAATACATCAGCATCACGAAAATCAATGTGTATAGGGTGTTTTGCTTGTATTGGTGCTTCTTCTAATTGATCCGCAATTACCTGTCCCTTTATATCTTTCTGATCCACATAATGAATATCAAATTTTCTTAGGATCATAACCCATTTAGCCAACCTGCCAGTTAAGGTTGCCTTACTTAGAAGATATTTAAGTGGGTCGATCTTAGCCACAAGCTTTATTGTATGTACTAGCATATAATGTCATAACTTTTGAGAATTGAATACCACTGCTAAGTAAGATTTTTCAATGAATGTGTAATTTAGCTCATGACTTGTCAAAGTTTGACTGATGTAATAAATTGCTCGCTCCTTTCCTGAGTTGTCTTCCTATGCCAATAATGCTCCTAGGGACACTTCCATGGCAAAAATATACAATATGAGCAGTGCACCTTGCATTGGTGGAATCAATACTGGTCTATTCATGAGATACTAATTTATCTGATCAAATGTTGATTCACATTTGTCCTCCCATTTAAATGGAACATTCTTGTGTAAGAGATGTGTAAATGGTAAACTTTTATCCACCAGTTGAGCAATGAATCTTCGAATGGATTGTAACCATCCCTGCAAAGAGCGTAATTGACTAATGTTCCTTGGTGGTGGCATATCAAGAATTTCTTGCACCTTACCTAGATCCACTTCAATTCCCTTTTTTGATACAATGTAACCTAGCAACTTTCCAGATTTCACTCCAAAAACACATTTCTTTGGATTAAGTCTTACTTTGAACTGTTCCATTCTTCTGAAAAATTTTAGATAAGATACCTATGTGTCCTTCCTTGGTGTTAGATTTGGCAAGGAGTTCATTAACATAATCTTCCATGAATGTATGCATCATATCATGAAAAATCATTGTCATTGCACGTTGGTATGTAGCTCCTACATTCTTCAACCCAAAGGGCATTACATTCTAGCAATAGGTACCCCAAGGACATGTGAACGTTGTTTTATCCTGATCCTCTGTTACAATCTTTATCTGGTTGTATCCTGAAAATCCATCCATTAATGAGTACATTGCATGTCCAGCAATCAAATCAACAATCATATCTATGTTTGGCAAAGGGAAGTCATCTTTGGGACATGCTTTGTTCAAATCTCTGAAATCTATACAAATTATAATTATTTCATCTGGCTTTGAAATAGGTACAGTATTGGAGATCCATTCTGCATAGTCGATAGACCGAATGAATTCAACATCTAAAAGCTTCTTTAATTCATCTTTAACCAATAATACAACATGTGGGTGCATTTTTTTGAGTTTCTATTTTACAAGTTTTGCCCCTGGCATAATAGATAGATGATGCATGATGAGATCTGGATCTAATCCAGGCATATCCATGTAGGACCATGCAAAACTAATTTGGTTGTTCTTGAGAATTTTGTGAATCTTGGTATTTCCTCTTCTGTTAAAGATGCAGCCAACTACAAGATCTTGGGTTTTTCTGTAGTACCTATATTGAGTGCCTCTATTGGTTCGATTAGAATAGAAGACCTTTCTTGGTAATGTTCTGGAAGAGTGTCAAGTTTCCCATCCTCTAGTGCCTTTGAAAGGTTTTCACCATTGGATACGCTTTTTATTTTTCTCTTTTCTTGATCTAATACTACCTTTGTTAGGTTTTCACCATTAGATCTTTCTTTTATGTTATTTATTTCATAGCTGAGAAACTTGGCACTTTCCTATCGAAAACTCTGATCTTGTGATTCCCTGGTGGAACTTGTTTCTGGTTGGGATGAACAAAGAAAATTTATTATGGTTTCATCATCAATAAAATTTGGGACATCAATAGGTGCAACTTGTTCCCAATTGATGAGTTCAGAATGAACCAAAGGAAATGGATCATTAGGATGGGTAAGGTCATTGGTTGTTAGATTCATGATACTATTGTTAATTTCATTATGGGAGAGGTCTAGGATGGTATCCTCCTATGGATGATCTGTCTCACTTTGAATCGAATCGATTTCACTTGAGTCATGATCTCTTTGCAGAACGTAATCAAGCGGAGGCCTTGAGCTTTCCCCTTGTAAGAATGCGCATGTGAATCTATGTATAACATCCACCCTTTTCTTTGAGATGAAAGTATCATCAAAGAAGTTGTCCCACTCATATTCATTGAAGTCGATATCAAAATTATTTGCTTGAATTCTCTGGATTATTTCAGTTAACTCCTCTTTAGACATTCTTTGTACCACTTCCTCCTTTGTATCTTCAGCATATCCTAACTCAGTCTTATCCTTTGGGTGCATTGTCTTCATTTGGATAGGTTCAATGATACCCTCTTTTCTTTTACCTATAGGGCCATTTCCTTCATAACCCATTTGCTACATGATCGCATAACCTTTTCCATATTGTTATGTGGGTAACTTGATATGTTGTACTGATTATTTTTCATCTTTATAGAGCCAATCAAGGATATCCCTATCTTCCATTTAATTTTCTTTGATAAATACCCCATTAAACTTGGTGATGGTAACTAGAGCTGAGGCTAAAGTTGTTGTAGCCTGTTGTATGGATGTTGATGGTTGACCATGGGATCTTGGAGATATGGGTAAATTAGAGAGAGATAAAGAATATTATCCCACTCCAATATCTTTCAATTTTAGCTTAGCTCCAAAATTACTTATCATTTCTCATGCTTGCTCATTGTACTTGGAGGTAGAGATGGCCAAAGCCTCTCTATTATGTGGGACTAGTGTGTCCTAAGTTGCTCTTAGATTAGAGCAAGTTTGACTGCTAATATGATCAGTAGGTATTGTTACCTCTTATCCATCATATGGAAAATTCAAGCATTGATAATAAGTAGATGGAACAGCTTGCATGTCATGGATCCATGGATGACCCAAGAGTATGTTATAGGTTAGATCCTGGTCTAGAACCTAAGAAAATGTATTTTTCACAATAGTTCGCACTTGGATTGGTAGCATGATAAGGCCTTTGGAAGTTTTTTCCTCATCATCATATGCCTTGATTGTAATCTTTCTTCATGGATCTATAGATTCTTCTGCATATCCCAAATCTAGGACCAATTTTAAGGTACAAATGTTTAATCTGGCTCCCCCATCTATTAGGACACATCTAATGCGAGCTTTGTGAACCATGACCTCTAAGTAGAGTGATGAATTATGTGGATGGGTTATGGATGAGTCGTCCTTTTCATTAAAGGATAAGCATGTGGACAAGGAAAAGTGTCCCACCACGGCTTGAAATTTATTGATATCCAGATCAGGGGATACAGCTGTATCAATAAGTGCCTTTTCCAGAATGTCCTTATGCATAGGTGATAACTTTAAGAACTCCAAGATAGAAATTTGAGCTGAGGTTTTTCGTAGTTGATCAACCAAATTGTATTGACTTGGAGGGGGAATTTCCGCTTTAGATGAGCTTCCTTTTACAATGATTTTGGCATGTCCCCTTTTTGTAGCATTGACCTCTCAATATTCTTGCTTACCTTTGATTCGGATAACATCAATTTGCTGATCATCAGTATAAATATGATTAATAATGGTGTCATGAACATAATTAACATTATTGCCCTTGTCACCTGAAGATTCCCCCTTTTGATAATTAGGGAGTGGATCCTTGAATGCTTGATGGTCATCATTGACATTATGTCCCTCAACCGTAATGGTGCGGTTATCAATCAGATCCTGAACAATATTCTTTAACCCTTGGCAATTATTTGTCTTATGACCTTTACACCTATTATAATCACAAAAGTGTGAGTCATTCCACAATGGTGGTTTAACTCTAGGCTCATAGTCTCTTTGTGGTGGCAATGTAATAGCATTTTGATTCAATAATTCTTTGAGAATGGATTCCAAAGATTGGCCCAAGGGAGTAAAACTCCGTCAATTCAAAAAATATGAGGATCTGGGCACATTTGAATTTTGATTATTGCCAAAATTATTTCCATGATTATTAGTCACATTCCCTTGATTGGAAACATTACTTTGGGTACTATAATTTCTAGCATTATTGCTACATTGAACACCTGACACATTAAGGATGGTAGGCTTCACATTCATGTTGTTAGCATCTACTACCCCATCATTATAAAAAAATTTATTTCGAGTCCAAAATCATGACTTGTCATTGTTGTTACTATGGTTGTTGTTGTTGTTGTATGAATTTGAACCTTTTTTATCAATTTTCAAAACTCCACGCTTGGCCAAAGCACCTTCAATAGTAATTTTGTTTGCAATCAATTTTTCAAATGATTGAGGACAATGAAGGTTTAGTCTGTAACTCATCTCCTGATTCAGACTATCGATAAAGATCTCCATCTTTTCTATTTTAGGAACAGGGTGAGAGTATCTAGCAAACACCCTTCTCCACCTTTGCAAAAATGTAGTGAAAGATTCCCCTACTTTTTGTTTTACCTTACAAAGATCAAGCATGGTTATCTGGTTTTGGATGTTGTAGGAGTATTGTGATATGAATTTATTTATCAACTCCTCAAAGGTTTTGATGGGGGGAGTGATCTTTGAAAGCCACTCCATGGATTTCCCACCCAGACTTCATGGGAACAATCATATTAAGTAGGTATCTTCGTGAGAAAATTCTAAGCTCATATTTTGGAAATCCCTCACATGTTCAATGGGATCAGTTTTTCCATTGTACCTATCAAATTTAGGGATTTCGCAATGTTTTGGAAAAGGAATCGTTTGAAGACTCCTATCAAATGGATAAGGATATATGTCATCCAAAACATACTTCTTTGTTGCACCCCCTTGCATTTCTTTTGTTTGCCCTTGTAATTATTTTATATGTTGAGTAAGGGCACTAAAATCATTAAGTGGAGTTTCAGGATTCTCTTTAATCCATTTTGTATCAAAATAGGCAGGTAACTTAGCTCCTTGATTAGCTAATGAAAGGAAATATCTTTCCTTCTTTCATTCTAAAATCCTTTCCATAAGAGTATGGAATTGGGGATTCTGCTCTACTTCTTGAAGCTTTTCTTCCGTTATCTCTTCAGTATGAAAGGGATTTTCTTCCCTATTAATATTATCACCCATTTTTCTTACTACACTTTCTCTTTCATCTTTTTCTATGTGATTTTGAGATCTCGTGAAAAAAGGCATAAGATTTTCCCAAATTCTACAAAATTTTGATCAAAAGAGTGAAATAGTGCAATTTTCATGGATATGAAAGTCAAGATAGAATGAAGATTCTATGACTTAAAAGATTTTTAATTTTTAGCTTGTGATTCCCTGATTGAAAGGATGAAAATCCTCTTTGCGGGAATTAAACCAAAGATCAAAAATAAAGATGATTTTGTACTTTGTGAGGTTTTGATTGTAGCTTTGTAAAAAGATGGATTGTGATAAATGCCTAATGTGCTTGAGTTCTCTATTGACGAATTTTATTGGGATGAGTAGCGTACATAATTTCAAGTTGGGGAATATAAGAAGAATGAATATGGTGATTATGATTGTTCCTTTGAGAAAGGGCTCTTCTTTGAAAGAAGGCTCATGAGTATAAAGGTTCTATAGCATAATCATTAGTGAAACCTCTAACATAGTCATGATATCTATGAATAAAGGTCTTGTGTTCAAGCAAGACCTTTCGACTTTGGTATAGAAATTTCCTCTTCTTCAATAACTTCTTATAACCAAGAGATTTATTTGGCTTCCTAATCTTTATTTCTAGAGACTTCTTGGAAAAATTTGCAGACTTCCAAACTCTGAGCATGGAAAATACTAGACTGAGAAGACTGATTTTTGAATGTCAAAAAAAAAAAACCTAGGTTCAGAAAAAACATGAGCCAAAACAGACTACCTATGTGCCAAAAAAAAGCACAGATACACTGAAATAGAGCACAGATGCACTGAAACAAAGCATAGATGTGCCAAAATAGAGCAGCGATACGTCAAAACAGAGCAGCGATGCACCAAAATAGAGCAATGATGCACTGAAATAGAGCATAGATGCACCGAAATAGAGCAGTGATGCATTGAAACAGAGCACAGATGTGCCGAAATAGAGCAAAGATGCATTGGAACAGACTGGCTATGCGCTGAAACAGACCAGGAATGCGCTAAAATATCCGTTTAAACTTCTAAGACATACATGTTTGGATAGTTTGATATTTTTGGATGATCTTAATCTGATTTAAATGTGAAAAACATGGCATACAGTAGCAGACAATTGTTTTGTTAATTCTAAAATCTAAACAAAGAGTGTATGTTCTTGAGATTTTTACAAGTATTGAACAAGATAAGCACTTCAATCAGAGTCACTCTTAGTTTTTCAAATAGGTCATCATAACATCCACAGCCCACATCTTAAAATCATGTCGACTCACACAGCCATGTCACCCCCTAGAGGGCACCCGTGTTTTTGTCTTTTCTCGGTGTGTACTCAAGGTGACAGAAGTGAATACCGAATCCCCTGAGCAAATAATCCATGATGATTATATGGTGAGTGTCTTGGGGGCAGATTCTTCCCTCCCCTTGCACTATGTTTGAAATGATGTTTGGATATTGACACAGCTGGCTTTCTACACTATGGTTCGTAGTCAAGGTTTCCGTTCAGTGTGGCAATAGATAAACTCCCTCAGGAGACCTCCCAATCTTTAGAACAAAGATTTTGGGGATGGTTATCTTGCTCACTTCCATTGAATATGGGTTTCCCAAAATTCACTTTTGATTATAGTGGGTTGGAAAACCTAGCTTTGGTTGTTCCCACTTGGGCATTCCTCTTGGGTGAGTACTTTTCCCACAAGAGCAGGCCCTCTAAAGGATGAAAGAAAGCATAAACATTGCAGGAAAATGAAAAAGGCACTCTGGTATTCTGGTCACCTAGTTAAGGGGAGAGCATAGACCTATAGCCACAGACAAAGAAAACAATGTTCTTTTTATAGCACTAAATGACAATGATCTAAAATAAGTGAAGATGTTGCTTCACAATAGACATGGGATTCATTTTAATTGCAAAAATAGTGTGTGGTGACTACCCTAGATTGCTTCATTTTAAACCGTGTCTATCCTAGGGTTGCTTCTTTTTAAACTAGAAAGATCCTGTATGCGGAAGGCATCAGAATCAGGATCCTTTTTTACAAAGCCCTTGTATGCGGTAAAACAGGACACCAATGTGCCAAAACAGTTGACGAATGCGCTAAAAGATCAATCTAGTATGTGTGAAAATAGGTCGTCTATGCGCCGAAACAGTCCATGGATGCGCTGAAATAGTCTGTCTATGCGCTGAAACAGTTAGTCTATGCGCTGAAACAGTCTGTATATGCGCCAAAATAGTCTGGGGATGTGCTAAACCGAGACTCGTATGCGTTAAAGCACAACTCCAGTCTGTCACTTGTCATAAATTTTCTGCACTAAAAAGATTAAAATGGGGGGGATGCCCCATGGTGGGCACCAAAAATGTGTGAGTTAAAATATGTAGATTAATTAAACAATAAACTAACACGCCAATAAGACATTAAATTGAAAGAAAACTAATTAGAAAACATAAATTCAAACTCTAATAATAGCATCTTCTTCAAATTCATCCCATTGTCCTCTATCTCCAAGGATTTGATTAAAGTTGTTGGCTCTCAGTTGTGTAAGCAATAGCTTGTTGAAATGACAGCTTAGGAGAATGAGATTGATTGAAAATGCATATCCATTGTTAATGATTTAAACTATGAACTTGAAATGCTTATGATGCTATGATGCTAAAATGTTGATTCGAATGCAACTATAGCAACTATGTATGAAATCTAGGATGAAATCTACTTACCAAATGGTTGTATTTATAGATTTTTGAAAGGCAAGAATCCAGTTGGTGGAGATCAACGGTTGAAATTTAAACTTGTCAGGATGAACAGTGAGAGATGGAGAAGTTGAGAGAAAGGTGGAAGATTGAGAGGAAAGTGGAAGAATTTTTTCAACCCACAAGACCATCCTCATTCAAAAATGGAGACAAACATGGCATTTATCTTCATTTATGAAAATTGGTTGAAGTTGAGGATAATTGCTCAATTAAATAAATAAATTTATTTAATTTCTTGTGACATGTGCAAATAGAAGTTTCAATCATTAAAATAATTAATATTTAATTATGTGGGAAATGAAAAAGAAATTAAATATTTTACCATATTTAATTAAGTGGGGTGAAAAATATATATAATATTTAAATATGGGATGAAAACAAAATATTCCCTTGTTTTGAATTTAAACATTCAAACTTTAGAAATGAAATGATAATTAAATAAATAAATTATAAAATTTATTTAGTTTAATTAAGAGGAAAGAAGCAATAATTAAATAAACTTATTTATTTAATTAAACTAGAAGAATTGGAAAAATGAACAATATAAATAAATAATTAAATTTATTTATATGTAGATGACTTTAGAATATTAATAAAATAATTCATATTTAATTAATTAGTAGTTTGAATAACCATGACCATTTTTAGATGTGTACAGAAGCCATGGGGAAAAAATGAAATCCAAATTGGAACACCTAGTTTTTTTACTTGTGTCAATGGTAGAAGTTCCTACTGAATCTAAATAGTTGAAATTATTTAAAAAAAATGACGGATATGAAGAATTTTCTGTCAAAGAATTTATATAGAATATTAATCCAACTTCCTCAATTAAAAAATGCATCAATATTTAAGTTAGATCTATATTCATCAATCTCATATCTTGTATTCTCAAGGTAGGTGATAATCTTTTCACTCTAAACAATATTATAAAGAGTTCAATTATTTTGCATAAAACCTAAACCAAACCCTAGGTACATCATGCGTAAAGGAATTTTTAAGGGTGTAGATAGATATTTTCTTCCATTTCCATATATATTTATGTAGTTTTATTACATGTGATGGAGAAAATGGGACAATGCTAGGATTTGGCAAGAGGCTACTCAATCACCTAAAGCATGGAGTATTCATGATTGAGTGTCTTGCAAAAATTCTCATTATTTTACATAACTATCTTCAAAACATGACCACCAAAAATTGATAAAATACCATTTTCATCATCATGGTTTAATTCATTTGATAATCAAACGCCACTTAGCACAACCTAATAGCCAAATAAATGGGAAGGATTTTTGGAGGAACCTAAGAAGAATAAGAATACCTATCATGTACCTACTCTAAAAAAAATTGTCTCCCAAGAGGTACATCTGATCGAACCCCCAAAAGGGATATGGAAATTGAACAATCAACTCAATACGCTAATATTTCTCAAACGATTAGGGCCAAGGAAATATTAAAATTAGCAAAATAGTTAGCACTAAAATGATCTATGTCTCAGAGGGTTAAGACTAGGGAAAATCCAAAGATAAGTGAGATAGCTCTAGCAAAGAATATATCATCTCTAAAACTAGTTACTATTGATCTAGAGTATGATGATGATATAGATAAATTTGCACCACCCCTAGTAGTGGTAATCTACAAATTCTTATCAATATCACATAGGCGCATGCATAGGAAACTAGCTCTCCAACCTAAGGATGAGGAAATTGATCCCAATGTCACTAAAATCCTAGTGATTTTTATCGAGGGTTGCATTGATCCCTTTCTTATGTAGGACCATATATCCCTCCACTATCTATTAAACATGAAAAAATTCCATAATGTATGGTAAATATCTTGTGGGGGAGAGTTACGAAGGGTAGCCATTAGATTCCCAAAGGAGAGGGTGATCATCCATTATTGAAAGAGGAATTGAAGCATATTTTGATAATAAATTAATAAAATAATTCTTTGAGAGAGGACAAGGAGAAACTTATGTACTCCCTCATCATCTTAAAGTTAAAACATTTTCTATAGAAATAAAAAGAGTAGCTAAAACAGCTTAAAATATTCTTTCTACAAGATAGAAATATCTAGAGAAAATCACATAGCAATTTTATATATAAAAAAATAAACAAAACTAGACCATCCTTCAACTTCAAAGGGATTGGAGCAAGAAAGAGTATATTCAACAAAGAAGGATGATGAAATATCATTCCTTACTAGGAGTTACATGCTTATACCCCGATATAAAACAAAGAAATGCAAGAATCCTTTTTGTGGCCTCAAATTATGATCTCTAGAGGCATGATTCAACTAAATCAAAGATGTCATGCCTTATAACATGTGGAGGAGTGATATGACAACCTCAAGGATAAAATATAAAATTAGTAGAAGAAAAAAAAATGGGCCTAGAAAATAATAAATTTGAAGTAGAGGAAAATTTTGGACTAGATTGTGAAGTTGGGGAAGCCCTCTTCTCTTGTAAGACTTCATGAGGTACATGTGCACTATTCCTAAGGGAATAATTCTAGAAATAAAAACTCATGATAGTTTATTGTAACTTTGAGGATGACAAGGAATTATTGGAAACATATTTCAAGAGTTTAATTGAAAAACATGACATGTTCAGAGGGTAGAATAAAGTGTTGTTCCTTGCACACATGCTCCATTGAAAATGAGGACCCCCATTGTCTTTTCATTTTTTATATTTTGATTTTTTAGGCTAGGGGTCTTTATGTTTTCTTAGGTGGTTTTATTGTTTAAGCAAAATAAGGGTTTTGATCATTAAATATTTATGGTCATTTGAATATTTTTTTATTTTTTTGTGAAGTTGCAGATATTTTAGACTTATCCAAACGAGTCTTGATTCCCTACATATTTCTCAATGGGCCTGATGTCCATGACTATGTTCATTTGGATGACTTCTTGTTCATTGTGGAAATCTTATCATTAATCTAAGAAATGTCTGAGATTTTTTGGTTTTTCATAGTGGTTCAATACCTACCACTTTTCCACAATATTCATGTATCCTTCACATTTTTATAATTATTTTAAAGTTCTTGTCACTTTGTACATACATAGGTGGATTAATGGTTCAAGTGGGTCAATGTATAAAATATTTAAGTCAAATATTTTTGTCATTTTACAAATATTTAAAACTTTGGGAAGATTTGGAGACTCTCTACAAATTAGGTGTGCTTGTTGTTGTTGATGATTATTCGACCAAGTGATTATATTGTGTCATCTCATACCTAGTATTTATCAATTTCCCCATTTAAATTATTTCATTTGTATAAAATGGGAAAATTAAATGTTCGGGGTTAGCTTATGGTTTATTATGGTTGTGTGTTAAAATTTTAGGTGTTATTGAGTGATTAGTTGTAAATTATAAAATTCAAAGTATGGGTGCACATGTTGACTCTAGTTGATATAATGGGTAGAGAGTATAAAATTGGTAGTGAGTCAATGAGTACTTATGTAAAGACTATTTGGCTAGTGATACCCTAGGATAAAATTGTTGTGTTCCCTGAGGTTAATCCTAGGATTTGTTTCAAGAATCTCACTGCAATTTACATCATGAAAATTATTTTAGTCGGTTTTAATTTGATTTCAAAATAGGGTTTTGAGTCGCTAGGTTTGTTCTCATTAATTGTTGTGGATTTTTCATTGCTTGAATACATATATCATTTTTCCAAGTTCACATTCCATCCAAAGTCTCACACTTGCTTGTTCTCCACTAAAATTATTAACTATTAATAAATATTCTTCATTATGGGATTTCATTATTATGGGGATCTTTGAGCTTGACACTAATCCACTTACACCTGATTCTTTTGCATCATCCCTCATGGTTTCATTTCTCCACAATAACATGCAAGCTTAATTTTCTACTTGATGATTATCTTCGATGCAAATATTTGTAGTATGTTTGACCACACCTCATTTTCCCATAATTTTCACTTAGGGTCCACTTCTCTAGAATCATTTTCCGTTGCATAATTCTAACCACAATAAGGATTTATTCTTATGCAATAAGTTTTTTTGTTAATATGGGTACATTGATTATCTACAATTGCAATATTATTGAAATATTTGCTACATAAGTGATTGTAAAGGTTTGTTTAAGTCTAATTTTTTGCAAGGGTGTATGCATGTGATTCCTCTACATGATGTGTCACCCTTTAAATCTTTGCAATGAATTGGTAGGTTAGGAATGTTCATACCTTGAGAAAATTTTGAGTGAAATCTAAAGGTTTAAGTATGGATATTTAAATTTAAAGTACTAAATGTTAAATATTGGTTTCTTATGTAAGATATAAAACAAGTAAATCATTAAAGCTTCATAAGATATATTTTGCTTGTTTTGAAGAATAAGAAAATTCTGGTATTTATTAAGGTTATTTCATTCAAATTGAAATGAAAAGGGTGGAAAAAAGGAAGTATGAATTCAAGGAAGTCATACTTTAAACTAATATTACTTCTAGATGGAACTTTATAGAAGACACTAATCTAGGACATGTGGATATGGAAGAATTCAAAGAAATATTTTTTTGTCCCAACCCCACACCAAAGGAAAATAATTTTTTTAATAATGGGATTGCTCAAGCCATAGGTTTTCCTCCTTTTTTTAGGGTCCTAACCTAATAATGCATTGTAGAGAGCATTATTTTTTTGATTCAAGTAAGCTAGTGACCCTAGAGGGGAGAATATTAGTTGATTTATCAAGTATTGATATAATATATTCCTTTTGAATTCCTACCCATCCCACCATGACAATAACAACAAAGGATCAAGAAAAGAAGACATGAACATGGACTTGATAAGTGTCTAAAATTTATTAATGACCATTGGATGAAGAAACCCAATTCATCAACCACCAAGATCTCAAAGAATTTATATAGAAGTGACTTTTTAAATAAATTAATGATTTTTTCACCCTCCTAAGAAAAGTTATGGGACTTGGAGCAGCTTCAAAATTTAATGGTGGGTGTTATATTTTGTTGAATCAATACTAAGAGAACCCTAAATTTTCATTGGGCCCAAACCATTAGTGACAATATCCACCAACAAATCATGATGGTGAAAGAAATAGAAATATTTTGTATGACCTCTTATGTGGTCTATATGTTAGCAAGAAATTTTAAGTATATGGGGTTAACATGTGTAGGTAGATTTAGCAATGGCCCAAATTAGGTCAAATTTTATGATTTCTATTCCCAGTTACAATTACAAAACTCCTTAAGTCATTATAAGAGAGTAAAGGATGCATTTACCATGTATATTGTAAGGACATTATAGGGATACTTATGTAGAAGATTATCAACATCAACCATGGACCTGATCCAAAAGTTTGGTTACTAGTTTATCCAATTTCCAAATTTTATATATTTAAGAATGAAAGGGTTTTCTAGAGTTCCTTATAGATTTCTTAAGTATCCTATAGAAAAAATGGTGATTCTTGAGGTAATAAGACAACTTTCTACTTAAAAAAAACTTTTGAGAGATATACCTAGGATTGGGGTGCCTTATCCTATTATAATTGGTAGAGGAGAATATGCTTGTCCTACTTAACAATTGGTAAAGGGAACTAATGTAGATCTGCAAAACTTTCATTTGAATTTTCACTACACCAGTAAATATTTTGACCTCGATAACAAGATGAAGAAGAATGTGGGGAAGAAATACAGATATAAGTTGGACATTAAAGACTTTTGGATAAATTGTTTAGATGATCAAGGAGTAAGATAGAGGTCTTATTATAGGCTATCACTAGAATAAATTAGAAATATTAGGGTTATGATGGTACCAAATCAAGTTGAGATTTATGGTCAATTGGTTCAGGAAGGAGAATATGAGGAAATATAAAATAGACCCATCCCTTTCCTAGACTAATTGGAAGAAGAGGTAATATACCTCAACTAAATAATGAAGCATGTAATTTAGTTTACTAAAATATGGATCAAACTCCAAACCTCTAATTTTATTGAAAAAGGAATTGAGATAATATTTTATTCAATGGAGAAGGAAGATGATTCATCTAAGAGGCTTGTAATAAACAAAATGAAAACCCTGAACAAGTGGAAGGAGAAGCAACCTCAACTTCTTCATAGGAAAAATATACAAATAAAGGTAAAAGAAAAGTGAGAGAAGGAGAAAGAGATATAACTACCAAAACAAGGGTTTAAAAAAGAAAATTTGAGTCTACTGAGGGTATAGAAAATTAGATTCCCACAAAAATAAAGAAGGTTAATAAGAGTGCTACTATGAAACCACTACATATCTTTTCACCACTCATATGGATCCCCTCTCATCTTCAACTCCTCTTGCCACTTCCTCTTCTCTTATTAACACACAAAAATCTTCCACCCCCACCAATTCCACTATCCAAAGCACTAGTCCTACCATCATAATCACTATTTCACCTATTTTTACTTCTATCTCCACTTCTCTCATTGAAATAGATTTATTACTTAATATTTCACCTCCATCTTCTTCTTCACCTTAGCCTTAATACTCACTACCCCAATACACAATATCTACTATTCCTTCCACTATTCCATCTATTTGTATCCCCCCCCCCACTTCTTTTAGTCCTCTATAGAATTCCATTGCTTAACTATCTCATTGTAGTGTTGTAAATTGTTCCTGCTCACAATTTCACACTAGGTTTGGCACCCTCTTTGGTGTATGTTCTAAATTTATGCTTGTGATGTACCCATTATACCTCATTTTTGGGAAAAATTTATTAAACCCTTAGTTATTAGGATCTTGTAGAGAAATTTATTCTTATATAAGGGCATCTATCACCCCTATCTTGGCTATTCATTCCCAAAAATTCAATGTTGAAATTTGGCCTCATTGTGTGTAAGAATTCAACTTTATTTCTCAGCATCCTAAAAAGGTTAATTCAATACACACACACACACACACATATATATATGTTATTCCTTCCTTTATAACTTCTAATAAATCTAGAAACGTAAGAAAATTAACGCAACATCAAAAGAAAGAAATATAGAATCTAAGTGACATAAAGCAAGTTAATTATATTAATTATAAACCAAGTTAATTATAAGTGACATAAACCAAGTTAGAATCTAAGATTCTTGTTTATTTTTATTTTCATTATGAGCACACAAGTAAATTATTTCCGAGAATTCTCTCTCTCTTTCTCTATTCTTATCTACATGATTTCTATAACTCTCTATTTTTGAAATATTATCTTATTATGCAGACTAACCCTTGCAGGTGTTCAAGGAAACTCATTCCTTCTTCATCAAATCTTTATGGTAACTACGGATGAAAATATTAACTAAGCTAAACATGATTGTGATAAAAAATTTAAAATAATGTAATTAGCTAAATCAAGTTACATTCCCAATGAAATTCTTGCAAAGTTAAACTATGAAGCCATTAAAACTTGAAATAAAGCTCAAATTGCACAAAGTATCCTAATTAAACTCAATAAACCTCATCCCATTGGGGGATTGGTGCTACATCAGATGTGGAATTCAGCCCTTTCCCAATCCCATTTTGTTGAAATAAGCTTGTATGATGTTGAATCAAATGCTCTCAAATGGATGTGATAAAATCAAATTTCCCTCAAAGATAGTGATAGAAATTGGAGTATGCAAATGTGTAGAGTATGGATGCTCAAATGAAATTCAGATCCTTTACACTCCAAAATGAGGATTATTTATAGATAATTAAATGAATCAACGATTGAGATCAACTTGGTTAATCAATGGTTAAAATTGAATTGAAGGAATAAACATGGATCATGGATTCCAATAAATGGTGGAAATTGGAAGATCACATGGATCAAAGAAGTTAATCAAGGACTCACATTCAATGGGAATGTGTAAATCCCACAATTTAAGGAAAAATGTTGCAGGAAGTTGAAATATATTTCCCATTTGGAGGGAAGTTTGAATTAGAGGATACTCTTTGGAAGATTCCTTTGCAAGTGGAGGAAGTTGGAGGATAAAGAAATTAGGCAATTAAATAATTAGGATTATTATTTAATTGTGCAAGATGAAAAATTATGATTTAATTAAACAATTTAGATTATTTAATCAAAAAATGGGGATTTATGAAATTTAATCAAATAATTAGGATCATTTAATCAAATGAGAAGAATTACGATATTTAATTAAAAAAATTGTATTTTTTAATCAAACAAGATGGAAATTAGTATGCAGGGTGAATTAATTAAACAAATTTGATATATTTAATTAATAGAAGTTGATGAATTTAAGTAAACACTTAGCATTATTTAATTAAATAGATGAAGTAAGATCAAAATAGGAATAAAATGGTGTTAGTGTGTGAGTCAAATGTGTAGTATCAATCAAGACATTTTTAAGTGTATGCATTTTTCCCCTCTTTAAATTAGGTACTTGTTGCATTGGTTCAAAGACTAGACGCTTTCAAATTAACATTGCTACTTGAATCAAAAATTTAAAAATTCATGATTTTCTAGATGTCTCACTATGCCCCAGTGGAAGTATGATTGTATGCTTCCCCCTCAAGAGATCGAATGGATTATTTGATTTTCTAGTCGAGATCACCATAAAATAACGAGAAGAGTGGTTCTACTAAATAGAGGACAAAAGATCATTCTTTAGAAAGTTGAGATAGTTGATGTCGATAGACTTTATGATGTATAGATAGTCATCAACCTTGGATAGCCTCATGTATATTTTGATATATCACACAAATTTGATGCATGGATAGAAATGTTAGTAAAAATAGAAGAATAAGATGAAGTAAGATGTATAGAAGTAGAATAATGAGATGGATATAAATTAACCATTGATTTGGAGATTGATTCAAAAGTCCAACAATCCTATGATCATTTGAGACTTTATTTGATATGGTGATGAGAAAGATTATTTTCTTATTTCAGGGATTGGGATAGATTTCATCTTACATTCCTTATTTTTGATAAAACACATAGACACAATGCACTAAGGTATTGATAACTAGGATGACATTGTATCTAATGCAATGGAATTTGACTCTACAAACAAATAAGAGTATCCTTGTTCACACATGACATACAAAAACCTTGTTTTCCATGGGAAAGAATGAGCCATCAAAGTAAGGAGACTAATACACAAAAGGTATGAAGAACCTAATATGCCTCACCATTGTGTTACTTGAGACTACCTTAGCACACCCAAGATAATTATTTGTTGAGGTTGTACTACAAGAACATCCAACAAGAACAACAAACGAAAGATAATGATAAATGTCCATTCCTTTCTCTCTAAATCATTTTAGATATACATCATTGAGAGGTCCTTGGAATGAGCCAATAAGATAAATCAAAAGAAAAGATCAAAATGAACAAATAGTCAATGTTATTCATATCTATTGCCAAAGGGAATGTGTTGTTGAGAATAAGTATCCAAAAGTGATATCCGAAATGATGCCCATTTTTTGGAACAATATATCCTAGGACATGCATTGTATAGGATGATGTTGGGTGGATAAGTTGTTTGATAGGATTTTGATACAAAGTTTAATTGAAATGTTTGCTAAAATGATCAATATTTTGACTTCACATTTAATGTTTGTTTTGATTTTGATTTTTCCTTTGAAGTTTACTTTTGCTGATTTTTGTGATTGTTTCTGTTTGTGTTACCAAAGGGTGAAGGTGATGATTAGTTTATTATGGATGAACATTTATTGCAGCTGAAAGAGAAATGGTATGGATGGTTTTGGTATTTTCTAGAATGTTTTAATGTTTTTGATGGTTTTGAAATGTTTTCAGGCTATTTTTGGTCTTTTGGAATTTTTATGTGAATGTTTTGATTTTCGATTATTTGAGGCTGTTTAGGGTTTTTAATTGTTTTCAAAAAATTGGGATTTTTCAATTTTCAAATATTTTGTGTTTTTCCAATTTTTTCAAATGTTTTGGGGTTTTTCAAATTTTAAATGTTTTTTTTATTTTTTCCAAGTTTTCAAATGTTTTGGGGTTTTCTAAGATTTGACCAAGAACCTAACCTAAAAGACTATCCTAGGGGCCTCGAGGGCTTATCAAAGAAGAGCCTTTCCCACTTAGTTTGACTGACTTGACTTATTTTTGATGAGAAACGAACAATAAATGGATTGTCAATTTGTTATGATGGACTACTAACCTAAATTGTCTCGAAGGAACATCAGTGATGGTCTTTCCTATGTTCAAGCTCAAAGACAATGTAATACCCCTTCGTTTTGCTTCTTGTTCGGTTTTCTTTATGTTTTTTTGGTTGCAGCTACCTTGATACTAGACACACCTTGTTATTTGTGTTTTGATCGTTATTTATTGAGCGACGAACTATTATTGTGTGATGGGTTTATATGATGATTGTTTTACATGGTTTAATGATGTTGGTAGTTGTAACATGAGTTTTTATTATGAGATTATTGAGTAAGATGTTAATGTCAGTCTTGATGAGTGTATTGGTGAAGGGGACAGGTTCGCATCACTCGCTTGCGAGTGCCCCATGAATCCGTGATTTCTTCTTCATGTTGTGTACTATATGTTGTTTATATCATATGATGTTGTTTACTTGGTTTCAGGTTGCAGGTACATGACATCGACTTCATCTGGTTCCACAGGTTTGAGCATTTCGATCCAATGGTTAAGTTGAATAGGAGATAGTAGCTAGGTAACATGTGTCAAGTCTACACCCTAGCCTTAGTGTGTCATCAGTTTTGGTTGTTGAGTCATAGTTTACCTTATTGTAATGTTTTTTTATTCTGAAAAGTGTGTGTTTATTAAATCAATTTTTAGAATAATTGCTTTGGTTAAAAGTGGTGATTATTTAATATTAAATTAAAATTATGCTTGGAAGTTATATTTAAAGTTATTAATAAAATTTAATTTAATTAAATTTAATTTATTTAATTAATTAAATTTAATTTATTTAATTAATTAAATTTAATCTCAAAAGGGTTGAATTTAGTTATTAAATAATTAAAATTAATTAATTAAGTTCTATTTGGATTAAATTAAATAAAAGCTAAAATTGAAAGATATTTGAAATTGCATTTTAAATTTAAAGTTAGTTTTCAAAAATTGGAATTAAGTGGATATTTTAATTTTCAATATTGCATGCAAAATTAGATTTGGTTGTTTAAGATATTTTTGATTTATGACTCAAGTGCATGTTTAATTAATGGGACGAGTTTGTTGAAAATTCATTCACAGAGAATATTTTGGAAGGGAAAAGCTTCTTCACGATAGTGAAGATTTTTTGGGGAAAATTGCACAGAGAAGGGTTTGAAGAAATTTTTTATTGTAGAATTGATTTGAGGAAAGTATGTTTACATTGGTTGAGCTTTTGGATTGGATTCATTGCACGGTTGAAGAGAATTCATGAGATCCTTGGAGGAGGCTTTGCATCAGAAATTCATCTTTTCCTGTAGCTTCAAAATCTAGGTTTTGTTCTGTGATTTTTGTTCTTGTTATGTTTAAAACAAATATATATTGTTTAAGAAATTTGTTTGTTGAATTTGTTGGGAATTAGGTACAAATTAATCAGAAATTTGGAAGATTGTATAAATATACTGTAGGATTTAATTTTTAATTGAGGAATTTGTAGAATCATTGTTAAATTAAAACTTAGATTGTTGAAGAGATTTTATCCCTTTAGAAAATAATTAGATCTGGTTTTGAAAACAAATCCTCTGTAGAAAATTTGTAATGGAGAAATTTAGATCCCCTTTAGTTTTCCTATTTTTTTTGTATTATTAGGAATTTAAAGGAAAGGTTTTAAAAGAATTCAATTTTTAAATCTCTATGAATTTAAGAAAAGATTTTGGAAAATTTTGTTAATTTTCCTATAGCTGGTTATTTTTATTTATTTCTCTCAATTTTACCAGTTAAATTATTATGTGTAAATATATATATTTATATATTATATGTATTATATTCTGGTAAATATATACACATAACATATAAATATATATATTTATTTTATTGTCATAGATTTAAGTTATTATTCTTGTTGAAAAATTGTCGTCCGTACGGCGTTTCTGAGAAACGAATTTCGATGAAACTCGTTGAATATTCTTATGAAATCATTTCATTGAATTCTGAAATACCAAATGAGTGTTTTATTTAAAAAAAAGGTTTGATGTTGATAGTGGTAGGTGGGGACGAATGTACCCCACCGCCCACTATCCATTGATGGGAGAGTGTTACCATGGCAGCAATGCCCCCCCCCCCCCACGTATGGGACCGGATGTACATTGTACAGTCGGTGCCCAACGCATTTGGGTGTTCGGTTGTACATTGTACACCCGATGCCCAATGCATTTGGGTGTCCGGTTGTACAATGTATAGTCCAGCAGTTTGACTTCGCACTTTCCTTAATTTCCTACGCTCCCGTCTGGAAATCCATGTCTTCGGGGTTTGCACCGTTTCACTTCCTTTTCTTAACTTTAATTATATTAGGTTTTCAACATGATTCGGTGTTAATGTAAATGTATATACATATATTTATGTATATATATATAGATAAATGTATATTTATTTATATATATATATATTTTGTTTGTAGTTTATCAGGTTATAATTAATTATTATATATATATATATATATTAATATATTAAATACTGATGTAGAAGATTTAAACATAAGTATTTTTTTTATTTTTAATTAATTTGTAATATAATATGTGGATTGAGGAATAATAGGAAATTAAGTTAAATAGAGGAATTTAAATGAATAATAGTAATTAGATGTGTTAGTTGTGTAATTGAAAGAAATATTTTCTTGCATGAGTATATTATGATTTTAAATGAATCAATATTTTTTTTTGATAAAATTATAATTTTCCTTTCCAGGTAAAAGATAAGGAAATTATTGGAGTTTATTATTGATCTATTTGAAGTAATTGGTTAATTACCGAAAGGTACTAGATAGGGAAATGGATTTAAGATATCCGAAAATAGTGTATTTCCTTGCCTGTGATTTTGAGATTAAATTTCCTTATGTTGATTATTTTGGGAGAGGATGATTTGTGTTTTAACTTGTAAAGTATTCCATAGGTTATGGGTTGGTTCTTTGTTAATTCAATCATTCGTTTTCCCTTGGGTAGTGCTTTATGTGTTTTGTTTCCTCCAAGTGTTGGAGTGAGTTACCTAAATTGTTGCCTCCTAGAATAGGAGAGATTGTGTTGGTTAAGTTTTGTAAGCACTTGAGTTACCCTTGGAGTCTAGTTTTGTGTAGCGTGTTATCCATTAGAAGAGTGGCTTTTGTTAGGGGTCGGAGCCCAAAGAGGTAAACTGAGTAACCTTCAAAAGTGATTTAAACAAGTGATAATTAAAGTAATGTACTTAGATTATTAGGATGCATTTCACATTAATCAAGATAATTTAACCTCACTCATAGACGCAAGGGCTTGGTTAGACTTGGGGTGAGTGAGAAGGCTTGGAATGGCAAGGTCAACTATCTTGTCCTTATGAGAGGTATTAGATTCCACATGAGTGAGTATGAAGGTCGGGATTCAGTTGAGGTCACCAGGATTACTAGAGCCTATGAAGAATGCCTAGAGGAGATCTCATGACAAACTGTGTGATGACACTCTATCTAGGATAACATTGAGATGTGTGTTGTGTGTATGGATTCTTTATCATACTTGATTAATATTTTTTCTAGAAGAAATGTGACCATGTTAGTGTTAGACTTATATTGTGCATATGTTTGGTCGAGTCAGTATGTGTCAATATGAGTCTGCCTTTGGTTAGTGGTAGTAGATTCTTTGTCCATGTTACGTTGTTACAATCTCCTAGCATGGGAGGTGGGCCTTCGGGTACCACTTGGTTGGGTGGAACATGCACCATAAACCGTTGGGTCCCCCTTGATTTTCAGTACTTGGTGGCAAGACATCCAATCAGATAGTTCATGGTTTTTATTATGTTTCTTGCATTGTTGTATTTCAAAATGTAACAAATTGGTTTTACCCCTCTTGTATTTATGAGGTGGAATTTTGTAATTGTAACACTTATGTATTATTGCCTCATTCTAGGAATGAGTGATGTAATCAAATGTTCATGTAATGGATTTATGCTATGGATTTTTATCTTCTTATCTTGTTGTTTATGCATGTTGAATGAATGCTACTACTTGAGTAATTAAATGCAATGATTTTTGAATGATGTATGTTAATGGGAATTTAAGTAATCTCAGTTACGTAGCCTTAGGGGATGTTGTCAATTGTAGATGAACATGTATGTTTAATTCACTTTAAATAAAATAAAAAAATTAGTACGCTTTTATTGTGAATTGAAACTTCATCTAGGGTTGTGTGGCGGGGCATTACAAATGGTATCAGAGCCAAGGTTTAAACACTGGGTACTATGGGATTATGATGTACCCATTAAGCTTAGTTGCATAGGTTTTCAAGAGTACCTTGTCTAAAATCCTTTTGTGTTTGTGTAGGAGTATGCTTCCTAGACGCGGATGAGGGAGAGGACAAGGACGTGGTAGGGTAGGTGGTCGAGAGGAGAGTTAGCATGACTTGCAACCTCATGTCATACCCATACCAGAGCAGGAGGAACATCATGCCTCACAGAATGATCCAAGAGGCGGTGGTGGATAGCTAGATCCTCCTAGGGTCGAAGCGGCACGTAGAGCCTTCAAGGAGGCTTTGGCATTATTGGGTCTGAGACAAGTAGTACTTGAGGTTAACCCTGTGGTGAGGACAACTACAATATAGACAGAGATGTTAGCATCATCCTATATGAGAGATTTGATATGGTTTCAGCCACCTCGATTTGACGGATTAGGTACTGGTTTAGAGGCTGAAACTTGGTTGATAGGTTTGGACCAATGTTTTTCCATGCACCCTTTTGATAGTAATACTAAAGCGCAGTGTGCTATTATACACCTCTGAGGATTCACAGCCACTTGGTGGAGACTTGAGGAGTAGAAGCTCCATATTGACATGGGTTTGGTGTCTCGGGAGATCTTTCTTGAGCAGTTCAGAACCTGATTTCTCTCTAATCATTAGCATCAATGTAGGGGTGATGAGTTCCATACCATACGACAGTTAGCCATGATGGTAGATCAATATGAGAGGCGATTCTATGAACTTAAATAGTTTGCAGGAATAGGGGATGATGAGGGGATGCTCGTGCAACATTTCATCAAGGGCTTAAACACCTATATCAGTGGCGGTGTGCAGGTTTTTGAGCCCAAGTCTATGGAGATAGTCATGGAGAAGGCACACCTGGTGGAGGAGAACTTGAATATGGCACTGGGAGGCCATACAGGTGTTCTTATTGGCAGTGGTTCAGGAGCTGGGACTAGTGCTTGAGGGGGCCAAAATCAGGGGGTTATGCCTCCTAAGACATAGCAGGGATCAGCACAGGGCAGTTAGCAACAGTCATTTTAAGGGAAACAGAAAGGTTTCCAACAAAGGCAGGGTGATAGGAATTGGAGGCGCATGAAGCATTTCAACTCTAAGCAACCCACTCAGAGCGCCTAGTCCACTTTTGGAGGCAGAGGATATGGTAGAGGCACAGGTTGCTTCTCTTGTGGTCAGCAGGGCCATATTGCTAGGATGTGTCCCAATAAGGGCACGTCAGGATTCACGCAGAGACCAGCGACGTAAGAGCCGATAGTGGGAGATGCTAGTAGAGGCCATCGTGTGTTCACAGCGGTTGATAACCGTCAGGCAGAGCACCAGGGTACCGTGGTAGAGACTTATGGTATGTTATTGGGTAACCCTGTTACTATTCTATTTGATTCAGGAGCATCTGACTCCTTCATTTCTTCATCTGTAGTGTCACATTGCAGACTGGGAGCCATAAGGCAAGCCTATAGGTGGCAGGTCGAGTTAGGGTCTGGTGCAAAATTCGCATTGCATTCTGTAGTACTTGACTGTAGGTTGGAGATTGGACCACTCCTTACTACCTTGGATCTTCGGGTTATACCATTGGGATCCTATGATATTGTCTTAGGTATGGATGAGTTAGAGACTCACTGAGCAGTTATTGATTGTCGACGTAAGTCGATTCGGTGCATTAATGCATCTGGTGGTGAGGTGGATATTATAGGAGTTCAGAGACCGATATCTTTGAGGATTATCTCAGCTATGCAGTTGAGGAGATGTGTTCACCGTGGATGTCAGTTGTTTGCAGTTACAGTTGAGGACTTGGGATTAGGAGATGGAGAGGAGAAGGTATCTCTGGATAGTCATCTCATACTTCAGGAGTTCTCAGATGTCTTTCCAGATGACATTCTAGGGATGCCACCGCAGAGAGATATAGATTTTAAAATTGACTTAGTACCTGGATCAGAGCCTATTTCACGAGCTCCCTACCGTATGACTACTTAGGAGCTAAAAGAGCTTCATTTGCAGTTAGAGGAGTTGTTAGAGAAGGGATTTATTCATCTTAGTGTTTCTCCTTGGGGAACACCTGTCATCTTCATGAAGAAGAAGGATGATTCACTTCGATTGTGCATTGATTACCGACAGTTGAATAAAGTGACGATCAAGAATCGTTATCTACTTCCCAGAATTGATGACTTGTTTCACCAAGTCAAGGGTGCTACCATCTTTTCGAAGATAGACCTTAAGTCGGGATACCATCAGCTTCATATTTTTGACTCAGATATCCATAAGACGGCGTTTCGGACGCGGTATGGTCACTACGAGTTTACTATGGTACCATTCGGGTTGACGAATGCACCTTCTATGTTAATGAGTTTGATGAATGGAGTATTTCACACATACCTTGATAGGTTTGTTCTTGTGTTCCTAGATGATATATTGATATATTCTAGGACAGTAGAGGAACATGAGGAGCATTTGCGACAAGTACTGCAGTGTCTTTGAGATAACCAGCTATATGCCAACTTGTCGAAGTGTGAATTCTTTAAGACTGAAATCAAGTATCTTGGTCATGTGATCTCAGGAGAGGGAATATCTATGGATCCTTCAAAGATCCAAGCTATCCTAGATTGGCCTGTGCCCACAAATGTGGCAAAGATCTGTAGTTTTATGGGGCTTGCAGGATATTACAGGAGATTTGTTCAAAGCTTTTCCAGGATAGGTCATCCTATCACTTCTCTTTAGAGGAAAGGGAATAGGTTTGGATGTTCAGAGTAGTGTGAGTCAGATTTTTAGGTTCTTAAGGACAAGCTGACTAGTGCTCCAATTTTAGCGATACCTGATCTTACAGTAGATTTTGTGGTATGTACAGATGCATCCTTAGAGGGCTTAGGAGCAATCCTGATGCAGGAGGGACGAGTTATAGCTTATGAGTCACAGAAGCTTAAGGACCATGAACTGAATTATCCCACACATGATCTTGAGTTAGCAGCAGTAGTCCATGCATTGACCAGATGGAGGCACTTTCTTCTCGGGCACAAATTTGAGCTTCATAGTGATCACAGGAGCCTTCAGTACATTTTCACTTAGCCAAACCTTAACGCTAGACAAAGGCGTTGGATGGAGATTCTCTGTGAGTATATTTAGGGAAAAGAGAACATCGTAGCTGATGCACTTAGTAGACGTAGGCATGAGATATTCGAGTTGACTCTCATAGTAGATTTGCGGAGTCGGATTCTTGCTACTCTTGCAGCGGATAGTTGGTATCAGGATGTGAGGGCAGAGATTGAGGCAAGTAGGCCTCTAGAGGGCAGGTTCACAGGTTATTCACTTGAGGCAGATGGGTTACTGAGGGATTCAAAACGTATTTACGTTCCTTCAGTAGGTGACCTTTGCACTTTGGCTTTGACCGAGGCACATCGTGCACCATATTCAGCCCATCCAAGGGTGAAGAAGATGCACGCATATCTACGCCTGTTGTATTTCTGGGCAGGGATGAAACAGGATATTGCAGATTTTGTAGCAAGATGTTTGGAGTGTCAGCGGGTGAAGGTTGAACACCAACATTCAACAGGGCTTCTACAGCCACACCTTGTACCAGAGTGGAAATGGGATATTATCTCGTTGGACTTCATTGTTGGTTTACCCAACTCCTCGCGACGACATGATGCCATTATGGTGACAGTCGATAGATTGACGAAGGTAGCACACTTCTCACCTATGCGCTCTTCCTATAATGCGTCATCCATTGCTAGAGTGTTCATGGAGGATATTGTGAGGTTGCACGGTATTCCGCGTTGGATTATTTTTGATAGGGATCCAGTGTTTACCTCAGCTTTATGGACATCATTACAGCATGTGATGGGGACACAGTTGAACTTCAGTTCAGCGTATCACCCAAAGACAGATGGACAGACTAAGAGGGTTAATCAAATCCTCAAAGACATGTTACGCATGTATGTTATGGACCAGCAGACACGATGGGAGGATTATCTCTATCTTGTAGAGTTTGCATATAACAATAGTTTCCAGAGTTCCATTGGCATGGCACCTTTTCAGGCTTTGTATGGGCGTCCTTGTGGTACTCCTTTAAGTTGGGATCGATTTGAGGACAGAGTGTTATTGGGTCCAGAGATGTTGTAGGACATGGAGTAGTAGGTGGATCGGATTAGAGAGCACCTGGTAGCAGCACAAGATAGGCAGAAGAAGTATGCAGATGCGCATAGAGTGGATCATCAGTTTTCTGTCGATGACAGAGTATTATTGCGAGTGCGTCCATGAAAGAGTCCAATATGATATGGAAAGGCTTCTAAGTTGGCACCTCGCTTTGTCGGACCTTTCAAGATACTCGAAAAGATTGGTCCAGTCGCTTACCGACTTGCTTTGCCGCCCAGTCTTGCACGTATTCATGACATTTTCCATGTTTCAATTCTTCGGCCATATCATCCAGATGTTTCTCATGTCCTTGATTGGAATTCTTTACAGGTAGAGGACGGGCAGCTGGCTTTGGAGCCCGTGGCCGTAACGGAGCATAGAACGCTCGCTCTTCGAGGGTGAGATATTGATCAGGTCAGAGTTCAGTGGGATCCCAGGGATGATGCTTCATCTACCTGGGAGGATGCAGTTAGGATGAGGGAGTTATATCCCTACTTGTTTGCAGGCTTCCAGGAGTAAGCCTGGTCTTTGGGGGGGAGAATGTAATACCCCTCCGTTTTACTTCTTGTCGGATTGCTTTATGCTTTGTTTGGTTGCAGCTACTTTGATTCTGGACACACCTTATTATTTGTGTTTTGATCGCTACTTATTGAGCGACGAACTATTATTGTGTGATGTGTTTATTTGATGATTGTTTTACATGCTTTAATGGTTTAATGATGTTAGTAGTTGTAACATGAGATTTTATTATGAGATTATTGAGTAAGATGTAAATGTCAGTCTTGATGAGTGTATTGGTGAAGGGGACGGGTTCGCATCACTCATTTGCGAGCACCCTGCGAATCTGTGATTTCCTCTTCACGGTGTGTACTATATGATGTTTATATCATATGATGTGTTTACTTGGTTCTCAGGTTTGCAGGTACATGAGATCGACTCCACCTGGTTTCATAGGTTTGAGCGTGTCGATCCAACGGTTAAGTTGAACGGGAGATAGTAGCTAGGTAACATGTGTCAAGTCTACGCCCTAGCCTTAGTGTGTCGTCAGTTTTGTTTGTTGAGTCATAGTTTACCTTATTTTCATGTTATTTGATTCTGAAAAGTGTGTTTATTAAATCAATTTTTAGAATGATTGCATTGTTTAAATGTGGTGATTAATTAATATTAATATTAAAATTACGTTTAGAAGTTATATTTAAATTTATTAATAAAATTTAATTTAATTTAATTTATTTTATTTAATTAATTAAATTTAGTCCCAAAAGGATTGAATTTATCTATTAAATAATTAAAATTAATTAATTGAGTTTTATGTGGTTTATATTATATAAAAAGCAATGAAAATTGAAACTTCCTCTAGGGTTGTGTGGCGGGGCATTACACCAATTTAAGCAATCTTCATGAATGGATAGTGGAAAAGTGGAAATCTATGAAGGATGAAATCTAAGTTTTCCCATGCACCAAGGGTTTTTTATTTTGGAATTTGAATCTCTTGAAGACAAAGAAGTGGGTTCTTGACAATGGTCGGTGGACTCTCCAAGATGATTTTTATGCATGATACCTTGGTTCCCTTTATTTGACCTTCGAACTAAGACTTTCTCTTCGGTCTTCTTTTGGGTGCATCTTCCTTACCTTCCCTTTCAATTCTGAGAATCGGATCGCTTGCAGGCTATAAGCAATAGTATAGGTAGGTATCATTATAGCTCAGAGGAAATACTTAATTACCAAAACTCCACCTTCGTGTACATATGTGTGGATATGGACATTTCTAATGGCATCCATGCGGAGGTATCATTGCTGGTGAGAGACCGTTGTTGGAAGCAACCTGTGGACTATGATAAATTTTCCTTTAGGTGCAAAAAATGTTACTCTACAGATCATTTTACACCCTAATATCAAAAGTTGTAAGGCTTGGGCAAGGGTATGGAGACCTCAAAGGGTATACCCTCTTGGTGGGTAGGGGTTGAGCCCCAACATTACATCATATCTCCCAAATCTCAGAAGGTTGGTGATCTTAGCCAAACATTTTCCAAGGGCAATCCAAACCCCCCTTCTCCTCAGACATTTAATGCTCCAACCCCAAAATCAAAAGCTAAAAATTCCAAGCTATCTCAAAACCCCATGATCACTACAACTGTTGCAAGTATTGTTGAAAGTTCAAGACGGTATGGCAACCAAGATCTCCATACAAGTCAAAGTACACTTAGAAAAGATATGTCACCACTGAAGGATAGTGATGATCCTTTGATGTCTCTTCTCATGGAGGCATCAATAGTTTCCCCAATGTGCTCAAACATCATGTCTCTAGGGGTCGAGAAATCTGTTGAGAATGTAGAAGAAGTCAAATGTGCAGGGTTGCCAGTGGAAAACTGGATAATGGTACAAAGGAAGAAGAAGAAAAATGAGGTAAATTTCAGCATGAATCTTCACTCCTAGGCAAAAAAAGGAGCATAGCCTATAGCTACTTTTGTGTGTGGCCCTTCATTCGGCATCTCATTTATGGGGTCCCATTATGGGGTAGCCTAGGGTTTTTGACAGGGATGGGGTCCCATATTTGTTGCCTCACCTGGTGTGGGCTAGGTTTCTTTCCCACATGTTTCTATTTTAATGGATTGGCCCCATTAGTACCACTTGAACTTATCAAAAAAATAATACAATTAATAAATTTTATAACCAAATAAAAGTATATTACATCATTATAAATCATTTTGAATAAAACATATAAATAAAATTGAAAATCAATCCAAAATTGTAGTATAATTCTTATATGCTACCTATTTAAATAATCTTATCATTTCAAATTTTGACACTTATATTTATGTAATAGGTGTCTAATAGTTCTCAAAACTTGGATCCAATGTCAATCAACCAAATTGAATCCTATTTATCAACAATATATAAAACAACATGTCCATGTGACAAAAAACTTAAATCAACCAAATTTTATAACCAAATAAAAGTATATTACAACATCATTATAAACCACTTCAAATAAAACATATAAATAAAAGTAAGAGAAATGCATATGCATCATAAATCACTTTGAATGAAAAATATAAATAAATTTGATAATATCAATCCATAATTACAAAGTACAATTCTTATATGCTCCCAATAAAAAGTATACAAAAATATTTTTATGAAAAATTTGAAGATCCCAATTATGCATGTACAATCTAAAAGAACTTCCCAATGTTCAAGAATATATTTCATAACAAATCTACTTCCATAATTTGAGATATAAAAAAAATCAGAACCTATGAATTCTAAAAAATTTAAGAACCGTTTAAATTTAAATTAAATGCAATTTATTCAAGCATAAATTAAAATAGTTTAAAATTTGTACAAGACACCTAATTTATCTAGTAAAGTTCTTTAAGTTCCACTAGACACCTGTTCTAATCAATAACTTTTAACTTTGCTAGGTAAGATGTCTTACCTATAAGATAAGATTATGTCATAGTGTAGAGATTATATAAATGGAATGAAATAATAACTTCAAATCCTCTATTATGTTTGATTGCAAAAATAAATCTCTTTCCACAATGAAATAAAAAACAATCTTAAGTCATAAATTTTTTTAAAATTAAGAACCATTTAAGCCAGAATTAAAAATTAAAAGTTCTACAAGACACTTTTGATCTAGTAGACCTAAGACACCTAGCATCTACCTAAGGCAATATTTTTCCATAGCAAGTATAGTGAAAACCTGAAACAATAGTTTGTCCATATTTTGCATATCACATCTATTGGTAGAACTCACTCTTCAATAACATGTAATATTTTCTCATGGTCATCTCTATCTAGTCTCCACTTAAGACATTCATGTGCACATGGAACTAGATGAAGAGATAGACTCTTATCAATTACTAGGTGACTATATTGATACACCATGTTGTGAGTTTGGTAATCAATAAAATGAATCCCACTATGAACACTTTTGACTTGTTTGAGATATGATCTTTGCACTGCAATTGAACCTATGGGAAATAACACCCCGTCGCTTGTTTTTGGTTCTATTAACTTTATCCTCTCTTATTTGCAATATAATAAATAACAACTAATGCCTTCTATGTTTTCAATTGATGCAACATCTCGGGTGAATGAGTTATCCACATCAACCAAACAGATTTGTAGTTGTTTATTTCAGTTTTGGTTTGCTTTAGATTTTTTTTTGGCATCTCTCAGCATAAGGAATTGTGTTGTGCAATCAAACTGTCTATTTGAAGTTTTTCACCAAAACACTGTTTTAAGGCTCAATGGGCAATTTTGAAAATTATTTCTAGAAAATACATAAGGAATCAAGTAAAATCTTTTTGCAAGGACATTCTTGGAGGTACCATGTCGAATGTACAAAAATAACAAGGTGAAAGATATGGTGAATGTACAAAAATAACAAAGTTATATCTTTCACTGTTTGAGAGAAATTAATGTTGGAAATTTGTGTTTTTAATGTTGAAAGTGTGTTGCCGACGGAAAGTCTAAATTTTCAAAATTTATGAGAACTGGATTGAAATCATTTTGTAGAAGACCTAAGGATATCATCCTGAGCCTACTCGCCAATTTTCATGCGAAACTGAGAACTTTGGATTTTTCCACTTGCAAACACCCAAATTTGTCAATTCATAAAATTAGTCATCTTTGAATTTTATGAACATGATTGTTGAAGCAATAAAGTGAAGTCAAAATACATAATCACAATTAAAATATGATAGTAAAAATCCAAAATAATGTAAAGCTAAAAATTACACGAGCAAAAATTTATCGAGAAATTTTTATTTAAAATTTCAAAACACAGAGGAGAATGTGAAGGGTCGACTTGAAAAAGTGAGTAGAAATTTGGCAAAAACAAAAAAAAAACAAAAGGATAATGGACACGGGTAGGGGAAGAGTCCACGCCACCCATGGAAGAAATTGATTGTCAGTTAAAAAAAAGAAGGGCAGAATAGTCACATATCGGCCAAGATAGTTGCAGGTAAATAAAATAAAACTAAGTGCAGATTTAATAGAAAAGACAGAGAAGTGGTAGCTAAGAAATGCAGAGGAAACATGAGGAGAGGATGTACAAATAAGGGGAAAAATAACAACTATTGATATCAATAAAATTTACACTTAAGACTTGGCAGGAAGAATATATGGAGAGGGGTGAAGAACCATGCATCAATAGGAAAGTGGACATCAGAAAATTCATCGAGTTTGGCAAAAAAAAATTGTGAAGAGGAAGCCAACACATGCATAAAGAAGAGGATGCAATAGTTATCAAGAGTAATAATTTTGCAGATTATTAATGATAAAAGAAGGTGTGAGTATGCAAATTGGAATTGGGATAGAGGAAATAGAATGTGCAAAGGTTTTGTGCATTGAGTTGCAATTACTTGGTGTGAATGGTGATCCTAGACCTACACAAACACAAAGAACAAACACACAATTAGTCCAATATGCAAGTTAAAAACAACATCCCTACGAAATCCATTTGAAACATGAAAAAAAGAAATAATATGAAGAACACAATAAAAAAAAACTATTAAATCCTATTTAAATGATCAAACTCTCAATCCCATGAGGGAATTGATGTCATTTTGATGTGGAAAATGGTCCTTTCCCAATTCCTTGCAAGCTTGATGATCAATGGTGAAGACTTGATGCTCCTTGGTGAAATTTATCCATAACCTAGCTATGACAATATGAAAATGGATGAAAAATGGATAAAGATGGATGGATATTGCTCAAAAGTTGAAGATAGTAATGTTGCATGAAGTTGTGGATCAAAATGCCTAAGATTGTGGATCCAAAATCCAATTGAGAGCCTTCTATTTATAGAAGAGAATGATGGAGAAAGAGGCAAAAGGGATGAACGTGGGACAAAAAACCAACCAATAGCAAAAGGCCACTTGTCAACATGTGAGAGGACAAAGGTGGAGCACATTTTGATGAATGTGCACATAAATGCTATTAGGTGGACATTTGAAATTGATGAAATGACAAGTTGGAGGGAGAAAGAAATGGAGTTAATGCCACTTGCCTCAATGCAAAGGACATGTAAAAGGCCTTTAATGCCATGTTGGATGTACACACCCTTTTGGAGGAATTTTTGAATTTGAAGAATATTCCCTCCTTGATGCCATGCTGAGAGAAAATAAGAGATTTAATAAATCAAATAAAATGATTTACTTGTGCAAGTTGCAAAAGCTAAAGGATTTGAGGGATTAATATTAAGATTAATCGTGATTTGATTAATTTAAAAGGAAATTAGCTAATGTGACAATTTGATTTCGATTTTTGGATTGATTTAAATCAAAGTTGAGAGAAATATGAATTAAGACTTAATTAAATAAAGCTTAATTTATTTAATTAAAGAGAATGGTGTTAGTTTTAAATCAAACAAAGATAAATTTATTTAATTTAAATGAGATGACTTTAGAGATTAATTAAATAAAATGAATTATTTAATTAAAAGAGAGACTATAGGATTGACTAAACACAATGATTTATTTAATTAATAGAAGATGACGATTTAATCAGATAAATTTGATTTATTTAATTAAGAGATGAAATATGATGAATTTAATTAAATGACTAGCAGAGGAGATGATTCAAGACGAATTGGTGTTAGTAAAATCAAGATCAAGTGTATAGGATCAATCTGTATATTTTTTGTGTCTACATTTGGAAATTTGTAAGTTGAAATGTTTATAGAAGAGAAGCAAATAAAATAAATGTGTTGTTGTCTTTAATGTATTTGAGTGGTAAAGAAATCTGAAATGTGAGTTGAATGTGATGTTATTTAATAAATGAAATAGTTGTTGTTGGCAATTGTCCATCGTGTTGTGAATTGAATTTCAAACTTGTGTGAGTGTGTGTTTTATGAGAGAGGGAAGATACTCTCTTCATCACCAACCTCTATTGATTACAAAAATATCTCTTGCACCAAAACGAAATGTTAAATATTTAGAACTTGCCATGAGTTATAATATTTAAGAACCAAATTAAAATTAAATTTTATTAACATATTAAAATTTTAAAAAATAAAAGTTACATGAATTGTGATATATATACATTGATCATGTTGCCTAATTATCCATTACAATTTTTTGATATTAGGTTTGACTCAATAGTTTTGTCAAAAAGTTATTTGAGTGTATTTATCTGACCATGTTAGCTTAGAATTTTTTGTTTTGATATGATATCTAACTCGCTTCCCACTTGATCATGTTGGGCCTAATTATCCATTATCAAGTTCTTCAGTTAGTTTTGGCTTGGTCTTGTCAAAAAAATCTTTGAGAGTAAAGGTGACTGTGTTAGCTTAAAAAAAATTGTTGATGATATCTAACTTGCTTCCCACTTGATCATGTTGGACCTAGTTTGAGGGGGGTAAGATAAAAATAGTGGGTTAAAGTTTCAAACAATACATATTGGATCTATCCAAGTCATACATGTATGAGTTTCATTATGGCATATATGTGCATAGATTCATCCTTTACATCACAAACCTAAGACTAAGTTCACATGTTTTGTACCCACTCCAAATTACTACTTAAATAGTAGGTTGAATTCATTACCAACTTGATAGTCAATAATTTATACATGATATCCTTTAAAGAATAATATTTCATATATTTAAATGATAATATTGAAATAGATCATATTTTAATTTAAACCAATTGATGATATCTTACTCGAGTCCCACTTGATCGTGTTACCTAATAATCTATTATCAAGTTCTTAATGTATATCACAACCTAGAGTTTGAGGGGGTAGGATAAAAATAGTGTGTTAAAATTTTAAACAATGTATACCTTGTCCATCTATCCAAGTCATACATGTATGAGCTTCATTATGGTATATATATGCATAGATTCATCCTTTACATCACAAACCTTACTTAAATTTCACATGTTGTGCACCCACTCCAAACTTTTTCTACTTAAATAGTAGAAAATTCATCATCAACTTGACACCCAAAAATTTGTATGATCTCTTTTAGAATAATTTCATTTATATTTAAATGAGAATGATGAAATGGATCATGTTTTTAATTTAAATTGTTGACAATATCTAACTCGCTTCCCACTTGATCAGGTTGCCTAATTATCTATTATCAAGTTCTTACATTAGTAAATAATATATGTTCCAATATATCGAAGTAAAATGTCAGGTACATATATGTTCATATATATCTAAAATGTATTGAAATAATTTCTTAACCAAATACCCTAAACAGTTATTTTGAAACCCTATTGTTAACATGTATATTATATGTGTACATAATGTACAACTATATACATATGGAAATACATATACACATATACACATATGCATATGCATATACACACATACATACACACACATATATACACAAGTCATGTATATTTAAAACTCCTTCCTCTTGGTTATTTTTTCATATTATAGTTTTTATGTATGTATGTACATGTATACTATATGTTTATGTATGTATGTGCATGTGTATGTATTTAATGTTGTACATACACACATATGCATGCATGTACATATATACAATATGTATGTGTGTACACGTGTATATAATATATATGTTTAATATTATTATATGACATGTATATATGTATGTGTAAATCAATCTATATACACACACATATATATACATATTGTGGATGATGAAATATGAAATTAAAAATAATAATAATGCAATGAAAGCACTAAATTCACACTCAACAATCACTCAATAAAGTGCAAGATCTATGCTCAGAATCAAATAATAACCACTTATATCATCTTAGCAAAGACCTTGATTTGTTTATTTAATAGTACCTTGAATTCTTGATAAGTGGATTACTCTTCAAATTAGCTTAGCCATGAAAGCACAATGATGGTATGATGCAATGATAATGATAATGCTTGATCTTGTAGTCTAGATCATAATGTAGGCTAGCTAGGGGATATGAATAAATGAAAGCTTTATTTATATGTTTCACTTGATATTTGATC